>JBBGZY010002000.1:152500-559963 GCA_037952925.1 Lithobates clamitans | reverse complement strand
TACCTATTTTGTTACATTAAGAGCCTTTATTTCAATGTTTTTATAATCTGAATTATATGTGATGGATCAGAACACGATAGTCTAAGTTGGTGAAGTAAAATTACAAAAATATATACATAAAACTATTTTTCAGAAATAAAACACTGATAATGGACATGTGCGTATGTATTCACCCCCTTTGTTATGAAGCCCATAAAAAGCTCTGGTGCAACCAATTACCTTCAGAAGTCATATAATTAGTGAAATGATGTCCACCTGTGTGCAATCTAAGTGTCACATGATCTGTCATTACATATACACACCTTTTTAAAAGGCCACAGAGGCTGCAACACCTAAACAAGAGGCTCCACTAATCAAACACTGCCATGAAGACCAAGGAACTCTCCAAACAAGTAAGGGACAATGTTGTTGAGAAGTACAAGTCAGGGTTAGGTTATAAAAAAATATCCAAATCTTTGATGATCCCTAGGAGCACCATCAAATCTATCATAACCAAATGGAAAGAACATGGCACAACAGCAAACCTGCCAAGAGACGACCGCACATCAAAACTCATGGACCGGGCAAGGAGGGCATTAATCAGAGAGGCAGCACAGAGACCTAAAGTAACCCTGGAGGAGCTGCAGAGTTCCACAGCAGAGACTTTAGTATCTGTACATAGGACGACAATAAGCTGTATGCTCCATAGAGTTGGGCTTTATGGCAGAGTGGCCAGAAGAAAACCATTACTTTCAGCAAAAAACAAAATGGCACGTTAAGAGTTTGCGAAAAGGCTTTGGGGAGAAGGTGCTCTGGTCTGATGAGACTAAAATTTAACTTTTTCGCCATCAAAGAAAACGCTATGTCTGGCGCAAACCCAACACATCACATCACCCAAAGAACACCATCACCACAGTGAAACATGGTGGTGGCAGCATCATGCTGTGGGGGTGAATACTTTTGCAAGGCACTGTTATATGTTTTCTTTCTTCTTCCCTGTATGCAGTACTATGTTCTAAGCTTGACCAAAGAATGGTCATTATTCTGTACTATATTCCTATGTTATTACTGAAAAAACCTCAATAAAAGTCATTGGAAAAGAAACCTTTATAGACACAAAGGAGGTGAATAAGGTTCAGGAGGACAGGATATTCAATATGAAACTAAGATCAAGAACATATAGACATGACTTCAAACTAGCAGGAGGAAAGTTCAAAACCTTAGAAAGTATTCCTTTACTGAAAGAGTAGTTGATGTTTGAAATAGACTTCCAGCAGAGATAAAGAGTTATTTAACAGTAAGTGGATTCAAACATTCTTGAGACAAACATAGATCTATACTCAAAAAAAGGAACAACTTTATCAACCTAAAGAGTAATGCCCTGTACACATGAAATTCCACCAGCAAAAGTCCGATGTGAGCTTTTGGTTGGAAATTCCGACCGTGTGTATGCTCCATCGGACTTTTGCTGGCGGAATTTCCGCCAGCAAAAGATTGAGAGCAGGTCCTCTATTTTTCCATCGGAAAAAGTTCCTATCGGAAATTCCGTTTGTATGCAATTCTGACACGCAAAAAAACATGCATGCTCAGAATCAAGTACGAGACGGAAGCGCTCGGTCTGGATTAGCAGAAGGAACCCAATGGGTGGTGCGCTTCGTATGGAACTTCCCTTTTCTAGTGCCGTCGTACGTGTTGTACGTCACTGCGTTCTTGATGGTCAAAAGTTCAGAGAACTTTTATGTGACCGTGTGTAGCAAGCCAAGCTTGAGCGGAATTCCGTCGGAAAAACCATCCAAGGTTTTTCCGACAAAAATTCAGATCGTGTGTACGGGGCATAACTTTTGTTGAGAAAAAAAACATTCCCCTCTGGGTGATCTATGTAGCACCTTGTCTCCATGCCTCTTTCCGACAACCCTGGGCAGTGGTTGTTGGGGTCTGTGGGTGGGGGGCTTATTGAAATATGGAAGCCCCCATTAACAAGGGGGCCCCCAGATCCCGGCCCCCCTACACATTTACCACAAAAAAGTGTCAAAGAAATAAAACCAGCAATCAGGTTTTTGACAAAGTCCTTTTATTAAAGCAGCTCCAACGTCTCTTCTCCCTCTGATTTCTTCTCCCTCCGGTGATGTCTTCATCCTTTGGTTTTTCTCACCGCGTTGATGTCTTCTTCTTCTGGTTCTTCCTCTGGTTCTTCTCGCTGTGCGGATGTCTTCTTCCTCTGCTGGTTTCTCCTCCATTTCTCCAGTTCTTCTTCTCTCCGCTGTCTTCTTCCTCTGCCAGTTCTTTCTCTGATCTTCTCCCAACGCTAGCCCCCACAGCTATGCGAGCTCTCTGCCGGTTCTTTTATAGACAGGGGTGTGGCCATCTGGTGACATCAATCCGGAGACCCTGCCCCCTTGCGACATCACCGACCAGTGTGAACCCGGCCTCAGACGTGATTTCTCTTTGGGAGTATCTCACCAAAAATGACATTTTTGTTGCAGGGGATGCCTGAAATCTGACTTGTGGATTTCCCAGACTTATGGGAAAATTGGTGAGCCAATCACACAAGAAAGAATTGATGTTTCTAAGGGTCGTTCTATACACCATCTGTGTACAGAACACTTCCAGGTAGCCATATTGTATTGTATTTTCCGAAAATTACAGTGGCTGCAGATTGAAATGGAAAGGTAATTTTTAATAACATTCAAATACAATATGACTTGTGTTGCAATTGTATATGCTATATTATTTTTTCCGTATTTGCTATTTTTTTCCCAATGAAAGTAGAGTTACCCTTTAATGGAAGCAATAGCAGAAAAAAATATCACTACGTTAATGAAGAATACTAAGGGCAAGGTGGTCTATATTGCTTAATCCTTAACTTCAAAGTGCCAAATAACTAAAAAAGAAGACAATCAGTTCAGATTAAAAAATCCAAAGAGAAAAGTTCCAATGTGATCAGAGTGATCATGGCTGACATTGTTAATAGTCCATTTAACACTAATACGTGAAAATCCACCACTGAAAAATGTGTATTGCGCTTACCAGACTGTATGGACTAGATACCACGGTCAACAAAGCATGTGTAATCCAAACATTGATTATGGAAGCGATTCAAAGGGTCTCACATCACCACCCCACGATAGGACTGCTGCTCAATCGATAGCTTTGTGCATCCCAAAACACCATAAATACACAAAAAGCCTCCACATAGTGTAAAACCATATATGATAAATTTATTCAAAAAGGTAGAACACTTACATCATATGGAACTGACGCATTTCGTCTGCTAAGACATCATCAAGGGGACACCACAGATGATTTCTTAGAAGACGAAAAGTGTCGAACACATTCTATCCAGGCCATTGCATGTTACATGCCGTTTCTCTGTTGGATTTCATGACATGCTTTTTATCTTTGATGATGATGTAAGTGTTCTTCCTTTTTTAATACATTTACATTATATGGTTTTACACTATGCGGAGGCTTTTTGTGTTTTTATGGTCCTTTGGAATACACAAAGCTATCAATTGAGTGGCAATCCTATCGTGAGGTGATGTGAAACCCTCTGAATCGCTTCCATAATCAATGTTTGGATTACACTTGCTTTGTTGACTCAGTGCCACGGTACCTGATTCCATACAGTCTGGTAAGCTCAATACCCATTTTACGTGGTGGATTTTAACATATGGGTGTTTCATATAGACTATTAACATTCTCATCCACGTTCACTCACAATCGCATTGGAACTTTTCACCTTGGATTTTTTGTATATGAACTAATTTTCTTCTTTTTTTGTTATTTGGCACTTTGCACTTTATTACCATATGATCTGTGAAAATATTATTGTGTATTCACATTTGTCTAAGCGCTGCACTTTGTATTCATATATCTGTTCACAATGTTTTGTCAGTTTTTAATTATATTTAGCGGGGTATTCCTTACTATATAAATTAACACCAATGGCCAGTGGAATACCAGGGCCGCCAACCGGGGCTACATAAGTGTTATTGATCAATGGCATTATGAGGCTGATGTGCTGAAGGAATGGAGGCTGCTCACTGATCCCTTTGCAAAGTGAATGTTGGTGAATAAGGTGAAACTGTGTTCACTCTGGGTGCCCAATCACATGCTAGCAAAAAATCAATTTATTTTTTTTTTTTTGTTTTGTATTTTTTTTTTTTTCATTTCCTATGCACGACTGGGCTTTGCAAGTGTTTTAAGATGTTCTATCCAAGTTCTTTCACAGAATTACAAAAAAAAAAGTGGCAAGAGAAAAGAAATACATCAAGCTTACAACCCTTTAATACTTTGTGACTTGCTACACAGTTACAATATTGCTGTCTGATCACTGGGGTGAGACTGAGGAAAATAAATCTTCCCAGCCTAGGCAGAGTCAGTGGACTGCAGCTTTTGTAACAAAATTTGAAGCATTTTTGAAAAATCAATCTCATTCTGTATGTTGGCAGGAATTTCTTTTTGAAGGCTTTTATAGTTACTAAAAGGTCCCCTTAAAAAAAAAAACAAAAAAAAACAAAAAACATTTATTGCATTACATTGTAAATAATAATATTAGTAAATACATTTGAAATAGCTTTAAATAAATTGTAAGAATTGTCATAGTAATTGTTTTATTACTTTTTAAACAATTGTAATCATTACAATAATAATAATTTTACATGATTTAAATTAAATGGTAAATATTATTTGCACATACATTGCTTGAAAATAATATTTGTAAAGTTACTAAAAGGTCCACTTAAAATACAAAATAAATAAATAAATAAACACATTAATTGCATTATTTTGAAAGCACTCCTACTTTACAGCAAAGGACTTTACAAAGGACTAAAGCTTTTACACAGTGTGATACATGATAGAAAATGTAAAAAAATAAAGCTTTCCTTTAACAGATGTTATCACATACAGTAGTATGCCATCAAATTTATTTTGTTGCCCAAAAATCACAGCAGAAACCCACCCGGTGTGCCATGAATGGCTTCCAGATGAACAGAACATGGCAGGTACAGCTATGGAGCTTCCGATGGTATATAATGTTCAATAATTACGGTGGGAAGCAAGTGTTAAATTCAGCATCCCTTGGAGTGGCCCCGGCAGTGTGTCTGGCAGGGTCCCCCAGCCTCGGAGCCAGGCACCAAGGCCAGAATAAGTTAATTTTTAGTTCTAAGAGATGATTGCCGACTGTGAGGCTCACTGGCCCAGACAGTGGAAAGCAGAATACAAAGTGACATCAGCCAAAAATCTGACTATGGAAGTCACATTGAAGACTAAGGGATTGATTTACAAAAGACAAATAGACTGTGAACTTTGCAAAGTGCAGTTGAGGCAGAGCTTAGTAATTGAGCAGAAACTCTGCTGACTTCCATCATCCAATCATGTGCCAGCAAAAATGCTGTTTTTTAATTTCCTTGCACGTGATACGTGTCGGTAAGCTTGGAACCGATCCGATGCGGCTGATGGCTAGGCAGGAAATCGAGTGAGGGCAAGATTGCCACCACTCGACTCTATGCTCTTTGTAGACCAGAATGACCTCCGAAGTCACTTCTGGTCATTGGGCAGATCAATAGGATTATTTTTTTTTTCTTAAAGTCAAAATTACATTTTTTTTTTTGCTTTTATAGATAAATGAGAGATTTTACATCCTTTTGACCCCAGATCTCTCCATAAAGTACGCATCATAAATACGCATGACAGGTCCATTGGACCTGTCATGCGTATTCCTTTTACAAGGAATGTTTACAAGTGATAAAAAAACAAAGGGACAGTGTAAAAATAAAAAATAAAAAGTAAAATAAATAAGAAAAAAAATTAAATAAAATTTAAAGCGCTCCATCCATCCGAGCTTGCATGCAGATGCGAAAGCATACGTAAGTCGCGCCCGCTTACGTAAACGGTGTTCAAACCACACATGTGAGGTATTGCCACGATTGTTAGAGCGAGAGCAATAATCCTAGCACTAGACCTCCTCTGTAACTCTAAACAGGTAACCTGTAAAAAAATGTAAAGCTTCGCCTATGGTGGTTTGTAAGTACTGTAGTTTGTCGCTATTCCACAAGCGTGCAGAATTTTAAAGCGTGACATGTTTGGTATCTATTTATTTGGCGTAACATCATCTTTCACATTATATGAAAAATTTGGGCTACATTTACTGTTTTTTTTTAATTATTTATTATTATTCGTTAAGGTGTATTTTTTCCCAAAAAATTGCTGACATCCTGATAAACATCCCTCCTATAGAAACCAGCAGCAGACACATCACATGGCTGCTAGCTCTCAACTGCAGCTGTCAATGACAGCCAGTGTCCCCACTGACAATCAGGAACCAATCAGAGTCATCTTGGGATCTCTACACAATGATCACGTGTAGGCTGGACGCTCCACTGACAAAAGTCTGAAAGTGTTCATCTGGGGAAGTTCAACTTTTTTGCCTCCCCCTTTTCAAATTTTGGCACATTACAATTTAATTTGGGGAGCAGGTATCTGGTTCTTCACAGGTACTTTCTTCCACTTCCATTCGGATCACCTAGGTGATGTGGGAGGAAAATAACCCTCCCACACATCACAGGTCCCATAAGGCTGGAGGACCATTCACAAAGTGCAGCATGGATCACGCATGAACATTGTGAAACCACAAGGGGTCACAGCCGACTTCCCACACTAAACATGCCGGCGCTGGAAACCCGAAGACCAGTGAAGAACCGGCCTGGGTGAGGACTGCGCTAGATCCCTGGACAGGTAAGTGTCCTTTTATTAAAAGTCAGTAGCATAGGTGTGCACATGGGGTGTGCTTGGAGACACCCTATTCACCCGGGGCAGTGCAGGTTCCCCCTGCTGACACCTTCTATACTTTAATACATTTTGAAAATGTTTGTTTACATTTTTATTTATATATGTATATATGCCCATCTGTGCCCTTTCCATCGGGTCCCCTCCTCTTCAGTCCTACTGCAAAGTGAGTTGCATATTTAAAGGAGGGTGGTGAGCTGGTGTGTTTACATGTGTAAGGCTGGGTTATGTGAGTGTTTTTATCCCTTTGTATGGAATAAATAATATATACAGTAAACAAGTTGCTTTTTGTCATTTTATGACATTCTTATTGCTGTGGCTTGTGGAGGATGTAGGTGGGAGGAGCTATGGCCGAAGGCAGATTGGAATAAGTTGCCTATAATTGGAAAAGCTGTTTAGACCTCTGAGGAAGCTCTGGGGTCCAATACAGAGGTGAGCAAACTCAAGTACCACTAGGTGGACTGTATGTCATGTTTTGTGGAATAGGGAAGTACATTCACTGAAGACTGCTGGCACTATTCATCATTGACAATTCTAATTGGACTATTTCTTTGTTGATTTAATTATATGATTTTTTTTTTCACTTTTATTACATTTTCCTCTGAATATGGGGCGAAGCCAACTTATTGAAGATTTCTATAAATCACATGTATATGTTTTGTTAGAGTAATTTTGCTTTGAGCACATCATTTAGTTGTTTTTCTGTGTTGCTTGCAACCCACATTAGATAGGGGACTGATTGTGCAGATTTTTTTAAAATAATTTTTAGCATAGTACAGGTGACAGACTTTCTTAGAGAAGACAACAGGTTCAGCTTGAGCACTCATGTCATCCCTCATGTCATTCCTGTGCTTGATCAGCTTCTTCCCTGGCCAACGTGGACAGGGTTTGACAGCTCTGAACCTGGAGGTGATCAGCTCTGAGGACTTAACGGGTTCAGAGCTGTTAAACCTTGGTAATTGTAATTTTTTAAATTTATTGTGATAGAATAGTGCAGTGCCAAGTTTTCAAAAAGACATCAGATGTCTAATGTCACCTGTCACCCCTGTCAGGGGATTGTGTACTGCGAGGCAAAAAAGGCGCTTGCCTTGGGTGGCATTTATGGGAGGGGGCAACCCCCCCAGGCAGTGGGGACACTACCAGCAGTGGCATCACTACGGGGGTGTGGACCGCAATTCACCCCAAACCTCTGACAGTCTCATGGTGACCAAGCTGCAGCCGCCAGGGGCCTTACCCAGCGTTCACCTATCCACATGGACTCCGTCCATTTCTAGGTGCCTCAGCTGAATTCATCGCACACAGCAAGGAGAAAGAGAGAGCGGAGGGGACATCACATCTCTTTCTATGGAAGTGAAAATGGGGAGGAAGAAGAGGGACTGCCTGGGAGAGCAGCTATGCTCTGCCTCCTGTTGCAGGTGAGTGGGGGCCCCCAATGTCCTGGAGAATAGAGACCAACCAGCTGGTGTCACCTCAATCCTGTGTACATGTACCTTCAGTCCCTGGACAGCACACTAGAATCCTAGGAACACCTACCTGACCACGTGTACCTATACCTACAGTCCCTGGACAGCTATATACTCTACTGCCCTATCAGCACCGACCCTTCTCTATACTACCTACTGCACTATGAACACCTACCCTTCTCTATGCTACCTATTTCTCTATGGACACCTACCCTTCTCTATACTACCTACTGCACTATGGACACCTACCCTTCTCTATACTACCTACTACACTATAGACACCTACCCTTCTAAAGTTACCTCATGCTTTATTGGAATCTACCCTACCATTGGCTTCTCGTCTTTTGAACACCTACTACCCATCTCTGCATTAGCTGCTGCCTTTTGGATACCCACCTTACTAAATATTATCTATTGTCCTATGGACACCTACCCAATTCCATATTAAGTATTGCCTTTTGGGCCGTGGGCTTCGGGAAGGTGAAAGTCAGGTGTAATTTTTTTTTTTTTTTTTGAGGGGGGGATAGCAGAACCTGCTGGTGTAGTATGGCGGGGGTAGGGGAGCCCCACTCTCTCACCCCCTCTCTCTCTTGCCCCCCTCTCTCTCACCCCTCTCTCTCCCCCTCTCTTTCCCCCTACAGCTCAGGAGGTGGAGCTCTAATAGGAAGAGGTGGAACTTAAAGAGCAAGGGATGGAGTTTACAGATGAAGAGGTGGATGTTAAACAGGAAGTGGCGGGGCAAATTTAGATGGGGGGTACCCTATTTTAGTCTTGCTTAGGGCAGCACAAAACCAAAATACACCACTGACCCCTGTGCTCGAACAGACTGTTCCCCGACCAGAGCAGCCACGGATAGATAGTGCTGAACTCGGAAGTGCTCAAAGATGAGCACTTCCAGGTTCATATTACTCAGGGGAGATCAGCAAGTTGATATTCACCGATATCCCACCGTTGTCCATTTTGACAGCTGTCATGATGGTCCCGGAAACCCAAGAGGTAAAGGTTAGCCCTGGACACATGGCAGGGGCAGCTTTATTAGAAGTGTATAAAAGTGATTAGATGACTGTAAATCACTTCTATTGCACAAAGCTGGCTCTACAACATGTGCCGCACTACTGCAATAGGGTTTATTGATTATGACAGGTCCTCTTTAATAAACATAATGCATATGGTCCAGTATCAGAGAAGGAATGCTGAGATTTGTAGTTACAGAGCAGCTGAAGTGAGAAATGACTTCTCCTCTGATTTGGAATAATGAAAAAGGCACATGGAGAATTCCCAGAGAGGCCCTAGTCTGAGTCCCTCTGCCATATTTCCTGCACACAGCCGCCGTCTCATTTATCCCTTTCACGGCAGCAAAGCCAAGTATGTTTTTCTGCTACACTAAAACCAGCTTTATGGATGGTAACAGCATTTGCAATTGGTTTTATATCTTTTTGCTACCAAGCATCTTGCAAGCTCATATTTTGTGTTAATTAAAGAACACAAATAGAAAGGACCTTGTAAATTATTTAGCTCTCTTTAACAGAAAGCAAAAAATCACAGCGATTAAACTGAGCGTAAAAAGGCGAAGGCTAAAACCGATACAAGGATGGAAGACTTTCTAATTGGAACTTTCTCAACTCCAAGCCAAGAGCTAAATACACAGACTAAATATACACTCACCGGGCCACTTTATTAGGTACACCTGTTCAATTGCTTGGCAACACAAATTGCTAATCAGCCAATCACATGGCAGCAACTCAATGCATTGAGGTATCTAGATGTGGTGAAGACGACTTGCTGAAGTTCAAGCCAAGCATCAAAATGGGGAACAAAGGGGATTTAGGTGACTTGTGACCAGTGAACGTGACATTGTTGTTGGTGCCAGATGGACTGGTCTGAGTACTTCAAAAATTGTTGATCTACTGGGATTTTCACGCACAACCATCTGTAGTGTTTACAAAGAATGGTCCGAAAAAGAGAAAATATCCAGTGAGCTGCAGTTGTGTGGACAGAAATGCCTTGTTGATGTCAGAGGTCAGAGGAGAATGGGCAGACTGGTTCCAGATGATAGAAAGGCAACAGTAACTCAAATAACCACTCATTACACCCAAGATATGCAGAATACCATCTCACAACACACCGAACCTTGAAGCAGATGAGCTACAGCAGTAAAAGACTACACCGGGTGCCACTCCTGTCAGCTAAGAGCAGGAAACCGAGGATACAACTCGCACAGGCTCACCAAGATTGTACAATAGAAGATTGGAAAAATGTTGTCTGGTCTGAAGAGTCTCAATTTCAGCTGCGAAATTCAGATGGTGGGGTCAGAATTTGGCGTAAACAACATAAAAGCATGGATCCATCCTGCCTTGTATCACTGGTTCAGGCTGGTGGTGGTGTAACAGCGTGGGGGATATTTTCTTGGCACACTTTGGGCCCCTTAGTACCAACTGAGCATCGTTTAAATGCCATGACCTACGTGAGTATTGTTGCTGACCATGTCCATCCCTTTAGGACTACAGTGTCCTCATCTTCTGATGGCTCCTTCCAGCAGGATAATGCACCATGTCACAAAGCTCCAATCATCTCACCACTGGTTATTATGTCAATATGGACCAAAATCTGTTTCCAACACCTTGTTGAATCTATGCCATGAAGAATGAAGGCAGTTCTGAAGGCAAAAGGGGGTTCAACCTAGTACTAGAAAGGTATACCTAATACAGTGGCCAGTGAGTGTATATATAAATGTATATATGGAAGCTGGTTTACCTGCCCAAGGATTTGTATTTCTGCCTATACAGTTATAAGATTTATACAGCTCTTCCACTCAGGACAGCCTTGTCTGGGAGGGCAGGAGACCTGATTTTTCTAGACTGCAATTCAGTAACACTCGTGGATCTTGTTCTTTCTCCAGCCCTTGACTGGACAGCAAAGGCGTCGCCAGGGGGTGGCTATTGGGGCTACAGCCTTGAGCCTGGGGCCAATAGCCCCAATAGAGTCTTTTGTCCCGTTCCACAATACAGGGGACAGGGGAGGACTGAGCCGTGGTAGCGCTGGCTCCGGCTCCAGCTCCGCCCCCGCCTGTCTCTACTTTTGGTCACTAGTTGCTATAGCCGCCTAGCGGCTAGCAACCAGTGACGTCACTGCCCACACTGCCCAGCAGTCAAAGCGGAGGAGGATTGCACTTCCTTCTCCTCCGCGCTAGTGCTCATGGGGCCTGCGACTTGAGCGTTCCTCCGGTGGCGGCGTCAGTGCAGAGCAGCAGGGATCGGGATACCTGGGTAGCCGGGAAGAGCCCAGGAAGGAGAGAGAGAAGACACCGCCACCCTGAGCAGCATCCCCAGCATCTCCCAGAGCCTGCACTCCACCTATCAGCGTGCTGTGACTGGAACAGGAAGAAGGCGGGATCGATCGGCGCGCGGGTGGCTCTCCTCCTCTACTCTGGCTGCCTCACACACTAGCACCACGGCTGAGCTGCTGCTGCAGGACCTGGACACATGAAGTCTGAAGTCTGTTTCCTTCTGGTCAGGTAGGTCAGTCAGTGTGTGTATGTCGGGTATCAGGTCAGTGTATGTAGGTCAGTGTGGGTCAGGTAGGTCAGTGTATGTAGGTCAGTCAGGTAGGTCAGTGTATGTAGGTCAGTGTGGGTCAGTCAGGTAGGTCAGTTTATGTAGGTCAGTGTGGGTCAGTCAGGTAGGTCACTGTGTGTAGGTCGGGTAGGTCGGTGTATGACGATTAGGTGTGTCAGTGTGTGTCGGGTAGATCAGTGTATGTAGGTCAGTGTATGTAGGTCAGGTAGGTCAGTGTACTGTATGTAGGTCAGGTAGGTCAGTGTATGTAGGTCAGGTAGGTCAGTGTGTGTCAGTCAGGTAGGTCAGTGTATGTAGGTCAGGTAGGTCAGTGTATGACGGGTAGGTCAGTGTGTGTCGGGTAGGTCAGTGTATGTAGGTCAGGTAGGTCAGTGTGAGTCTGGTAGGTCAGTGTATATAGGTCAGGTAGGTCAGTGTGTGTCGGGTAGGTCAGTGTGTGTCGGGTAGGTCAGTGTGTGTCGGGTAGGTCAGTGTATGTAGGTCAGGTAGGTCAGTGTGTGTCGGGTAGGTCAGTGTGTGTCGGGTAGGTCAGTGTATGTCAGGTAGGTCAGTGTGTGTCGGGTAGGTCAGTGTGTGTATGTCGGGTAGGTCAGTGTATGTCGGGTAGGTCAGTGTGTGTGTCAGGTAGGTAGGTCAGTTTAGTGGTCAGCATGTGAGCTTACCCCCGCCACAAAATCCAGCGTCACTAGACGCCCCTCCCCCTCCCGTGCCGGCCTTGGACTTCGGGCTGAAGCCCCTGGTCTTTTTTCCACCTAGCAGCGCCCCTGCTGGACAGTGAAAGGAGAAGCAGCAGACTAATAAACTCTTCTCTTTGTTACTCTGCTCTCTCTTCCTATTAGCATGCTCTTGCATTTCAGCACAAATAATTGTCTCTTTGAGCTTCTTTTCCCTATCCCAGTCTGAGCTGTGCAGTACAGGGACTGGAAGTGGTTAATGATACCAACTTAAACACATTTCATTAAGGATGAGCCAAATAGCCCTGGGTTTGGTTCGAGTACAGTCTGAGCCATGGCCATACCATGGTTGTGGGTTGTTTGAGGCGCAACCCCATAGACCTGCATGGGTTCCATTTGGGGGGGGTAGCACATCACAATGGTCACAGCATGTGTACATTGTTCAAAATGGATATTCTTCCAAGTTTTTTGTAAATACACTATATTACCAAAAGTATTGGTACGCCTGCCTTTACACACATGAACTTTAATGCCATCTCAGTCTTATGCCCCGTACACACGATCGGACATTGATCGGACATTCCGACAACAAAATCCATGGATTTTTTCTGACGGATGTTGGCTCAAACTTGTCTTGCATACACGCGGTCACACAAAGTTGTCAGAAAATCCGATCGTTCTGAACGCGGTGACGTAAAACACGTACGTCGGAACTACAAACGGGGCAGTAGCCAATAGCTTTCCTCTCTTAATTTATTCTGAGAATTAGTGGCACTTTGTGTGTCGGATTTGTGTACACACGATCGGAATTTCCGACAACGGATTTTGTTGTCTGAAAATTTTATAGCAAGCTCTCAAACTTTGTGTGTCGGAAATTCCTATGGAAAATGTGTGATGGAGCCTACACACGGTCGGAATTTCCGACAACAAGGTCCTATCACACATTTTCCATCGGAAAATCCTATCGTGTGTACAGGGCATTAGTCCGTAGGGTTCAATATTGAGTTGGCCCACCCTTCGCATCTATAACAGCTTCAACTCTTCTGGGAAGAATGAAAAAAGTGACTGCAATGATAAATGACAATTGCGAGAAATTTCTCGCAGTTTGATCCTCATGGAAATCTTTCTGTGCAACCTCGAAGATGAGGGAGTTGTTGGAAGTGGGTTACATTGTAAATTAGTTAAGTGGGGCGTGGAGGCACAGGTGGAGGTGATGGAAGACAGAGGAGGGAGAATTATATTGTCTGTTTCATTTTGTTTTGGCCCTTTTTTTTTAATTATTCCCCCAGTGGCTGGGGGTTGGGTTTATGGAGGAGGAGATGTTTCAAGAATACTACATTCAAGAATGTAGATTGTGGTACATTTATTCAGGAATAGAGAGACACGTAATTAAAGACTATGTGAAAGACTGTGTTTGTGTTAATATTGATGCAAAATTTAAATTATAATGACAAGAAAAAAAAAGACTTTGTACGCGTGAATGTTCAACTCTGGATCATCTTCTCATGGAGTACCTATCTGTCGTAGACAGCAGCCTCACCGGAGCAACTGTGCCCTGTGTCATTTTGGTTCACCTACTAATATTGTAAGTTGAATCCAGTGCCTTGTTTGCATTTTTTTAACAATAAAAACCCATCAGAGGTTCCCACACCACTCTACAAAAACAAATTTAAAAATGTACTCTTTAGATATACTTTAACTCCTCCGCGCCTAAGGGTAAAACAAATCCTAATGCCTAATGCCGCGTACACACGGTCGGACTTTTCAGCTACAAAAGTCCGACAGCCTGTCCAACAGACTTCCGGAGGACTTTCGGCAGACTTGCGGCGGACTTGTGGCAGACTTTCTAACGAATGGACTTGCCTACACACGACCACACAAAAGTCCGATGGATTCGTACGTGATGACGTACACCAGACTAAAATAAGGAAGTTCATAGCCAGTAGCCAATAGCTGCCCTAGCGTGGGTTTTTGTCCGTCGGACTAGCACACAGACGAGCGGATTTCGGGGTCCGTCGTAGTTACGACGTAAATATTTGAAGCATGTTTCAAATCTAAAGTACGTCGGATTTGAGGCTAAAAAAGTACGTTGAAAGTCCGGAGAAGCCCACACACGATCGGATTACCAGCCAGCTTTAGTCCGTCAGCGTCCGTTGGACTTTTGTAGACGAAAAGTCCGACCGTGTGTACGCGGCTTAAGCCCAATTTTGCAACTTTGACATGTGTTAGTAAAACCGTATATATCATCACAACTACTTTGTGCATACAGGTGGATTATACCTTGTTTTTTTCAAGACAAATTGGGCTTTCATTTGGTGGTAAATGGTAATGGATATCTCCTGATTTTTTTTTCATTATTATTATAAGGAAAACTGGCCCAAAATAGTAGAAAAAATATTTTAAATTTAACTGTATAATTCTTGAAACTACTATAACCTGCCGCCCAAGAACAACCCAAAATCATTTCTCCTGCTCCTGATGATTGCAGCGATACCACATATGTGTATGTTAGTTGTTGTTTGTACCTGTAGTACAGCCCAGAAACAATAGTACACATTTAGCTTTTTAGTTTATCCTGCCTTAAACACACTGACACTAACTGATACTAATTTAACCACTTCCCGCCCAGCCTATAGCAGAATGATGGCTGGGCGGTGGTTCAGTTATCCTGACTTGGCGTCATATGACGTCCAGCAGGATAACAGCCACCGCGTGGCCATGGGGGCGCACATCGTGGCAATCGGTGATGCGGTGTGTCAGTCTGACACATCGCTATACCGATCTCGGTAAAGAGCCTCTGACAGAGCATCCCATCAGTGTCATCAATGCCACCCATCAGTGTCCATCAGTGCCACCTATCAGTGCCCATCCATGCTCCATCAGTGCCCATCCATACCACCTATCAGTGCCACCCATAAGTACCCATCAGTGCCACCCATAAGTACCCGTCAGTGCCGCCTATAAGTGCCCATCAGTGCCGCCTGTAAGTGCCCATCAGTGCCCCCTATGAGTGCCCATCAGTGCCGCATACCAGTGCCACCTATCAGTGCCACCTATCAGTGCCCATCATCAGTGCCACCTCATCACCCTTTCAGTGCCACCTCATTGGTGCCCATCAGTGCCTTATCAGTGCCCGTCAGTGCAGCCATATCAGTGCCCGTCATTGAAGAAGAAAACGTACTTATTTACAAAAAAAATTTAGCAGAAACAAAGAAAAACTTTTTTTTATTTTTTTTATTTTTTTATTTTTTTATTCGTTGCGCAAAAAATAAAAATGGCAGAGGTGATCAAATACCACCAAAAGAAAGCTCTATTTGTGGGAACAAAATGATTAAAAAAAAGTTTGGGTACAGTGTAGCATGACCGCGCAATTGTCATTCAAATTGTGACAGCGCTGAAAGCTGAAAATTGGCCTGGGCGGGAAGGTGTATAAATGCCTGGTATTGAAGTGGTTAAAAAGAAGAAAAAAAATCCTGTTCAAAAAATACTGACCCTGACCCTAACCCAAACATTAACCCTGGGGCTGAGCCAGATCAAACCTTGATCTAGGTATTTTTTTTTATTTTTTTAATTATTATTTTTTTTTTTTCTACACACACTATTTTTCCTATTTCTGCAAGGACAGGAAAAGATACAATGTATCTGTCTTGTTCATTCACAGACACAGAAAACACGGGAGAGGGCTTCACGGTGACTAAACTTTGTGATAGCCAATCAGAGGCTACGACAGTGATTAGGTGGAACGGGGCCCGGGGCTCTCAGTGAGACCCCTGTCTCTATGCTGGGAGCGCGTCATGGGGCGCTCACAGCACAGAGAGATATACACAAATATGAGGCCCCATGGAAAATAGCTCAGTCCAGAGGGGCCACATATTTGCGTACAGTCAACGTGAAGGGGTTAAGATAAAAAAATGTAATCAGCTTGACCTACAACTATGATAATATTTCCTTTTAAGTAAGTGCTCCTTAAGATCCCGGCCAGCTGGAAGACTTCACCGGTGAACTGCTGACTTAGCAGGACCGCGGTCCATAGTTACAATTCTTACATTAGAAAGCCGTGTTAAGATGGAGCTGCAGATACGTTCCTGTGCTGCTACGTACGGCGAGGCAGCCCGCTGAATCTTATAGATCTTGGTGTCAATGCATACTGAAACTCCCATACATCAAGTCAACTATTTCAATCCCAGCGAGATTATAATTCATTCCATTCAGCATCTTACAAGTATTCCAGATCTCATTTAGATTTCAGTATCGGAAATTGAGGCGAGCCCAGATGTTATTATATCTGCCGTTTCAGAAAATCCTCCCTGTACTGATAATGCTGGAAATAATACAAAATACAACTGCATTAGCATGGAGTGTGCTGCAATATCTGGGGACTTAGTGGAAACATGACGTGCAATGGGAGGAGGGGATACATTTAGTGTTTTGGCTTAAAGGATACCTGCATTTTTTTAAGGGAAACTATCATAGCTTAATTTTATTTATTTAGTTAGTTATTTTTTCAAGTTTATAAGTTTTATGTATAAATGATTGTTTGCTGCCTTCAAGATTTTTAACCAAAATTCCAGCCAAATATGTCTTAATTAACATTTAATCTTGATCTTGTTACGCATTCAGTCAAACACATTATGTACATATTTACAATGAACTATTATTATTGATATTAGCCTCTTCTATGACACAGTGCTATGGTGCTCTGGGAGTCCTTTGTCATATATGGAGGGTGTGGGGATTTTTTGTTTTGGTTTAAAGGATATGTGTACTTTTCAAGGGAAGCTACAGTGCCTTGAAAAAGTATTCATACCCCTTGACATTTTCAACATTTTGTCATGTTACAACCAAAAACGTAAATGTATTTTATTGGGATTTTATGTGATAGACCAACACAAAGTGGCACATAATTGTGAAGTGGAAGGAAAATGATAAATGATTTTCAAAATTTTTTACAAATAAATAAGAAGACGTTTAAAGCAGGGTTAGATTATAAAAAAAATTGAAAGCTTTGAACATCTCACACATCGCTGTTCAATCCATCATCCGAAAATGGACAGAGTATGGCACAACTGCAAACCTACCAAGACATGGCCGTCCACCTAAACTGACAGGCCGAGCAAGGAGAGCATTAATCAGAGAAGCAGCCAAGAGGCCCATGGTAACTCTGGAGGAGCTGCAGAGATCCACAGCTCAGGTGGATGAATCTGTCTACAGGACAACTATTAGTAGTGCAAATCTGGCCTTTATGGAGGAGTGGCAAGAAGAAAGCCATTGCTGAAAGGAAGCCATAAGAAGTCCACTTTGCAGTTTGAGAGAAGCCATGTGGGGGACACATCAAACATATGGAAAAAGGTGTTCTGGTCAGATGAGACCAAAACTAAACTTTTTGGCCTAAAAGCAAAAATGTTACTGTATGTGTGGCAGAAAACTAACACTGCACATCACCCTGAACACACCATCCCCACCGTGAAACATGATGGTGGCAGCATTATTTTGTGGAGATGCTTTTCTTCAGCAGGGACAGGGAAGCTGGTCAGAGTTGATGGAAAGATGGATGGAGCCAAATACAGCGGAACTCCGTCAGAACTCTGTCGGAAAGACCATCAGAGTTTATTCTGACAGAAGGTCCGGTCGTGTGTACACGGCATTAGAGTCTGCAAAAGACTTGAGACGGGGCAGAGGTTCATCTTCCAGCAGGGCAACGACCCTAAACATACAGCCAGACCTACAATGGAAAGGTTATTATTAAAGCATATTCATGTGTTAGAATGGATAAATAGAGAAGGTGGGGTAAGTGGCGCTCCCTAATAGGGGGGGGGGTAATGTTATGTTTAGGCACCCAATAGCTGGGACTACCCCAAACAAAGATAACATAAACCCCTAACACTGTATGAAATAAGATAAATAGGATAAATGAAATAAAATATCCACTAAAATTAATGCCCCCTTTAAACAAGGTGTATTTATATACCTGCGTGGTACTTTGTACCTAATCACAACCAAATATATGACTAAAAGTAGCCATAAATGTAAATGTATAATTATAGTGGAAATAGTGATTCATAAATGTGTCACCTTAATACGTAATCACTTGGAAAAAAAAAAAACTAAACAGCAAATGAACCACCACTCATAGACAAATAATGTATGTGCATCTATGTAAACTTAACTCCAAACATAGACAAATAGTGTATGTACATCTTTGTAAACTTATCACCAAGTCCAAAATTAAAAATCAAGTGCATCAAAAATCATAGCAAACAATAAAAACAGGTGCATCAAAAATCGTAAAAAACAATACCAAGTCCAAGAAACCAAATAAAAATAGTGAGCCAGAGAAGTATGTATATAATGGTGATCCAAATAGCAAAAAAAGGTGCAAACAGTCTGGTGACTTGTGCTCAAAGCTGATCTGGTGACTTTTGTGCTCCCCCTATAGGTCCCCACTCACTGACTCCTCATACCCCTACAGTGGTAAAAAGCATGTATGAGTAATGGAAGGTCCCCCCTAGGTACTCCGTCACAGATGGACTTCAGACCGCAATCATCCACTCAGCTTAGCCTCCATGGCATCACAAGAAGCAGCTTCCGAGGAAATAGAGCAGACTCGAGGAAACAAATCAGGTGGCTTGCAATCTCATGGTGCTGAAAGGACAGCTCCGAGATAAAACATAGGGTAAGACTGAGCATGCTCACAACTGCAGAATAGATTGTCCCATTGACGAAGCTCCAGTCCTGGCTGTTTCGCTCAGGAGAGCTTCCTCAGGAATTTTTTGGAAGTGTCGCATGAAGTACGGTAATATAAAAGGAGAGTCACTTAGAATTCCCACGCTGACATCGCTTCCGCCTCCTGTGTTAGAATGGCCCAGTGAAAGTCCAGACCTAAATCCAATTGAGAATATGTGACAAGACTTGAAAATTGCTGTTCGCAGACACTCTCCATCCAATCTGACAGAGCTTGAGCTATTTTGTAAAGAAGAATTGGCAAAAGTGTCCCCTTTCTAGATGTGCAAAGCTGGTAGAGACACCCCCAAAAAGACTTGCAGCTGTAATTGCAGCGAAAGGTGGTTCTACAAAGTATTGACTCAGGGGGGCTGAATACAAATACTCCCCACACTTTTCACATATTTATTTGTAAAAATAATTTGGAAAACTATTTATCATTTTCCTTCCACTTCACAATTATGTGCCACTTTGTGTTGGTCTATCACATAAAATCCCAATAAAATACATTTACGATTTTGGCTGTAACACGACAAAATGTAGAACATTTCAAGGGGTATGAATACTTTTTCAAGGCACTGTATATTAGTTTTAGGCCTCTTTCACACGAGGCATCCGTATGTCCGTTTTTCATCCTTCCGTTTTCGGATGAAAAACGGACATACATGTAACCCTATGGAGCGGCGGATGTCAGCGGTGACATGTCCGCTGACATCCGCCCCGCGCCGATCCGAAAAGTGTAACGGAGGAAAAACCTACTTTTTCCTCCGTTTTCGGATCGGATCGGATGACGACGGACACTACGGACCGTCATCATCCGATCCCCCCATAGGGGAGAGCGGCGCTCTGACAGGTCCGTCGCTGCACAGTGTGCAGCGATGGACCTGTCATCTTCCTGCTCAGCGGGGATCGGCGGAGCTATCCCCGCTGAGCCAGCGGATGTTCACGGGGCGGATCATGACTGATCTGCCCCGTGTGAAAGAGGCCTTAGGCATGCACCGATACCATTTTTTTTACAATGAGTTCAAGTACCGATACTTTTTTTTTAGTACTTGTGAATACCAATTACAGTTTTGTTTATACTTCAGCTGTCAGCAATGGTACGGAACATTGTTATTACACAGTAAACAAAGTTATTTACAAATGAAATACATTTATTTTTATGCTTTTTTAATGTGAAAAATGTAAATATATTTTAGAGGTGTTAAAATATTAATGAACAAAGCAAACAAAACAAGTTTTAATTGTGAGGGGATGCTGATAAGTATTGAGCCTTACCCAGGAAAAAATTGAGCTAGGAGGCTGTAAATTGCAGGGTGTACTGGCCAATTTGTCTACATTCAATGGTGCAAAAATCAACTACCTATGATTTTAACTTATCTTTCTTTATCAGGTCCAAAGTGAACATGGCAGCACCTCCAGAAAAATTCAATGTGGAAGAGCATAGGACTGTAATCAATTTCCTGTTTCTCCAAGGGAAAGGTGCTAAGCAGATCCATGATAAATATGTCACAAACTTTGGGTGACAGTGGCCCTTCATATGCAACAGTTAAATGTTGGCAGGGGCGTTGCTAGGTCTGCAAAAGATTGGGGGCTAGAGCCCATAGCAGCGGTCACCAACCTTTTTGCAGGCCCGGGCGGGGCCACGCCGGTGGTAAGCAATTTTTCATGGGCAAAGGCTGATGCATGGTTGATATGGTGTCAGGGTGATTGAAGCGCATTGTTTCTATTGTTACATTCTAATATAAAATGAAGTGGTTCAACTCACCATAATGCAGAATCAGTGGGAGCCCTGGGGGTGTCACTTGCCACATCTCCTGCCACCAAATGCAGCGTGTCACTTGCCACCGTCACCTGTCACCAGATGCAGCTTTTTAACTTGCCACCGTCACCTGCCACCAGATGTGGATTGTCACTTGCCACATCACCTGCCACCATTTGCAGATTGCCACGTCACCTGCCACCATTTGCAGATTGTCACTTGCCACGTCACTTGCCACCATTTGCAGATTGTCACTTGCCACGTCACTTGCCACCATTTGCAGATTGTCACTTGCCACCATTTGCAGATTGTCACTTGACACCATTTGCAAATGGTCACTTGCCACCATTTGCAGATTGTCACTTGCCACGTCATTTGCCACCATTTGCAGGATGTCAATTGCCACGTCACCTGCCACCTGATGCGGATTGTCACTGGCCACGTCACCTGCCACCATTTGCAGATTGTCACTTGCCACTTCACCTGCCACTTGATGTGGGTTGTCACTTGCCAACTGATGTGGATTGTCACTTGCCATGCCAGCCAGTGCCACCAAATGCGCATTGTCGCTGCATTGGTGGCAGGCTGGCAGCACTGGTCCATTTAGTGAGGGCAGAAAAGCGGAGATGCAGGGCGGGCAGTGAGAGATGATGTAATCTCTCTGCTCCCCTCCGCGCCTTCGACATTGAAGATGCCCGCACTGTGAGGGGGGAAGAGCGCTGATGTGTGGCGGGCAGTGAGAGATGATGTCATCTCTCTGCTCCCCACCGCACATCGCTCCCACATTGAAGTGGCCCGGCTGTGAGGGCAGAAGAGTGGTGACATGGAGCTGGCAAAGAGATGATGTCATCTCTGCTCGTCCTCCCACTCATCTCTCTCCTCCACCTCTAATGCAGCCCGCCGCAGCCGCGACCTGCTGGTTAGGGAGGGACCCTGCGGCAAGAGACTTGGGGCTATGGTCTCCAGATTCGGGGCTACAGCCTCAATAGCCACCCCCTGGCGACACCTATGAATGTTGGGTTGTCAATTTTTAAACTGGCCATTTCTGTGTTGAAAGTGAGAAACCCTATACCTTAACTCTACAATCCGCCAGAACCCCTATATACTGCTTTCCCTATAGTCTCAGACCCATCCCACTTAATTTTCTACCGTTATAAATTAACAACCAACCCAAACAAAAAAAACAAAAAAAAGGGAAGAAAAATAAAGCCACTCCATGGAGGTAACCCTCCAGCGTGCCCGCCCAACCAGGTGAAAGTATAGATAAAAAAAAACCTTAGATACCCCTCTTAACTATTCCAATTGCAATCCAGGAGGGCACTTCCCTCCTCTGAGTTCAAAAAGATATTCCACAACGACCAGGTCCTGGAGTAGCGCTCCTGCTGATGTCGAGCGGAAAGAACTAGATCTTCTAATTTACTAATCTCTTTCACTTTACACAACCACATCCCTATTGTCGGAGGTAATGATGATTTCCATGTCAGAGGAACACAAGCCTTAGCTGCATCTAAAAGATGCCTAATAATAGATTCCTTGTATACCTTTTCTGGTATGCAAGACGCATGAAGAAGAAAAAAGGCCGGTTCCTCTGGGATCGTATAGTCCATACATATTTGAAGAATGCGTCTAACTTCTGTCCAGAAGTGCTTTAATTTGGGACATTCCCAAAAGATATGTAACATAGTGCCTTTGTCTTTCTGACATCTCCAACATAAGTCCGAGGAGTCAGGGAAGATTTTCTTCAATCTCACTGGCGTTCCTTACCTTCGAGTAAAAATTTTTTAAATTGGTCTCCTGAATTTTTGTGCAAATCGATGATTCGTGTGTAAATTTAAGGATATGTTTTAACTGTCCTGTGCTGAAAGATTTGCCCAGCTCCCGCTCCCACTCACTGACACACTTCAAAACATCTGTTTCCGCCGGGGAGATCAATAACCGATAATTAGGCGCCAATGTATGAGCCATTAATCCCGCCTCTGAACAAAATTTCTCAAAAACATTGAAGGACCTGATATACTGTCTTGGAGCTGCAAGAGTATTAAGAAAGTGGGTGATCTGTAGAGCATTCCAAAATCTTAATCTGAACGTACCCTCTTGTTCCATCAACTCCGGTATTGTCAACCATGCCCCCTCTTTTATATAATTGGACACTTGTATACAGCCCATAATGCGTAAATGTCTAAAAGCTGCATCATCTATCCCCGGAGGGAAAAGGGGATTCCCCCAGTATCGGATATAAGGGGTAAGTCTCCGGTGTTATGTCCATGGAGGTAAGCAGGGTCAAACAAATTTTTACCGTATTACCTATAAGTGGATGTTTAGTTAGTTCTTTAGGCAAGTATTCAAAACACCCAGAAGCTCTTCCCTATGGGATGGCCGATTGGGCGTATTCAATCTGCACCCATAGCTTAAAGTCTATATGTTTATTCCAATCAATTACCCTGCTCAGGTGGATCGCTTGATAATATTTGCGTATATCTGGCACTGCTAATCCCCCATATCTCTTGGGAAGTGTTAATTGGTTGCAATGTAAACGAGACTGCTTATATGCCCAAACAAAGTCAAAAATTACTTTCTGACTTTGTTTAAAGTATATAGATGGGATATGTATTGGTAAAGTCTGTAGCAGATAAAGAAATTTGGGAAGAACACTCATCTTAATGATATTGCAGTGCCAAAGCCAAGAATGAAGGCCCGTTTTCCATTTACCCAATAAAGTCTTCACTTTTTGAAGTAATGGGGGGAAATTTAACTCAAAAATCTTAGTTACGTTGGGTGGCAGCAGCATACCCAGATATGTAAGCGCTTTGTCGGTCCATTTAGACTTAAAGTTTTGTTTAAGTTGCTCAATTGATGTCCGAGGGCAATTAACCCCCGTTGCCTCCGATTTCATAAAATTGATACGAAGATTAGAAAGTGAACTATACTTCTCAAACTCCTTCATCAAATTTTTGATCGAGGTCATAGGATTCGTAAGAGAGAAAAGCATATCATCTGCATAGGTCGAGATCTTGTATTGGCCTTCTCATATCTGTATTCCTGTGATATCTTGATTTAAGCTAAAACAATCCCAAATAATATGGGATTGTGTTTTTTTTTTTTTTTCCTTCTCCTACTGCCAAACGTGTGAGTTATTTCAGATGATGATCTTACTTACTGCACGGTTGATATAATGTTGGATCTTAAAATTGCGATGTTCAATTTAATGTTATGTTATGTTTTTTTTTTCTCCTATGTATGTTCTCAAATGTGTCCTATGATTAAATAAATAATAAATTTGTAAAAAAAAAAGAAAGTTAGAAACCCAGTGGAAGGCCTGTTTCTGTCTCTGTGCCTGCAAATGTGAAAGCCATCCATGACATGATCATGAAGGACCGCCGAATATCAGCCAAAAGAATTGCTACATATCTGGGAATATCACGTGAGACAGTTGGTGCCATTATACACAATGACTTGGAAATGAGAAAGCTTGCAGCAAAATGGATCCCAAAACTTTTGACAACGGAACAAAAGAGTAAACGTGTGGAGACATTGGTGGCTGTTTTGGAACATTTTGCAAGAAACTAGTTTGATTTCCTGGACAAACTGGTAGCTGGTGAGGAGACATGGATCTACTGTTATGATCCTAAGAAAAAGGAACAGTCTAAGGAATAGAGGCACAGTGGTTCCCCCAGGCCAAAGAAGTTCTGTGTGCAAAGGTCAATGTAGAAGCAAATGGCAACAGTTTTTTGGGATAAGAAGGGAGTTCTGCTGGTGGACTACCTCCAAAAGGGTTCAACCATCAATGCAACATATTACTGTGCTTTATTGATGAAGTTGAGGCAAAATATCAAGGAAAACGTTGGGGAAAGCTCTCCAAAGGTGTCATCCTGTTGCATGACACACTGCAGGTGAAACAATGGCAAAACTGACCTCCTTAGGCTTTCAAGTGATGCCCCATCCACCCTATTCGCCCAACCTGGCTCCTTCTGACTATAATCTGTTTCCTAATCTCAAAAAAACCTAAAGGGATAACCATTTGGGAGTGTTCTGAAGGCAACTAATGCTGCAAATGAGTGGTTACACCAGCAGTCGGAAGAATTTTATTTGCAGGGACTTAAGAAGCTGCAGGACAGATGTTGCAAGTGCATTGACTTCCTGGGGGAATATGTAGAATTGTATGGCAGTTACAGCTTCCTAGCTCAATTTTTTATGGGTAAGGCTCAATATTATCAGTACTCCCTCGTATTAATAGTTTATGAAATATAAGTGAAAGGAAAATAATAATTAAATGGAGAAGGAGAATAAGGAGTTAATTCAGGCTGATTAGAGTAAATTAAAGGCTAATAATGGTGTTAAACAGAGGAACATTTAATAGAAAAAAAAAAACATTTAACAGGTTGTTTTAAACTGACTTCATCTGCAGATCAAAGTTCATCCCTTTGATCTGTAGATGAATAAACAAAAATACAAAAATAATGTTTCTTTTTATCTTTCTGTTTCAGCGGCTGAGCAATGTTGTTGATAAACATTGCCTGGCTTCTTTTTTTTTTTTTTTTGACAGCTCCAATTGCTGGGACTTAATTTACATTTCAGCTGTCAATAGGGGAACCCTACTGATGGCTGAATGAGTCATTGGTTGTTAAGGACACTGCGGCCCCGCTCCTTTGCAAACGACAATTGTCTGCTTTTTTTTTTTTTTTTTTACATTTCAGCTGTCAGTGGGGGAATCCCATTGACAGCTGAAAGAACAGAGCCTGAAAGTGTTAGTTTCAGGTATGGGAGCATTCGTATGAGTACTGATACTCGTGCTAATGCTTAGTATTGGCACTAATACTGGTATCAGTATTCCTTTAACCCTAACTCTTTATTAAACATATACATGTTAAAATGGTGGTTTATTGCCTTTATATGAACAAGAATTGTAAAAAAAAAAAACTCCAGGTACTTATTTAATAAGTCGCTATTTCATTTTGTTATACATTCAGTCAAAACTCATTACATGCATTTTTACAATGAATTATTATTATTGATATGAATCTCCTCTGCAAAACAGTGTTAGAGTGCTCTGGGAATCCTTTATCATATATATGGGGGATGGGGGATGGTGGTGGGGGGATTTTGTGATTGGGCCTAAAGGATATGTGAACAGCCCTTAATCGCCTGCACAGAATGAATGAACAGGAATAGCTCTGTACAGAGCTTCCCATTCATTCACAAACCGAAGCATAGTAAACACAGTTATAAACGAACACATGTATAAGTTGGAATGGTGCAAGGCTGAGGCCAACTTATACATGTTAACCACATAGACTGGATAGGGTTAAGCGGTGATTTTTTTATAGTATGCTATACACTACTGGATGATGACAGATTCCTGAGTACTTTTTTGATTAAAGTGTTAGCACTTCATTGGTCTGAGATGGTGCTCAGAGATTACATAATCATGTAAATCCATGTTGCCCACACAGTTCCATTGGACACCAGGATTTTGTTCAAACCTTTACATGTCACCCCTCCTATCCACCTCCTGCTGTGATCGGGCTCCTGGACCCTTCCCTCTCCCGCCGGCTACTGCTGGGGATCCTTTCAGGTTGGAGAGCAGAGAAGGGGGCCAATAAATGTGTCATTTACCGGCCCCTTCCTTGTCTGAATAAATAGAGTCAGTGAACCATACCGATCACCGACTCTGTCCATCCATAACTGAAACATAGTACACTGTGTTCATTCATAACTGTGTTTAGTATGCTTTAGTTTGTGAATGAACAGGAAGCTCTGTACAGAGTTATTCCTGTTCATTTATTCTGTGCAGCTGATGCTACAAAGATGGTGCTTGAGGGCTGTGTACTCAATCTCCTTTCTCTGTCTCAAAGATGGGGCAGCAGGGGTCTGTTTAGACCCATGATATTTCACCAAAGCCCCCCCCCTCAAAAAAAAAATGTAAAAAAACAATAAAAAGAAAATTGTAAAAACATAAATCAGTTAATTAAATAAAATGGTAAATGGCAAACAAAAAAACACCTGTGGCGGAACTACAAGGGTCCCAAAGGTCGCACTTGTGGCCGGGCCCTGGCGTTCTGCCACCGTAGGGGGCTCCGGCCAGGGATCAGGTGGGCCCTTTAAGGTATCTTGCACCGGGGCCCTGAAGATTCCAGTTATGCCTCTGGTATATAACAACCACTTTAAAACAATGTTCACTTATTCACCCATTTTATTTTTTTTAAAAGGCCATTTAGTAAGTTTTTAGTAAAAAAAACATAAATTTGAAATACTTTATAGTAATTACAGGGTTAAAGGTTTGCAATTTTTTTTTGCCCTTTACCTTTTTCCTCTCAGTCTGTTCAACTTGGCTTTTTAAAAATCATTGTCAGCTGGAAGTCTGATTTTTTTTTTGCATAAAATTCAGACAGGTTTTTTCGATGGCAGCGTTTCTCAGCATTATGTAAAGCAGACGTACAGATTCAACACATTTGCATGGACTTGTCCTTAAGTGGTTTGCTGATGTTGTATCTGTTGGTTATTTTCGGATTGTATTTTACTCGTGGACCTGCGTAGGGGGTTGTGTAATTATCCTTGTCATCACTAATTGTCAGCTTCCATCTGTGGTGCTTGGATCTTTTTTCTTTGCATAATTTTCAGAGTTGAGAAAAAAGGTAAAACTATATTCTGCCAGCAGTTCACCTGATCTGCTGCCAGGATCTGTAGAGAAGAGCTAAAATAAAAGTTTTTATTTTCTCAAAATTTCAGCAAATTTTGGGACATTTCCAGGAAAAGCTGCTTTTTTTGGCAGTAAGTAAGGATAGGAGACAATGGGGAAAGTGAAAAGGTTTTTTTTTGTTGTTGTTTAACCACTTCAATACTGGGCACTTTCATCCCCTTCCTGTCCAGGCCAATTTTCAGCTTTCAGCACTGTCACACTTTGAATGACAATTGCGCGGTCCTGCAATGCTGTACCCAAACAACATTTTTACCATTTTTTGAGAAAAATAGAGCTTCATTTTGGTGCCATTTAACCACCCTGGATTTTTTTTTAAACAAATGAAAAAAAACTGAAAATTTTGAAAAAAAAAGTTTCTTTGTTTCTGTTATAAAATGTTGTAAATAAGTATGTTTTCTCCTTCACTGACGAGCACTGATGAGGCAGCACTGATGGGCACTGATAAGGCGGCACTGATGAGGTGGCACTGATGGGCACTGATGAGGAGGCACTGAACATTGCATGACTGCAAAAAAGCTTATTGGGTAAACCTGCGTTTATATCTCCACATACCTTAAAACTGAACATTGCATGACTGCAAAAAAGCTTATTGGGTAAATCTGTTTGTCACCACTGTTTCAACTCCATCTGTAGCCATGCTCACATTATTTCAATGTTTATTTAGCCATTAAGTCTTACCTAACTTATGGGTTGCCTTATCTTTAGAATTTTGGCCTTTTAGTCCCCTTGCAGTTTGATTGTGGTGTGAAAGTTATGCCCTGCTAGCTGTGTTGCTAATATGCCCTCCTAATTGATTAATTGCCAGATTCAACCCACACCCAACACACAGTATAAAAACAAGGCCTTCCTTACGGGGGAACACATACAGGGGGCTGCACATACAGGGGGTTCTTCCAAAGAAGTGGGGTTCTGAAAATAAGTGACACTTCTGCTCTTGCACTTCAGCGATTTGCACAAAGCAAACTCTAAAAGACTGCAGGTGACCCCATTTCCTAATTTTATCATCTTCCTCTCAGAAACATGCACTCTTTACCTCTCCTCCTTTTCACAATTGCTGCCTCTCTCCTCAAACTCTCTTTTCTACATCCCTCTGCTCCACCCCACAACCTGTACATATCACCCTCACTTCTCCCCTCCCCCTATTACTGCACTCATCACCTCTTTCTAACTCTAAGCCCACTTGCTAACATACCCCCCAGGATACTGAAGCATGTCCCCTCATACAAATCATATTCTCATATTACCTCCCTCACTCTTCTGCTTCTCCTAATCGCTGGAGATATTTCCCCAAACCCTGGGCCCACTTTATTTAACTGTGCCCAACACACCCATCACCATCACCCTACACCCTCTGGCAGTAGTCGCAATCTACACAATCTAGTCTCCATTCCTCTTCTTGCCAACACCAGCCTCACTCTCTCCTGCGCCCTCTGGAACGCCCGCTCTGTCTGCAACAAACTCACTGCTGTTCATGACCTCTTTTTCACTAATTCCTTTAATCTACTTGCTCTCACAGAAACCTGGCTCCACGAATATGACACCCCCTTCTCCTGCTTCCCTCTCCCAGGGTGACCTTCACTGGACTCACTCCCCCAGGCCTAATGGACGCAAGGGAGGTGGAGTGGGATTCCTCCTATCCCCCCCAGAGCACCTTCCAGGTTATTCACCCTCCTCCCTCTTTTTCACTCTCATCATTCGAAGCCCACTGTATACGTCTATTCTCTCCCACTTCCCTAAGAATTGCTGTGATCTACCGGCCCCCTGGACCATTATCGACTTTCCTTGATGAGTTTTCTGCCTGGCTACCCTACTTTCTCTCTTCGGAAATTCCCACAATCCTTCTCGGTGATTTCAACATCCCTGCTAATACAAACATTCCTGCTACTTCTAAACTTCTTAGTCTAACCTCTTCATTTGACCTGAAGCAATGGGTACAGGCTTCTACTCACTCTGATGGCAACACCCTTGACCTTGTATTCTCCTACCTATGCACTCCATGCAACTTCTCAAACAATCCTTTTCCTCTCTCCGACCACCACCTTATTAGTTTCTCTCTCCCCCTGTCTTCCACCACCTTTCCCTCCAATCGCCTAACCGTCACCCGTAGAAACTTTCGCAACTTCAACTCCTCTCTCCTCTACTCTGCTACCGACCACCTCTATGGCAAATCTCCCCCCTGTCCTGCCCCAACCAAGCCATATCCATCTACAATAAATCTCTGTCCTCCACCCTGGACAAGCTCGCTCCCCTCACTACACGCAGAATCAGGCCTCGACCCCTACAACCCTGGCAAACAGATGACACTAAAATTCTCAAAAAACGTAGTCGCGCTCTTGAGCGTCTGTGGCACAAGACTAAGTCTCTCAAAGACTTCAACCAATACAAATCTGCCCTCCAAAAATACTATTCTTTCCTCCACACTGCCAAGCAAACCTATTTTACAACTCTTATTAATACCTTCTCATCCAATCCCCGTAAACTCTTCTCTACCTTCAACTCTCTACTTTGTCCTCCACCGCCTCCCCCCACTGATTTACTCACTGCCCAGGAAATCGCTAATCACTTCAAAAACAAGACTGATACAATCCGTGATGAAATCTCCACTCTACAGGTATCTCCCCCAGCTAAGACCCCATGTCAACAGATACAACTGACACTACCTCTATTCAAATCTACTACTCCAGACGAAGTTGCTAAACTCCTTTCTATCGCCCACCTAACTACCTGTCCCCTGGACCCTGTTCCCTCTCAAATGCTACGGTCACACTCTGACCCCATCCTACACTCTCTAACCCACATCTTCAATCTCTCCCTCACTTCTGGCGTCTTCCCTGATGCTCTAAAACATGCACTGGTCACTCCCATACTCAAAAAACCATCCTTGGACCCTACCAATCTTAACAACCTACGCCCTATCTCCTTGCTCCCCTTTTCCTCTAAACTCCTTGAACGCCTGGTTTACAACCAACTGAGTGACCACCTCATTAAAAACAACCTTCTTGATCCCCTTCAATCTGGATTTCGCCCTCAACACTCCACAGAAACTGCTCTTTTAAAACTCACAAATGACCTACTAACTGCAAAAACCAACGGACACTATTCTGTACTCCTACTTCTGGATCTTTCAGCTGCCTTTGACACGGTTGACCACCCCCTCCTCCTCAAAAAACTTCACTCCATCGGTCTCCGTGACTGTGCACTTCAGTGGCTCTCATCCTACCTATCCCAACGCACCTTCAGTGTCACTTACAATTCTACTTCCTCCACTCCTCTTCCCTTCTCTGTCGGGGTCCCCCAAGGTTCTGTTCTTGGACCTCTTTTATTTTCAATCTACACCTCTTCCCTGGGTCAGCTGATAGCCTCTCATGGCTTTCAATATCATTTCTATGCTGATGACACACAAATCTATCTCTCCACCCCTCAACTCACTCCATCAGTCTCTTCACGCATCACTAACTTACTAACCGACATATCTGTATGGATGTCACACCACTTCCTCAAACTCAACTTGTCCAAAACTGAGCTTATAATATTTCCTCCCCCACGTGCCTCTTCCCCTGACTTCTCTGTCAAGAGCAATGGCAAAACCATCCACCCGTCCACACATGTCAGGGTGCTAGGTGTTATCCTAGATTCTGAACTCTCCTTTCAGCCCCACATCCAATCACTTTCCAAAGCTTGCCGCCTCAACCTCCGCAACATCTCTAAACTACGTCCCTTTCTAACCAGTGAAACTACAAAGCTCCTGATTCACTCCCTGGTTATCTCTCGCCTTGACTACTGCAACTCACTCCTCATTGGCTTACCTTTAAATAGACTATCCCCCCTTCAGTCCATCATGAATGCTGCTGCCAGACTCATCCACCTTACAAACCGATCAGTGTCTGCTACCCCTTTCTGCCAATCCCTCCATTGGCTGCCACTCGCCCAACGAATTAAATTCAAAATACTAACAATAAGTTACAAAGCCATCCACAACTGTGCCCCCAGCTACATCACTAACCTAGTCTCAAAATACCAACCTAAACGCCATCTCCGTTCCTCCCAAGATCTCCTGCTCTCTAGCTCACTCATCACCTCCTCCCATATCCGCCTCCAGGACTTCTCCCGAGCCTCGCCCATCCTCTGGAATTCCCTACCCCAATCTGTCAGACTGTCTCCAAATTTATCCACTTTTAGGCGATCCCTGAAGACTTTCCTCTTCAGAGAAGCCTATCCTGCCTCCATCTAACAACTGCATTATTTTCTCCATTAGCTCATCCCCCACAGCTATTACCCTTTTGTATAACTTGACCCTCCCTCCTAGATTGTAAGCTCTAACGAGCAGGGCCCTCTGATTCCTCCTGTATTGAATTGTATTGTACTTGTACTGTCTGCCCTAATGTTGTTGTAAAGCGCTGCGTAAACTGTCGGCGCTATATAAATCCTGTATAATAATAATAATAAATAATAATATGCAGCACTGATGGGCACTGATAGGCAGCACTGATGGGTGGCACTGATGCGCAGCCTTTATGGGCACTGATAGGTGGCAATGATGGGCACTGATAAGAGGCGCTGATGTGCATTGATAGGCAGCACTAATGGACAATGATGGGCATTGATGGGCAGCACTGATGAGGTGGTACTGACAAGCATTACTGATGGGCACTGATTGGCATTACTGATGGATACTGAGTGGCATCACTGGTGGGCACTTGTGGGCAGTGTCTCACAGTTGCTGATAGGGCTGCACTGATTATCAGTGCAGACCCCCTGTCAGGAAAACCGCTAATCTCTACTCATGCCTTGTCAGCGTGAATAGAGGAATGCCGATAACCAACACTTCCTAGTAACGCTGTGATCAGCTGTGATTGGACACAGCTGATCACATGGTAAAGAGCCTACGTCAGGGGTGTTGCTAGGTCTACAAAAGATCTGGGGCTAGAGCCCATAGCAGTGTAGTAAAGAAAGTCATACGCTTGGTTGGGCATACACATGTATATACAGTAATATACGTATGTGTGTGTGTATATATCTCCAGAGAGCCCCCTACTTACATCAGGGTCCCCAAAGAGCCCCCCCTTACATCAGGGTCCCCGGAGAGCCCCCTTACATCAGGGTCCCCAGAGAGCCTCCTCCTTACATCAGAGTCCCCAGAGAGCATCTCCCTTGCATCAGGGTCCCCAGAGAGCCCCCCACTTACGTCAGGGTCCCCAGAGAGCCCCCCCTTACATCAGGGTCCCCAGAGAGCCCCCCCCTTACATCAGGGTCCCCGGAGAGCCCCCCTTACATCAGTGTGTGTGTGTATATATCTCCAGAGAGCCCCCTACTTACATCAGGGTCCCCAGAGAGACCCCCCTTACATCAGGGTCCCCGGAGAGCCCCTCTTACATTAGGGTCCCCCAGAGAGCCTTCCCCTTGCATCAGGGTCGCTTGAGAGCCCCCACTTACATCAGGGTTCCCAGAGAGCCCTCCTTACATTAGGGTCCCCAGAGAGCCTTTCTCTTGCATCAGGGTCCCCAGAGAGCCTCCCCCTTGCTTTAGGGTCCCCAGAGAGCCCCCCTCCACTTACATCAGGGTCCCCAGAGAGCCTCCCCTCCCCTTGGGTACCCCTGCAGAGACTCTGGGCTATGGGCCCCAGATTGGGGGCTAAAGCCCCAAAAGCCACCCCCTAGCAACGCCACAGGCCTACGTTATAGACTCTTTACCCTGATTGGAGATGCAGTGTGTCAGAGCGACACACCGCACTACCGATCGCCGCGCGCAGCTTGTTCTTCTTGACGTCACATGACGTCCAGTCAAAATGGGAGGATCACCACCCAGCCATCATTGTGCTATAGGCCCGGCAGGAAGGTGTTAAAGAGTGCAATCCTACGAGTTACAGGATATCTCAGAGCATTTTTAACAAAATTTTCGGCATTCACTAAAAAACGCTACTAAAACACTGACTTATTTCATGAAGTCATGCCGTATTTTAGGAGTGAAAGCCTGGCAGTAGCCAGCGTCCTTAACACAGACTGTAAATAACCAGTTGTTAAGGAGCAGGTGGCCGCCGGAATCCTTAACAACCAGGAACTGTCATGGTTGTTAAGGAGCGGGCAGCCGCTACGTCCTTATCAACCGATGAGTCATCAGTTGTCAGTGGGAAATTATTAAATACTTAATAATTTAAAAAAAGAAAAAAAGTACATTTTGTTCAAATCCATTATAGTTTTCTTTCCCGGATCCAATTCATAAATGTGCCTAAATATTTGTACATGAATACACCCAATAATTTCCATTCAAAATGCAGCGTGATCTCTCCTGGATGAAATGTGCTAAACCGCCTTCTGTAAAATGTCTAGAATGACTTCACACTCGCTTTCAAATCGCTTTGCATTAATTAAACCGAAAAGCGTACCCGGGAGTTTATGCAGATGTCATAATGTAAAGTGCCGCGTATATCACCGTGAAAATTAATCTTCAATTTTGAAGCAGCCATTTGAATCATCCAGAGATAAGAGCCTGCGATCCTCCAGATAGATAGACGCGTCCGTAACAAGCCTGATTACTACTTAAAACCGCATTAATACTGGGCAGAGCATCAATAAACTGTAACTTTCATTAGGGAGACGGCAAGCATGATGCTGAGCGAAAAGGCCGGGGCTGCGGTTCAACTTTTTGTCTAGAGTGTATAAATTCGCTAAAAGAAAATCATTTAACGGGGCGCCATACATTTAATTTCCACTGCGAGCATCACAAGATTACCGTGCGTGTCACGGATTTCCATAACATTACTGGAAGGAGAGTGAAGAATCACCCCCTGTCCTTTATTCGTTCTGTACAGCAGATTTTTTTTTTCTTCTTTTCCCACTCCCGTGATCGCTTGGGCGAGCAAAGACTTCTTTAATTAAATTTACTTCACTCTGCTATGACAAAAAATGTCACTTTGGGTCCTGTGTGTGGAAATATCTGAAATAAGAGAATTTTACCACCTGGAACAACCATTTAACCACTTGCTTACTGAGCACTTTTACGCCACTCCTGCCCAGGGCAATTTTCAGCTTTCAGCGCTGTCACACTTCAAATGACAATTGCGCGGTCATGCAACACTGTATCATAAGAACTTTTTACCATTTTTTTTTCACACAAATAGAGCTTTCTTTTGGTGGTATTTAATCACCACTGGGTTTTTTTTATTTTTTGCTAAATAAAGAAAAAAAGACAGGAAAAAAAAATATATATATATATATATTTTTCATAGTTTGTTATAAAATTTTGCAAACAGCTCATTTTTCTCCTTCCCTGAGGGGCACTGATAGGCAGCACTGATGGATACTGATAGGTGGCAATGATGAGGCAGCACTGATGGATACTGATAGGTCGCACTGATGGGCACTGATGAGGCTGCACTGATAGGCAGCACTGATGGATACTGATAGGTGGCACTGATGGGCACTGATGAGGCGGCACTGATGGATACTGATAGGTCGCACTGGTGGGCACTGATGAGGCGGCACTGATTAGGCTGCACTGATAGGCAGCACTGATGGATATTGATAGGTGGCACTGATGGACACTGATTAGCAGCACTGATGAGCACTGATTGGAAGCACTAGTGGGCACTGATTGGAACTGCACTGATAATCAGGCGGCACGTAAGGGTATTGATAGGTGGCACGGATAGGCAGCACTGAGAGGTGGTTCTGATGGGCACTGATAGGTGGCACTGATGGGCACGGATAGGCAGGACTGATAGGTGACACTGACGAGGAGGCACTGATGGACACTGATCGGCAGCACTGATGGACACTGATCGGCAGCACTGATGAGCACTGATGGGCACTGATTGGCAGCACTGGGGGAAACTGTTGGGTCTGCACTGATAATCAGGACACTGATAATTAGTGCCCTGATTATCAGTGCCGCTGTCCCTTTAACACAAACCGGTTATTGGCTCTCTTTTTCTCATGCAGTCAGCATGGGGAAAGAAAAGCAGATAATCGGCCTCTGTTTACTTCCGTGATCAGCTGTCATTGGACACAGCTGATCACATGGTAATCAGCTGTGGCCCTTCACCCCAATCTGTGATCAGCTGAGTCTGAAGGACCTGTCGACACAGTAAATATACTGAGAGAGGGTGACAGGTACAAGAACAATCACATACATGTGCGTATTGGGATTATTCTGGGTGCTGGGCCCCCTACCAACCCTTGCTATGATTGGACACAGCACATGTTTGGCAGCAGATTTTAGCCAACGATTTAAGCTGATTAAATGGTCGGCTGTGTCCAATCACACACAGAGTTCTGTGTTTACAAGCACACAGAACTCTGTGTACTGGGAACAGCGATCTGGCTGTTTTTCTCCCTGAAAAGCAAGGAGAACAAACAGCAAGATCAGAAAGTAAAAGCAGCACACATTATACATTGTTAGGCACAAAGTTAACCCCTTCATTGCCCCTAGATGTTAACCCCTTCCCAGCCAGTGTCATTAGCCTTACACAGGCTATCCCCCCTTCAGTCTATCATGAATGCTGCTGCTAGACTAATATACCTCACTAATCGATCCATGACCGCTGCCCCTCTCTGCCAATCCCTTCACTAGCTTCCCCTTCCCCACCGTATAAATTCAAAATACTAAACACAACATACAAGGCCATCCACAACATCGCCCCCAGCAGGGTTGCCAACCTCCAGCAGCATTTTTTACTGACAAAACATGAACAATTTACTGGCGGAGCACATTTTTTACTGGCAACCTGAGAAATTACAGAACTCCTGCTGCAAATTATTGCAGTGAATATTTGAACAGTATAAACATGATATGGAAACACTGATAATACCTATAACAAAGTAATTTGCTTGATTTACACTTAAAAAGTCAACACAGCATGAAATGATCAGCCCCTGTTATTTACTGGCAGTTGTCAAAAGATCACTGATTTTTACAAACTGTCAGTAAATTTACTGGTGGTTGGCAACTCTGGCCCCCAGCTACATCACCAACCTCATCTGCAGATATCGCCCAAATCGTCCCCTCGGCTCCTCCCAGGACCTCCTGCTCTCTAGCCCTCTTGTTACCTCCTCGCATGCTCGCCTACAGGACTTCACTAGAGCCTCTCCCATCCTCTGGAATTCCCTGCCCCAGTATGTCCGATCAGCCCCTACCCTGTCCACCTTTAGAAGATCCCTGAAAATGCATTTATTCAGGTAAGCCTATCCCACACCCACCTAAGAACTGTACCCGAGCCATCCCCATCAAATCATCCGCCGCAGCTATTACCTGTTGTACCACCTCCCCCTCCCTTTAAAATGTAAGCTCCATGAGCAAGGCCCTCCTGTCCCTTCTGTATTGAACTGTACTGTACTTGTGCTGTTCCCCCTTTGTAAAGCGCTGCGCAAACTGTTGGCTCTATATAAATCATGTATAATAATGATAATAATTAGTATAGTGTACAGTATTTTCACTGATCACTGTATTAGTGGCACTAGTGACGTCAGTGTTAGTTAGTGACCCTCCCAGCCAGTGTCTGTTAGCGCCAGATTTCCCGCCACCCTATCACAGTTGCAATATAATTCGCTGATTACCGCTATTACAGTATAGCGTCTATAGCTGCATAAATTCTAGTATATATACCATAGCCTGTAGATGCTATAACTTTCACACAAACCAATTAAAGCAGAGCTCTGCTCAAAAGGGGAAGCTCTGCTTGTTTGCTGCATCCTTAGCCCCCCCCCCCACCACTGCTACATTTGGGGGGGGGTGTTTCTGATAGGTACCAGCTCCCACTTCCAGCTCATACTGGCGCAGCGAACTAAGTTGGACCAGCAAGAATCTGTAAAAAAATGAAATAAAAGGGGTTCTCTCTGAGCATGTGCAGCTGCTTTAATATGAGCAGCAATAAACCTATCAAACATCTCATTTAAAAAAAAAAATAGCATGTGCAGCTTCTTTAGAACAAACTTACAACACCAGAGGACATTCCCACCTCTAAAAAGTAAATAGAAAGCATGGCTGGAAACTTACCAATAGAACCTGTTGGGTGTTATCCTTTCATGCATCAAATGCCACCTTCTTCCAAAATCCATAGAGCTGTAGAGCTGGAAGGAGAAAAAAAGGAAAAAAAGGTTAGTTTATTAAAAATATATATATATATATATATTTAAATTTTATAGTAGACAAGAACCCCAAAAACATTCTTTCACTTCTGCAACTCCTCTTTTTCTTATACAGTCAAAGGTTATTGAGACATGGTGGAATGTCCTCAAAGGGAACATATTAACCATTAAAAAAAAATAAAAATAAAATTAAAACAAGGTAAAACTAGTTAACCCCACTCACTAAAAAAATTTTTAAAAAAAATTATCTAAAAAAAATTATAATATATATATATATATATATATATATATATATATATATATATACCGTATATACAGTAACTGATACACAAGTTGTTTCTATATCTCTTTTGCATGATTGGATCACGGTTTTACCACAGATGTTTGCACAAAGCTTGAGCCATTCAGGAGTCTCCATCTCTGTCTGTCAGGCGACCCTTATGTCACCTGTGGAATCGACTGAAGCTGATCAAGCACAAACCAGCTTTCTTCCCTGGCCGCCAGCCCTGCTGGAGAATGACAATGCTGAACTCAGATGTGACTAAACATTTGTTATTTCTGGCTTCATTCTCTGGAGGGGAAATCAATGAACAGATGTTTGCTGATCTTCCTCCACTCCACCTGCCATGACCATTCTGGGGTTCTGAGTGGGGCACTTTTGGCATGGGGGGGGTGTACTTTTGTATGATGTGCTCCTGACATCAGTAGGATGAGCTAATGTGAGTGGTGTGCTCTTCACATCGGTAGGATGGGCTCATGTGAGTGGTGTGCAGCTGAAATCGGTAGGATGGGCTCATGTTAGTGGTGTGCTCATGATATTGGTAGGATGGGCTCATGTGGGTGATGTGCTCCTGACATCAGTAGGATGGGCTCATGTGAGTGGTGTTCTCCTGACATTGGTATGGTGGGCTTATGTGGGTGGTGTGCAGCTGAAATCGGTAGGATGGGCTCATGTTAGTGGTGTGCTCCTGACATTGGTAGGGTGGGCTCATGTGGGTGGTGAGCTCCTGACATCGGTAGGGTGGACTCATATGTGTAGTGTGCTCCTGATATCGGTAGGATGGGCTCATGTGAGTGGTGTGCTCCTGAAATTGGCAGGCTGGGCTCATGTGGGTGACGTGCTCCTGACATCGGTAGGATGGGCTCATGTGAGTGGTGTGCTCCTGACATCAGTAGGGTGGGCTCATGTGGGTAGTGAGCTTCTGACATCGGTAGGGGGGGGCTCATGTGAGTGGTGTGCTCCTGACATCGGTAGGGTAAGCTTAGTTCAACCAACACACACACAAATAGAAAACCTCCATATACACTATCCTATATCTTTTGATCCAGAAGAAGGCAAAACAACACCAATAAAGCATGATCCAATTTGCTCCAGCAGGTAAAAAAAATTCTTCCTGATCCCCCAACCTATGTACAGCTTGACATTACGTATCACTGCCACCTATCAGTGCCCATCAGTGCCGCCTATCAGTGCTCATCAGTGCTGCCTTTCAGTGCAGCCTCATCAGTGCCACCCCATCAGTGCTGCCTCATCAGTGCCCATCAGTGAGCCTATCAGTGCAGCCTCATCAGCACACATCAGTGCAGCCTCATTAGTGCTGCCTCATCAGTGCAGCCTATCAGTGTCCATTAATACAGCCTCATCAGTGCAGCCTCATCAGCACACATCAGTGTCCATCAGTGCCCATCAAGGCAGCCTCGTCAGCGCACATCAGTGAAGGAGAAAAACTACCTGTTTGCAAAATTTTATAAAAAAACAATGAAAAACCTTTTTTTTTCCAAAATTTTCAGTCTATTTTCGTTTATTTAGCAAAAATTTAAGAAAACCAATGGTGATTAAATACCACCAAAAGAAAGCTCTATTTGTGTAGAAAAAAAATGATAGAAATATCATTTGGGTACAGCGTTGCATGTCCACGCAATTGTCATTCAAAGGGCGACAGTGCTGAAAGCTGAAAATTGGCCTGGGCAGGAAGGGGGTAAAGGTGCCCAGTAGGCAAGTGGTTAAAGCTACATCAAACTTAGGCTTTAATTCCATCCAACTGTGCTTCCTCCATCTCTCTTGCTAGTTTTTCATTATATTCCCACCAGTCATCAATCTCCAGTCAAGGGGGGCAAGGGAGCTGTTTGATGAGGAAGCAAAGCCCTGCCTCTATCAAGATGGTGGCCTCCACACAGGAGTACAGTGCAAACCAAGGCATGGAAATTTAGAGCTGGAGAAAAGATCAGCTACAGAGACACCATAGCTGCAGAGACTTCCTTGACTTTGTTGGGCACGGCTTCCACAGTACAGGTCCTCTTTAAGTATTACTTGTCTTTTTATTGTAGTACTGATTTAAGTGCAATGGGTTTTGCCACTTTTACAATACGATATATATCACTATGCTCCGCAATGCCTACTGAATAAAAGAAAAAACAATGGAAAACCCCTTACCAAGTCAGAAGCTTTGCTTCCCCCTAGAATGAGTTAAACCTGTTTCCCCTCTTGGGGTCGGATTTTGCTATTTCAATCAATTTCCAGCTGACTAATTTTCTGTGTGAGTGATTCTTGGCTCTGGAGTGATGTTCAAGATAAAGCACTCTTGAATTTGCTCACTGTGCAAGCGCAATCATCCGTCTATTTATCACTGAGATGTCTAAAGAGTGAGCGGCCGCAGTGCAGCTTGAGTGATAATGAAACAACAGGGCAAGAGTGGGATGACTGTTCCTTAAAGTGTAATTTCACCTTTGAGTACGTTTTCAGGGTAAATGCAGCATAAACTCTCTATAAATCTCACCAACGCCATTGTTTTCCTTTATTTCTGCTCCTTCTCTTCCATCTGTTTTCCAGCTTTGCCATCTTTTGTCTGTTAAAATTGCTTGTTGTCGGTTTGGAGTCTGTCTTTGGTTTTCTAAAGTGGAATTCCAGTTCATCTCTTATTGATTATGTGAAAAGAAAATGTTGTTCTGTCCCTTTAAATTCAGTAAACCTTATATGCTTAAATTCAACAAACTTGAATAAAAGTCTAATAAAGTCCAACTGTGTGTATAAATTCTTGTGAGGTCAATCTAGTGGACCACCACCATCAAAACACATAAGCCTCTTACCAGATGTTCTGACCCCCAAAATAAAAAGAGGTATAATCATGCTCAGAAATCAAGTCTCAACCCGCCATCGGGGCTGCCCAGCTTGTTCCACCAATGGTACTCACAAGTAGAGATGGACGGAACACCCCCCCACGGTTCTGTTCCCGCCAGAACTTTTGAACATCACGAAAGTTCGGAGCCGAATTACAAACCCCATTGAAGTCTATAGGACCCGAACTGGAAAAATCAAAGGTGCCCATTTTGAGGGCTTAGATGCAAGTTATTGGCCATAAAAAAGGGCATGGGGGCCTGGGTACTGCCCTAGTGGACATGTATCAATGATTTTTTTTTTAATGGAGCAGTGATTTACTGATTCTTAAAGTAAAACAATAAAAATGAAAAATTCCTTTAAATATCGTGCCTGAGGGGTCCCCTTAGTCTTAGGTGGCAGTGACTGCATTTTTTTTTGGCTGCAGCAGCTGGGGCAGAGAAATTTGCCTGCTATAGTCTACAGCTGATGATGTGCTGGCAGATGTGCTGCAAGGACCTGGGACACCCTTCGCTATACCATCATCCCTGTCAGTGGAGGCTGCTGAGAGGTCATGAGGTATAGTGTGGGTAGACCTGAAAGGTGATGAGGAGCAGAATTGCATCCCTTTTGTGTGGCTGTCAGGTGCTGAGTGGGAGGTAAATGCCTTGTCACGCATGTGGTACCCAAATGGTTGGTGTTTTTGCCACACTTGATGTGCTTGAGGCAAAGTTTGCAAATTGCAACAGTGCGATCAGCTGCACATGTGCTGAAAAACAGCTGAGCTGTGGGGAGAGGGCCGGGAGATAACAGCTCCACAATCTGGTGGAATAGGGTGGCTGCTCTCTACTCTTCTATGATGGCTGCCTCATTGGGGTTGTGCCTCGCCCTCACTTTCTTCCTCTGCTCTATCAGGCACCCAAGTCACGTCAGTGACCTCACCATCATCTCCTCCATCCTCATTATCATTGGAGCCAACCTGGCAATACGCTTCGGCTGGGGGAACATGACTGCCAGTTTGTTGTTTACCAGTGTTCTCCCCTCAAGTGGCTGATGCTGTGTTTAAACAACTCAGCTGACTCCTCCATGCCTGATGCTGGAGCTATGGCAGGAATAGCTGTGGAAAAGGTACTCTGGCAGCTGCGGTGGACTGCAAATTATTCTCTGCTTGGGTGACGGAGGATGAGGATGATGATTTATAAGCCAGTCCACCACCTCCTCTGCATGCTGTGGTTGGATGGCATTGACAACATCACTAAACAGAGGAAATGATGCCCTGCCAGAGAACAGACCGCGTTCACCTTTCCCTGTGGACACATACGCTGCTGGTCCCCTCACAGTGCCATGGGAACGTCTGCCTCTCCTTGTTGTCCTCCCAGACAGAAAGATGGGGTCGGGGGCTTATAACCAAAATGTAATAGATATAGGGAAATGTGTACTTGGATGCACTTTAATCAATAGAAAGTGGTGTTTGGTGCACTTTAATTTCAATACTCACTACACAGACACACTGCACTAACACACAACCATATACTGCAGTAAAACTGCACTGACGCACTTCAATATACTGCAGTAAGACTCCTAAAACGCACTTCAATACACTGCCATAAAAGTGCACTAACGCACTTCAATATACTGCAGTAAAAGTGCACTAACGCACTGGGATATGCTGCAGTAAAAATGCCCTGATGCACTACTATACTGCAGTAAAACTGCCCTAACGCTCTACACTGACACACCTCAATATACTGCAGTAACCCTACCCTGACACACTAAAGAGATACACTTCAATATACTGCAGTAAACCTGCCCTGAAACACTAAACTGACACTGTAGTAAAAAAGAATGGTCGCAATACACTCACACTGCACTATCACTATATTCACATGAAACAGACACTAAAGTAAAAATGAATGGTTGCACTACACTCACACTGCCCTGTCACTATTTTCACACTACACTGACACTCTACACTCAAAAAGAATCACAACAGCACACTATAGTACGCTAACTCGCTAGTAGCAATGAGCAGAGCCCTGTTATGTCTCTCTCCACTCCAATATCACACTGCAAACAGCTACTCTGGGAAGGATCCTTTTATAGTGGGGGGTGGGTCTATGAGCAATGAGCCATGATTGGGCGCAGTCATCATTACTTTCTAAAAACCATGGCTCTGACAGTGTTCTGTGCCCTGAATGGGCAAATCCTTAATCGATTCAGCCAATCAGGGCCTCCAATGCACTGTGCGGCATGCAGTGCATTGTGCGGCGGTCAGTGGGCCAAATAAACGGTCAAATGCCCTGACAATTTGGGTGTTCGCCAAACAGGTGAACAGCAAATGTTCGGCCTGAATTCATGCTTGAGCCGAATCGTTCGCCCAACATTACTGACAAGTATTCATGTGGGTAAACATCCACTTACACTCATCATTTTATTAAAACCAAAGAGGTACTCACAAAGTAAAACGGAAAGTAAGCATGTAAAGATGGCTGCACTGCTCATAACAGGCTGGCGTGATTACGTCACTGCTAGCTCCGCCCTACGCGTTTTGTTGCAGAGGATGTCTTCAAGGGGCACAGAGATATTTATTATGGCTATATTAACACTTTGTGCATGTTGGAAATGCACCCAAAATCACAAGTTTTGCTGACACACACAGAAAAGTGCTGCCCTTTAGTAGACACGTGGTGGTGCTAATAATTCCCAATAGTGCTCCCACACATCTGCTAATAGATGAAAATATGTTTCAATGCAGCATAATTTTGCAAGGGTAAGTGACTTCTTTTATGTGTTTCTCACTCAAAGGAAGAAGCAACAGACAACATAAGGGGTGTATTTTTTTTTTTAATTGCATAGCTATTCATCCAACAAAATCGCTGGTACATTCATTCTGTATACATGGGGCAAAATCAAATGTTCTCGGCTATTTTATTTCTTTTCCTTTCAAGTTCAAGGTACTAACTCTCTGTTTGCTGTTCACTTGCTGGGCGTTTCCGTGTTATCTTTCTTTCTTAATACTAGCTCTGATAAAGTAGAGGTTTTCTATCATTCAAGTGTTTTCACCCTGTATTAGGCTCTTAAATCATTATATGCCCCTTGGGCTATAGTGTTTCCCTCTGCCAAGTCCAGAGTGCAGTCCCATTCATTTACATACTGTTTCTTCCACAGAAATCGTCTGGGAACTTTATATAGTATTCACCAATATTACCACTGCTCATTGGGGCTCACATTCATATAGATTTCCTCTACACTGTTGTTTGGGCCGCCATGCGGCCGTGGATTATGCTGCCTCAGTTGCCGGGGGTGGTATTCCCATGGTGCCTTCAGCTGTCAACACAACGCTATTTGTATATTGAATCTACCTGTAGGTAAGAGTGGTTGGGAATTGTTTGTTTCCCCTCTTCCTTTTATCCCCCTCTATCCCAACCATTAGAGTACTTTGCATTTACTCCTATTTTTTATTATAGATACATCTACTTTGAATTGCTCCTGATGATTGGGAATACCCATGAAACGCGTAGAGATACTGTTACATGCTACATCACTGCAAATATATGTTTGAGATTCATCTGTCTATTATGTCAATGGGTAACTTATTACCTTTATTATTATTTTATCATTCTAATTTATGCTGCAATATATGTATATACATGCAATATCAAGTTGTCATCTATTGTCATTGATTATATAAAATGTATCATTATTATATGATTGTTTACCAGGAATCAATAAACATGATTGCATTTTATTCTTTAGTAGTGTGCTTCATTTAAAGTCCCATAATTCCCCCCTTTTTTCAATATATCAGGGATGGAGGCATACGAACCTATCCATTTATTGCCTCATATAAAGTCCCATTAATAGCATAATATTTTTTTTTTTTTATAAATACACCCCAATGTCTTACTGACAGCATCTGAAAAAATAAAAGAAGGTTTAACATTACTTTAGGCCCTCGTGGGTCAATGCCTTTCCCTGTAGCAGGAGATTCAGTGTAATTAATAATAAACCCTCTTTGTCAACTATTGGCATTCAGGAGGTTGAACAACGCCATCAGAGGTTTCATTTGCTATACATTTCTACCAGTGCAGAGCTTGGTGCTCCCTGCGTTATTTGCCCAGAGATTCCCTCTCCACCCATGGCTGAGCAGAATTAATGATGACTTTTTTTCAGATTAGTATGAATCACGGCAGTTCTGATCTTGTGCTTTGGCCCCTTCTTAACAATCCTGAGAAACAGGATGAATAACAAGTAAACAGATATGATAACACACCGGAGAAAATTCCAGAAAACCGGCCTCGTACAGAACAGAGAAGACTTTATCAGAAACCATTTATTATAAAAAAAACAGCACTTATGTATTCCCATCGAATTATCGCAAACATAGAATTTTTTTTTTTTGGGGCAGTGTACCTGTCAATATTAAATCTGAACTTATAAAGCTGATATACAGTGCCTTGAAAAATTATTCATACCCCTTGACATTTTCCACATTTTGTCATGTTACAGCCAAAAACATAAATGTATTTTAATGGGATTTTATGTGATAGACCAACACAAAGTGGCACATCATTGTGAAGTGGAAGAAAAATCAAAAATGGTTTTTCATTTTTTTTTTACAAATAAATATCTGTATAAATCTGAATTAAAAGTGTGGCGTGCATTTGTATTCAGCCCCCTAACTAAAATCTAGTGGAACCAATTGCCTTCAGAAGTCACCTAATTAGTAAATAGAGTCCATCTGTGTGTAATTTAATCTCAGTAAAAATACAGCTGTTCTGTGAAGCCCTCAGAGGATTGTTAGAGAACCTTAGTGAACAAACAGCATCATGAAGAAAGAACACACCAGACAGGTCAGGGATAAAGTTCTGGAGAAGTTTAAAGTAGGGTTAGGTTATAAAAAATATCCCAAGCTTTGAACATCTCACAGAGCACTGTTCAATCCATCATCCAAAAATGAAAAGAGTATGGCACAACTGCAAACCTACCAAGACATGGCCGTCCACCTAAACTGACAGGCCGGGCAAGGAGTGCATTAATCAGAGAAGCACTCAAGAGGCCCATGATAACTCTGGAGGAGCTGCAGAGATCCACAGCTCAGGTGGGAGAATCTGTCCACAGGACAACTATTAGTTGTGCACTCCACAAATCTGGTCTTTATGGAAGAGTGACAAGAAGAAAGACATTGTTGAAAGAAAGTCATAAGAAGTCCCCTTTGCAGTTTGTGAGAAGCCATGTGGGGGACACAGCAAACATGTGGAAAAAGGTGCTCTGGTCAGATGAGACCAAAATTGAACTTTTTGGCCTAAAAGCAAAAGTGCTATGTGTGGCAGAAAACTAACACTGCACATCACCCTGAACACACCATCCCCACCGTGAAACATGGTGGTGGCAGTAATATGTTGTGGGGATGCTTTCCTTCAGCAGGGACAAGGAAGCTGGTCAGAGTTGATGGGAAGATGGATGGTGCCAAATACAGCACAATCTTAGAAGAAAACCTGCTAGAGTCTGCAAAAGACTTGAGACTGGGGTGGAGGTTCACCTTCCAGCAGGACAACGACCCTAAACACAGACAGAGCTACAATAAAATGATTTAGATCAAAGCATATGTATGTGTTATGCCGTGTACACACGACCGGTTTTGCAGTCGGCATAAACTCCAAAGGTTTCTCTGACGGAATTCCATTCAAGCGGTCTTGTCTACACCCGGTCAAACCAAAGTCCGACCGCCCAGAACGCGGTGACGTACAGCACGTAGGACGGGACTAGAAAAAGGAAGTTCAATAGCCATTAGCCAATAGCTTCCGTCTCGTACTTGCTTCAGAGCATGCGTTGTTTTTGGTCCGTCGGAACAGCATACAGACGAGCAGTTTTCCCGATAGGAATTGGTTCCATCGGAAATATTTAGAACATGTTCTATTTCTAGGTCCGTCAGAATTTTCGAAAAAAAAAGTCTGATGAGGCATACACACAATCGGAATAGACGATGAAAAGCTTCCGTCTGACTTTTTCTGTCGGACATTCCGCTCGTGTGTACGTAGCTTTAGAATGACCCATTCAAAGTCCAGACCTATATCCAATTGAGGATCTGTGGCAAGTCTTGAAAATTGCTGTTCACAGACGCTCTCTATCCAATCTGACAGAGCTTGAGCTATTTTGCAAAGAAGAATGGGCAAAAATGTCACTAGATGTGCAAAGCTGGTAGAGACATCCCCAAAAAGACTTGCAGCTGTAATTGCAGCGAAAGGAGGTTCTACAAATTATTGGCTGAATACAAATGGACGGCACACTTTTCAGATATTTATTTGTGAAAACTTTTGAAAACCATTTATCATTTTCCTCCCACTTCACAATTATGTGCCACTTTGTGTTGGTCTATCACATAAAATTCCAATAAAATACATTTACGTTTTTGCTTGTAACGTGACAAAATGTGGAAAATTTCAAGGGCTTTGAAAACTTTTTCAAGGCACTGTACATATAAGTGAACTGTTATGCCCCGTACACACGGTCGGATTTTCCGACGGAAAATGTGCGATCAGAGTGTGTTGTCAGAAATTCCGACGTGTGTGGGCTCCATCGGACTTTTTCCATCGGATTTTCCGACACACGAAGTTTGAGAGCACTATGAAAAGAAGGGAGTTGGGGGAAAAAAGGGTAACCCAATAGAAGTGGGTTTTAAAAGGGGTTACTCCGTGCAACAATGTAGTCAATAATCTTAGTTATTAAAATAATTCAGTTATATTCAATCAACATAACATATAAAAGTGCATCTATAGATCAATGCTGTAAAAGGTCACAACTATAATGCATATGCGGCCGCCAATTTTTGATGCACAAAGTTTGAGAGCAGGCTATAAAATTTTCCGACAACAAAATCCGTTGTCGGAATTTCCGATCCTGTGTACACAAATCCGACTCACAAAGTGCCACGCATGCTCAGAATAAATAAAGAGATGAAAGCTATTGGCTACCGCCCCGTTTACAGTCCCGTGTTTTACGTCACCGCGTTCAGAATGATCGGATTTTCCGACAACTTTGTGTGACCGTGTGTATGCAAGACAAGTTTGAGCAAGTTTGACAAGTTTGAGCCAACATCCGTCGGAAAAAATCCTAGGATTTTGTTGTCGGAATGTCCGATCAATGTCCGACCGTGTGTACAGGGCATAAGACCCGTCAAATGATTGGGAAATCTGTCCAGGCGGTCCTGAGATTTACACAGTACTGCCACATAGATGACCTAACTTTTCTCTAGTCTAGTTAGATAATACGACTTAGTCACCTCCCCGCACTCAGTCTGGGACTGGACAGTGTTGGAGCAGCAGAGGAATGATGAGGTCATCTATCTCCTCTCGTCAGCAGGTTCCATATCAGTGCATTTCCATGCAGAAGAGTTCAATTGGTTCAGATTATTGACCCTCTCTCCAACAATTTAAATATATAGTCAATGTGCATATTAATTAGCTGTCACAGGTTTGGGAATGCTGTCCTTCAGATTTACACAGACTTGCCAGTCCAGTAACCTGGCTTTTCTCTAGTGTAGTTAAACTAAAAGGTTTGGTCACCTCCCCGCTCCCAGCCTGGGACTGGGCAGTGTAGAAGCAGCAGAAGACTAATGAGCTCATTAACTTCCTCTCGCCACCAGGTTCTCTATTAGCACATGCAGCAGAGCTTGATTGGCTCAGATTATTGACCCTCCCTCTGACAATCTAAGTATACAGTTAATTTACTGTACATATAAGTGAGCTTTTGGAAACCCTGTCCAGTCAGTCCTGGGATTCACACAGCCCTGCCAGACTGGTGACCTGAGTTTTTTCTAGTGTAGTTAGGCAATAAAGCTTGGTGACCTTCCTGTCCTCAGCCTAGGATTGGCCAGTGCAGATCATCCACCTCCTCTCGTCAGCAGGTTCCTATCAGCGCATTTCCATGCAGCGACACTTAATTGGCCCAGATTATGGATCCTCCCACTAATAATTTAAATATGCAGCCAATATACATATAAGGGAGCTGTTATACCCATCAAAAGATCAGGAACTTTGTCCAGCCAGTCCTGAGATTTACACAGCACTGCCATACTGGTGATCTGACTTTTCAACAGACCTAAGTCTAAGCCCAAGCCATCCCGGACCAGCCCCCGGCCTGTGACTAGACAGCAAAAGGAGAAGCAGCACAGTGATGAGCTCATACAGTGGATATAAAAAGTCTACACACTCCTGATAAAATGTTAGATTTCTGTGATGTAAAAAAATGAGACAAAGATAAATAATTTCAGAACTTTTTCCACCTTTAATCTGACCTATAAACTGTACAACTCCGTTGAACAACAAATTGAAATCCTTTAGGTGGAGGGAAGTAAAACTAAAAAAAATAAAATAATATGGTTGCATATGTGCGCACACCCTTAAACTAATACTTTGTTGAAGCACCTTTTGATTTTATTACAGCACTCAGTCTTTTTGGGGATTAGTCTATCAGCATGGCACATCTTGACCTGGCAATATTTGCAGAAACACTCCAAATCTGTCAGATTGCGAGGGCATCCCCTGTGCACAGCCCTCTTCAGATCACCCCACAGATTTTCAATCGGATTCAGGTCTGGGCTCTGGCTGGGCCATTCCTTTGTTGATTTGGATATATGCTTTGGGTCGTTGTCATGCTGAAAGATGAAGTTCCTCTTCATGTTCAGCTTTCTAGCTGAAGCCTGAAGGTTTTGTGCCAATATTGACTGGTATTTGGAACTGTTCATAATTCCCTCTACCTTGACTAAGGCCCCTGTTCCAGCTGAAGAAAAACAGCCCCAAAGCATGATGCTGCCACCACCATGCTTCACGGTGGGTATGGTGTTCTTTTGGTGATGTGCAGTGTTGTTTTTGCGCCTAACATATCTTTTGGAATTATTGCCAAAAAGTTCAACCTTGGTTTCATCAGACCATAACACATATTCCCACATGCTTTTGGAAGTCTTCAGATGGGTTTTTGCAAAGTTTAGTTGGGCTTGGATGTTTTTCTTCGTAAGAAAATGATTCCATCTTGCCACTCTACCCCATAGCCCAGACATATGAAGAATACAGGAGATTGTTGTCACATGTACAACACAGCCACTGCTTGCCAGATATTCCTGCAGCTCCTTTAATGTTGCTGTAGGCCTCTTTGCAGCCTCCCTGACCACTTTTCTTCTCATCTTTTCATCAAGTTTGGAGGGACGTCCAGTTGTTGGTAATGTCACTGTTGTGCCATATTTTCCCCACTTGATGATGACTGTCTTCACTGTGTTCCGTGGTATATCTAATGCCTTGTAAATTCTTGTTGTACCCTTCTGCTGACTGATGCCTTTTAACAATGAGATCCCTCTGATGCTTTGGAAGTTCTCTGTGGACCATGGCTTTTGCTGTAGAATGTGACTAAGGAAATGTCAGGAAAGACCTACTAGAACAGCTGAATTTTATTTGGGATTAATGAAAGGCACTTTATATGATGGCAGGTGTGTACTGACTCCTATTTAACATGAGTTTGAATGTGATTGCTTAATTCTGAACACAGCTACATCCTCAGTTATAAGAGGGTGTGCACACTTATGCAACCACATTATTTTATTTTTTTATTTTTACTTCACTTCCCTAAACGATTTTGGTTTGTTTTTCAATTGAGTTGTACAATTTATAGATCACATTAAAGGTGGAAAACGTTCTGGAATGATTTATCTTTGTCTCATTTGTTTACATCACAGAAACCTGACATTTTAACATGGGTGTGTAGACTTTTTATATCCACTGTCACTCTGCTCCCTCTCTTTGTCAGCACATGAACTGAATGACTATTTGTGCTGCTTCTCCCTCTTGCACCCAGCCCTGCTGTACAGGGACTGCAAGAAATTGATACCTAGTAAAATGTTGGTACTTACACTGCTTGTATTTAAAAGAAAAACGTATACCGTATATACTCGAGTATAAGTCGAATTTTTCAGCACCTTTTTTTGTGCTGAAAGTGCCCCCCTCGACTTATACTGGAGTCAAGCACTTTTCTGCAGCAAAAAATTTCATTTTCCGAACCGACTTTGGGGCCCCGTATCTCAGGGCCACTTGGTGCTAGAAACCCCAAATTTGGTGTGCAAACCTAGTGGACCTGGTACCATAACATATCCAAAGCTGGGGTTCCTAGCATCAAGTGGCCCCGAGATACGGGGCCCCAAAATCGGTTCGGAAAATGTCATTCTCTGCTGCAGAAAAGTGCTTGACATTTTCTGAACCGACTTTGGAGCCCTGTATCTCAGGGTCACTTAGTGCTAGGAACCCCAAATGTGGTGTGCAAACCAAGTCGACCTGGTACCATAACATATCCAAAGCTGGGGTTCCTAGCACCAAGTGGCCCCGAGATATGGGGCCCCAAAATAGGTTCGGAAAATGTCATTCTCTGCTGCAGAAAAGTGCTTGACATTTTCTGAACCAATATTTGGGGTCCTGTATCTCAGGGCCACTTGGTTCTAAAAATCCCAGCTTTAGATATTTTATGATTCTAGTTCCACTGGGTTTGCACACCAAATTTGGGGTTCCTAGCACTAAGTGGCCCCAAGATACGGGGCCCCAAATTCGGTCAACTGTGTCCAACTGTAGCAATGTCATTTCGGGACACTTTGGGTTCAGAGACCCCAAATTTTGGCTGCAGCTAGGGGGCATCTAGGAACACTTAACTACCGAGTTTGAAGTTCGGGGGACCTATGGCTGCAAATGGGCACAGTGAGGCATGCAAATGGGCACAGTGAGGCTGCAAATGGGCATTGTTGACCCTCTTTTCCACTTACAGTAGCTGTGCATTTCTCACCCTCGTCTTATACTCGGGTCAATACGTTTTTCCCATTTTTTTGTGGTAAATTAGGGCCTCGACTTATACTCGGAACGACTTATACTCGAGTATATACGGTATTTTGGATGTGTTAATGAATATCAAGCTGCATTCATTGGTGTCTTTTATATCTCCCGCTAAAATGCTGCTCTGAGCTCCAATCCCTATCCCAATCCCAAAAGATGGACCATTTGAGGGAGAAACTATCCAATTCTCTAAGCATCAACTAATGGAAAAAAAAAAGATTGGTTTATTATACAGCTTGAGATTGTTGTGGAATTGTGGAGAGATTAGTCGCATGAGATTAATATTGCAGGGCTTTGCTTACTGGCAGGGGAAATTACCCATCAATGTAATAAATGAGTGATTAATCTGCTTAACCCTTTCCTATCTGTATAAGACTGTCATTAAGACTCAGTTCCAAAAGAGGTATAAAGAAGACTCATCTCATACATGAGATAGAAATCAATTAAATGAAAAGCAAAACTGACAGAGAAGACTAATTACACAGGATTATAAAGGATATGTGTACAATATAATACACTGCAATAGTGGTTGTTCCTGGTATCACATCTGAAATATGAGCATGAACAAAATGGAAAAACTGAACTAATGGTTTTTAGTACAAGTAGGCTCCAGCTGAAAATACCAGGATAAAAATTAATAGCTATATAAACGATAATTTGCAAATCAATATTTGATCCAGAGATTTCCCCTGCAGTGCTCTTTTTTTCTACCACTAGATGTCCTCAGTCTGAGCCCAGGCTATCCCGGACAAGCCCCCAGTAGCACAGTGATCAGCTTGTCACTTTGTCACTCTGCTCTCTGCTCCTAGAAGCACTTTTCTTTTTCACACCTATTAGTATGGTTAAAAATATTTTTATTAAATATAAAAATGTATTTAAAAAAACAAAAAAAAAACAACATTGCAATAATAAACGGTCATTATCATTTATTTTTTTAGATTTTAACCTCCACATGCTTTACCTCCACCATCCACTGATGAGCTACAATGGGCCTACCCTTTTATCCCACTGAAAGAAACATTCTGAATAGGAAGAGAGGGCAGAGTTACAGAGGGGTGAGCTCATCACTGTGCTGCTCCTCCTTTCACTGTCCAGTCACAGTTTGATGCTGGCCACCTAGTGGCAGAAAAAAAGTACTGTGGGGAAATCTCTGAGTTTTTCAGAAAAAAGCTGGTTTTGTTATTTTAACATAACATTATGGTTTGGACTATTCATGTTTATCTTATTTTTAGCAGAAAGTTCTGCAATGGTAATATACCATAAATATATTATTTAAAAACAAACAGTATATGTACCTAAATTTGACCTGGTATCTGCTTCTCGCCGCCGCTCTACAGCAAGGCTGGAGTGTAAGAGGGAAAAGCCAAACAAATAGCTGATTAATTCTTTTGCTGACAAGAAGCATTCTGTTAGATGAAGAGAGCTGCTTCTTCTTTCACTGTCTAGTCGCAAGCTGGGGGTGCGTCCGGGATGGCCTTGGCTCAGAAGAATTGGCTTGAATTATGCTGGCCAACAGATGGAGGACACGTAGTAGCAGAAAAAAAACACTACAGGGGGAAATCTCTGGATTGCAGGTAAATATTGCAGCAAAGACTGGTTTTATTATTTTATTTTTTCATCAGGCTATTTATTTTATCTTGACAGGTTTGGCTGTATTTCTGTTTTACATTTTTGTTCTTGGGTTTAGATCTAATTTAAAGGTAAACTGCCCCTAAGCGCTCATCGCCAGGTAAGCACTTCTCAGAGGTGTCCTAGATTAAACACATTACGATACAGGAGGCGCTGATTACTGGGGAGTGTGATGGCTCTTTGCTGAAGGCGAGAGACAATGCTTTATACTGGATACAATAATGAAAATCACTTCCTCCTGATTGAAACAGTGCCTGGCGGATTATGTATTAGGAAATAATGGGATTATTTCATCGAGTCATTTGTAGTGATATACCTGCGGGCTGTACTGCACTCAGCCGTCCCCAGCTCATAACCACAATGCGCGCTGTTTGTCCTGCCAAGGCCGCGTCATGCGAGAGCTTTGAGGAGCGGTTTTATGTTGGCGATACATCTCTATAGCGTCTGCTTGTATAATAATCCAATTATTCAGACTCAACATTTGCATAGTCAGCTGCGATGTCGTACTTTCATTGCCATTCCTTTTGTTTAACAAATGTTCTGGCGGAGTGGGGAAAGCAAAATATTAAATTGCACTCACTTTATTAGCATCAATCAGCCGCGCCGAAGAAAAAAAACAATTACAGGCCGTGTGTAATGGCGTTGACGGCTGCAAAAACAAAAGAGCTAAAGTGTTTATTTAAATAATTCTCCTATTAACGTCCTAACTGGCTACGTAACAGGATCCCAATAGGGTTCCTGAAAACAGCAGTGTAAAAACAAGAGATGATTGAAATTGCCATACACTATATGGTCAACAAGCTTGGGAACACCTGACCATATAAGCTTGTTGGACATCACATGCCCTACTATATTCTTTAATACAGAATTGCCCATATTAGTCAAGTCATGAGTAAAAACTAGAGCTCGCCAATCAGCAGGGGGTATGCAATGTACTAATTGGAGAGATCTAGCATAACGGGGGGGGGGTGTCGGACCTTTGCAGAGAGACCACTACTTTCACTCGGAGTGCAGGCTGGCAGGGAGAAAGGCTTGTCTACTGCGAATATGGCTTTTTTCTAAAAAGAAAATGAAACGTAAGCTTTACCCAACTTTTGTTTTGATGCACCTGGAATGTATTTTGCGGATTCAAAGGTATTTAATATGAACTCCCAAATGGTGCTTTTTTCATTTTTCAATTATATTTGAAACTAACCAATAATAAATTTAACCTCTTGCTGACCATGTAATGAATATGTGCAATGGCAAGGAGAGTGGGCCTTAATGCCCACAAAATGAATGTTTGCCTTTCTAACACTGAACCACCTCTCCGCCAATCAGGAGGTGTGGGTTTAATACCGGTCACCTGGTTGGCTGAAGGCAGAGGCGATCCCATTGGCCGCTTAGCAGCTCGCTGCCGTCACCCGCTGCCTGACCCGCCACCACAATGGGGTAAGTGCCTGTCAGACAGCTGATGGCGAGCGAGCGGGCGGGGGGGCACAGTGGCTGCATATGATGGGCACAGAGGCTGCATATGATGGGCACAGAGGCTGCATATGATGGGCACAGTTGGCTGTATTTGCTTCGCACAGAGGCTGCATATGATGGGCACAGTTGGCTGCATTTGCTGGGCACAGTGGCTGCATATAATAGGCACAGTTGGCTGCATATTATGGGCACAGTTGGCTGCATATAATGGGCACAGTTGGCTGCATATGATGAGCACAGTTGGCTGCATTTGCCGAGCACAGTGGCTGCATATGATAGGCACAGTTGGCTGCTCATTATGGGCACAGTTGGCTGCATATGATGGGCACATTTGGCTGCATATGATGAGCACAGTTGGCTGCATATGATGAGCACAGTTGGCTGCATATGATGTACACAGTTGGCTGCATTTGATAGGCACAGAGGGCGCATATAATGGGCACAGTTAGTTGCATATAATGGGCACAGTTGGCTGCATATGATGAACACACTTGGCTGCATTTGCTGGGCATAGTTGGCTGCATATGATGGGCACAGTGGCTGCATATTATGGGCACAGCTGGCTGCATATGATGGGCACAGTTGGCTGCATATGATGGGCACAGTTAGCTGCATATGATGGGCACAGTTGGCTGCATATGATGGGCAGAGTGGATGCATATTATCCACCTTTAAATGAAATTGGGATCTACTTGCTGTCTCTGTGTATTTGTCGTTGGTATGTGGCCTTCTCTATCTGTTGCCCTGTGTGTATAACCATGATGTTGTTTTTTGTTGCTCTGGACTATATTACGTAAGTTTTATGTGTTGATCTTATCTTGGCCTCTGGCCTCTTGCTATTCTGACTTTAGAAGCAAAAGGTCCACTTTGATTGTTAGGCATTCTTATATTCACTCATGTTTAATTAACAAACTTCCACCCCACCCTTATAACAGTATAAATTTGAGCACCCTTAAGGGGTCGGCACATTGCTGGGGGAGCACATTGCAGGGGCTTCTATCCTTAAGGCTTCTATCTCTAAGTGATTCTTTCTACAAGTGATATGCACTTCAATCTCTGCACTTCAGCAATTGCATAAAGCAAACAAATATAGCAAACTGCACTGGAAAGCACCTAACAGACTGCAGGTAACCCTGTCTCTCTATTAAGCTCTCCTTCCACTCTGTAACATGCTCTCTCTACCAACGCTTCTGACACTTGTCATCTCTCCTCAATCTCTCTTACCTTCACCCCTCTTCTCCATCCGCCTGCTTATACATATCACCCTGCCTTCTGTCCTCTCCCTACTACTGCTCCTACCAACTCTTGCCCATTCTACATCCATATACTGATAAAACCTACAGTACTCTGAGACAATCCCCTTCATATAAATCACATTCCCACATTACCTCCCTCACCCACCTGCTTTTCCTAAACTGACATATCCCCAAACCCTGAGCCACCATCATCTGTCTTTGCCCAACGCTCCCATCCCCCTACACCCTCTGGAAGGAGCCGCAACCCACAGAACTTGGTCTCTATTCCTCTTCTTTCCAAAACCATTCCCCCCTTTTCCTGTGCCCTTTGGAATGCATGCTCTCTGTAATAAACTCACCGCCCTCTGCAACCTCTTTATCACAAATTCCTTTAACCTACTTGCCATTATTGGAACCTGGCTTCATGAGTCAGATACTACTTCTCCTGCTTCCCTCTCCCATGGGGGCCTTCTCTGGACTCACTCCCCCAGACCAAGTGGACGGAAGGGAGGTGGAGTGGGAATTCTTCTAGTCCCATGCAGCACCTATCAGGTACTTCATCCACCTCCCTCTCTGACACTCTCCTCTTTTGAGGCACATTGCATTCGTCTATTCTTCCCCATTTCTCTAAGAATTGCTGTCATCTACCGGCCCCCTGGACCAGTATCAGCCTTCCTTGATGACTTCTCTGCCTGGCTACCCTACTTTCTCTCTTCTGAAATCCCCACAATTATTCTCTGTGACTTCAACATCCCTACTATTACTTCTAAACTTCTCAGTCTAACCTCATCGATTGACCTAAAGCAATGGATACAGGTTCCTACTCACTCCAACGGCAACACCCTTGACCTTGTCTTCTCCTATCTGTGCACTCTGTGCAACCTTTCCAACAATCCTCTCCCACTCTCTGATCACCACCTTATTAGTTTTGCTCTCTCCCTGTCTTCCACCTCCTCTCCCTCCAACCAAATAACAATTACACATAGAAACCTTCGCCACCTCAACCCTTCTCTTCTCTGCTACTGATCACTTCTATGACAAAATTTCAACCCTGTCCTGCCCTAACCTAGCCACTTTCATCTACAACAGCTCACTGTCTTCCTCCCTAGACAAGCTTGCCCCCTCACTACACACAGAATTAGGCCCCGACTGCTACAACCCTGGCAAACAGATGACACCAGAAGTCTCACAAAATGTAGCTGCGCTCTTGAGCGCCTGTGGCATAAGACTAAGTTCCAGGAAGATCATTCAACTCTGCTACTTTTAATGAGGTTGCTAAACTTTTATCTAACACTCATCTAACCACCTGCCCCCTGGATCCTGCTCCCTCGCAAATGCTACGCTCACCCTCTGACTCAATTCTACACTCTCTAACTCACATTTTCAACCTCTCCCTCTCTTGTGGCATCTTCTCAAACTCTCTAAAACATGCGCTAGTCACCCCCATACTTAAAAAGCCCTCATTGGACCCCACCAATCTTAACAACCTATGTCCCATCTCCTTACTTCTCCTCCAAACTTCTTGAAAGACTGGTCTGCAACCGACTAAGCGACCATCTGACCATGAATAAACTTCTTGATCCCCTTCAGTCCGGATTTTGCCCTCAACACTCCACGGAAACTGCTCTCCTTAAACTCTCAAATGACCTACTAACGGCTAAAACCAGTGGCCCCTTCTCTGTACTACTTCTCCTGGATCTCTCTGCTGCCTTTGACACAGTGGACCACCCCCTCAACCTCAATAAACTCCACTCCTTTGGTCTCCATGACTGTACTCTTCGCTGGTTCTCATCCTACCTATCCCACCACTCCTTCAGTGTCACTTACAACTCTGCTTCCTCCTCTCCTCTTCCTTTCTCCGTTGGAGTCCCCCAAGGTTCTGTTCTTGGACCTCTCCTTTTGTCAATCTACACCACCTCCCTGGGTCAGTTGATTGCCTCCCACGGCTTTAAATATCATCTCTACGCTGATGACACCCAAGTCCATCTCTCCACCCCCCCCCCCAGCTCTCTCCATCTCCGTCTCCTCACGCATTACCAACTTACTAGCAGACATATCAGCCTGGATGTCACATCACTTCCTCAAACTCAACCTATCCACATCCGAGCTCATGATGTTTCTTCCCTCAGGTGCCACTTCCCCTGATTTCTCTGTCAATATCAATGGCTCAACTATCAACCCATCTCCCCACGCCAAGGTCCTAGGTGTAATCCCAGACTCTGAACTAACCTTTCGGCCCCACATTCTATCACTATCCAAAATTTGCCGCCTCAACCTCTAAAACATCTACAAGATACGCCCCTTCCTAACCAATGTCACCACAAAGCTTCTAATCCACTCCCTGGTCATCTCCCGCCTTGACTACTGCAACTCCCTCCTCATTGGCTTACCTCTAAATAGGCTATCCCCACTTCAGTCCATGATGAACGCTGCTGCCAGGCTCATCCACCTCACAAACCGCTCAGCGTCTGCTATACCCCTCTGCCAATCCCTCCATTGTCTGCCACTCAGTCACCGAATTAAATTCAAGATACTAACCATAACTTACAAAGCCATCCACAACCTGGCCCCCAGCTACATCTCTAACCTAGTCTCAAAATACCAACCTAATCGTTCTCTTCGCTCCTCCCAAGACTTCCTGCTCTCAAACTCCCTTGTCACCTCATCCCATGCTCGCCTTCAGGACTTCTCCAGAGCCTCTCCCATCCTCTGGAATGCTCTACCCCAATCCATCCGATTTTCTCCTACTTTATCCACTTTCAGACGATCCCTGAAAACTCATCTCTTAAGAGAAGCCTATCTGACCCCCACCTAACAACTGTACAATTATCTTCTCAATCAGCACATCACCCACAGTTATTGTATCTCTTGACCTTCCCTCTTAGATTGTAAGCTCTAAGCAGGGCCCTCTGATTTCTACTGTATTAAAGTGTATTGTATTTGTACTATCTACCCTCAAGTTTTAAAGCGCTACGTAAACTGTTGGCGCTATATAAATCCTGTATAGTAATAATAATATTATGGGGACAGTTGGCTGCATATGATGGACACAATGGCTGTACTTGCTGAGCGCAGTGACTGCATTTGCTGGCACAGTGGCTGCAATTGATGTTTTTGTTTCAGTATTTTTCAGTTAGTTTGCTCCCCCCCCCCCCGTCGATCCCCAAAAAATGTTGAGCACCAGCTGCCACTGATGCTGGCTGCTGCCCACTAGTCCCTATGTATTCTGATGTATCCTGATACTAGTGCAGCCTGGGGGTGCAGCATTTACTAGAACTGGGTTGTATTTTCCTCCCCTTGCAGGATCTGAAAGCTGTCTTCTCCTCCTCTCACTTCCACCAGCAGTCATTATGAGGGGTTCCCACCATCCCTGTGCTGGGTTCCTAGGTCTGTACACCTGCTGTGCCCATTATGAGGGGTTCCCACCATCCATGTGCTGAGTTCCCTGGGCTGCACACCTTCTGTGCCCATTATGAGGGTTTCCCCACTGATGGACACTAATGAGACTGCACTGATGGGCACTGATAGGCTGCACTGATGTGCGCTGATGAGGCTGCACTGATAAGGCAGCACTAATGGGCACTGATAAGGTGGCACTGATAAGCTGCACTGATGGGCACTGATGAGGTGGCACTGATAGGCTGCAATGATGGGCACTAAGAAGGCCACACTGATAGGTGGCACTGATGGGCACTGATGAGGCCACACTTATAGGTGGCACTGATTGACACTAATAGATGGCACTAATGGACACATGATCAGTGCCTTGATTATCTGTTTACATATCCCCTGTACAGGGCCGGCACTACCAATAGGCAAGGCAGGCACCGGCCTAGAGCAGTCATTAAAAAGGTGGGGTATACATGGACAGGACAAAGGGGTGGAGTCAGGGGCCGAGCCAAGGAGCGGAAAAATTAGATTTCGTCTAGGGTGTCAAAAATCCTTGCACCAGCCCTGTCTACACTGTTGCACTTGAATCAACTTCCAACACAACCTACTCTTTTATAGTGTTGGGCGAACGTTTCGGCCCAAGCATGAGTTTGGGCCGAACATTGGCTGTTTGCCCTGTTCGGGGAACACCCGAATTTGCAGGGGCGCTGTATAGTGCATTCTGCACCCTCATTGGGCATATCTTTGCCTAATCAGGGCACAGTAAAAGCTTGTTGTTAAGGACCAGCCGCAGCATCTTTAACAACTGATGAGTCATCAGCTGTCAATGGGCTTCCCCGCTGACAGCTGAATAAGAAAAAAAAATATTTGCTGGTAAAAAACGGCGTGGAGTCCCTCCAAAATCCATACCAGACCCTTATCCGAGCACGCAGCCTGGCAGGCCAGGAAATGGGGGGAACGAGTGAGCAGGGTCTGGTATACCAGGGTCTGGTATGGACTGGGGGGGGGGTGACACCACGCCGTTTACTCCTTTACTTATTTTTTTCAAAAGCCTGGTGCCGGCAATTGCAACCGCGAGTCAATTTAAATGTGATTTGACTTATTTTTTACATTTTTTTTTTAGAAATCTAATTTTTGCTGCAGTATGCTACAGATGTGCCACTTTACAGGCTGACTAAGGGGACCCTCCCCCCCCCCGCATTATATTTAAAGGAATTTTTCATTTTTATTGTTGCACTTTAAGCGTAATTAAAATCACTGCTCCTGAAGAAACTATTGCTTTTTAAAAAAAATTACATTGATATATGTCCCCCAGGGCAATACCCGGACCCCCATACCCCTTTAATGGCCAATTGCTTGTATATAAGCCTTCAAAATACCCACTTTTTAATTTTTCTGTTTGGCTCCCATAGACTTCAATGGGGTTTGCCGTTCAGGTTAGAATTTTTCCTCTTTTCGGGAGTTCTGCTGCAAACCGAACAGGGTGATGTTTGGCCCATGTCTAATCTCTTATTTTAGCCACTCCCCCCCAACATATTGTTCTCCAGATGTTAAAAGTAAAACTAAAGGCAAAACATATTTTCTTCCATTTCATTTTGGATAGAAGAATTGAGGGTTACAGGTTTTAGTTGTTATTTGGGTTTTTTTTGCCATCTATATCCCATAGGGGAGATTTCCCATCACTTCCTGTTGAATGGCCAAAACAGGAAGTGAGAGGACATCCCTCTAAAGTCAGGGAACCCCAGGATGTCACCAGGGTCACCAGAATTAGGGTTTGAAATTTGAAGATTTCCCCTCTATTACTGATCTGATGTCAACCCAAAGTTTTGCCTTTAGTTACACTTTACCTTGAAGAAGGAGGACCTTTCCCCTGAAATGCGTTGGATGTATTTGATGTTCTTAATCAAAACTATTTTTAACAAATCACCAAGCAAGATACACATTTATATTAGGCACTCCTAATTCACACTCATGAATATATCAACTGGTAATCACGTAGGAAGTGCGATGAATAAAAACCTAAAACTCCAGCCAAATCTTTTTTGTTTTGGTTTTGCATAGTATAGAAAAAAGATTGAACCTTTGTCAAATTGTCAGAAGGTAAGGAGAAATTTGTGTAGGTTGACCTTGAAATATTTAAAAAAACAAAGCCTTTAAATAAATACAAAATAAATAAATACATAATTTTGTGAAAAAAATTAATTAACAAAAGTTTTTAAAAAGTTCACAAACCATTTTAGTTTCTCTTTACAAAATTAATTAGTTGCAAACAATGATCAAGATTTTCCAGTGTCAACAGCTCATTCCAGGGTTGGGATGTGAACAGTAAATGGAACAGCTTGTTATCATGCAACCAGGCAAGCAATCCTTTCTGCATACATAATTTCTATGCTAATTCGGTGCTAGAATAGCCCAACGGTACGAGTGCAAATTTCCAGGGTGAGCAACACAACCAGGGTGGAACAGATTGCCTGTCTGACAGTAAAAACCCAATGAGGCCCATCAAATACCCTTTGGAACATCATCTGATAAATTCGTAGCACCGTGACTAGGGCATAAAGTGCATCAGTCAACCGTACTATGCACACATGATGAAGAAAACATTGCTTTACCAAGCTGCCAATGTTTCAAAAAATTAATTTAAAAAAATGTTGGCACTTTGTTAAAAAACAAAGGTCCCGATGCATGATACACAGCTCATTCTAGGGTGCGACATTCCCAGATGCCTTGTCAGCTAAGTGTAATTGCATCCTAGCTGGTTTTCAATACTAATGAGTAGTCCACATTAATTATAGGAGGATATATTTAGCAACAGAGAATGTTACACTTAAAAGATGACCAGTAAAAATGAATGGCCCAAAGCCAGCGCTAAAGGAACCAATGGACCTTACAGTCTGAAGACTGCACTTTAAAGTGGACCTTTCGGTAACTTTACAAGTCTGCATGAATAAATTCCTGCTATGTCACAATATACACTAACCAGGACTTTTTTTCAGCTGGAACTTGGTGGACCTTAGTTCTACCACCTCTGGCTTAGGCTTTCTGCTCCCTGCTCACCACTATCACTTGTAAACACAGAAGTTTGGCTTCTGTGTTTACGAGTGACAGCTTGTCTTCCCACAGCTCCCACAGATCTGATCTGAGTGGCTTCCACTGAGTGCAGGATATGGACAAGGAAGATGCAGGTGCCCGGTGTGCAGTGCAGATGTCAACACCCTCACTGGATGATCTCCCTGCAAGTGAAAGAGGCGCAGCCACCTACAGTGTGCAGGGAGGTACTAGAGCCAGCCAGGTGCTTCAGCTTCTTAATACAGTAACAAAAGTAAGACAGATGGGACGGGGGCAGATGAGGGGGGAGTTGCATGCAGAGGTCAGAGCTGAAGAGGAGTGAAAGTGAGTTGTTGATGGGGAAGAAGGCTGAACTCTGCACTCTGTGTGTAGCGCACCCATGAACTCTGTGTGTAGCGCACCCCTCAACTCTGCACTCTGTGTGTAGCACACCCCTGAACTCTGCACTCTGTGTGTGGCACACCCCTGAACTCTACACTCTGCATGTAGCACACATCCCGAATTCTGCATGTAGCATACCCCTGAACTCTGCACTCTGTGTGTAGCACACCCCTGAACTCTGCACTCTGTGTGTGGCACACCCCTGAACTCTACACTCTGCATGTAGCACACATCCCGAATTCTGCATGTAGCATACCCCTGAACTCTGCACTCTGTGTGTGGCACACCCCTGAACTCTGAACTCTGCACACATCCCGAATTCTGCGTGTAGCATACCCCTGAACTCTGCACTCCGTGTATGAGGTGTGTGTACATTTGTGTGTGTGTGGGGGGGGGAGGGGGGGTTTAAGGGGTTATAATTGAGTTCCTGCACCTATTTTCTGGAAAGAAAAAAAAGCCCAGACAGCCTTATGCCACGTACACACGAGCGGAATTTCTGTCGGAAAAATCTTGGATGGTTTTTCCGACGGAATTCTGCTCAAGCTTGGCTTGCATACACACAGTCACACAAAAGTTTGCTGAACTTTCGACCATCAAGAATGCGGTGACGTACAACACTACAACGAGCAGTGAAAATTAAGTTCAATGCTTTCGAGCATGCGTCAAATTGTTTCCAAGCATTCGTAGGAATTTTGCGTGTCGGAATTGGTACAGACGATCGGAATTTCCGATCGGAACTTTTTCCGACCGAAAAATTTAGAACATGTTCCCAATCTTTTGCTGGCTGGAATTCCACCAGCAAAAGTCCGATGGCGCATACACACGGTCGCATTTTTGGACCAAAAGCTCTCATCGGACTTTTGCTGGCGGAATTTCCGCTCGTGTGTACGGGGCATTACTAATTATTGAAGCCATGGCTTGTTTTGGTGCTTCCATGGATGTACAGTTGGCCATGAAGCATTAAGGAATGATTTGCATAGCTCCACACATTATCTTGAAATGAGGAATAATTCTCAAATGTTCAGTTGGCCATGTGTCATTAAGGAATGATTTGTATGGCTCCACCTACTATCTTGTAATGAGGAGTAGACTTCTTATTTTGGGGATATGTGTTGGAAAACCACATGTGAAAATTGTCTAAATGTATACTGTCCTAAGAAAACTCTAATGTGCTATTCACTGGATCAGTGAAAGTCTTTTTGGTTCCTTTAGCCCGTTCTCATGATAACCTTCTGGGTCACAATTTCTTGCTGGCCCCAAGTCCTACTCTGTAGAACCAATGGTTTCCATGCGTCCATGCATGCACAGTTGACTATGGAGCATTAAGGATTGATTTGCATAGCTACACACGTTATCTTGAAATAAGAAATAATTCTCAAATTTCAAATGTACAGTTGGCCATGGAGCATTAGGGAATGATTTGTATGGCTCCACCTACTATCTTGAAATGAGGAATAGTCTTCTTATTTTGGGGATATGTGTTGAAAAACAACATGTGAAAATATTCTAAATGTATACTGTCCTAAGAAAGCTCTAATGTGCTATTCACTGGATCAGCGGAAGGCTTTTTGGTTCCTTTAGTCCCTTCTCATGATAACCTTCTGGGTCATAATTTCTTGTTGATCTCCAAGCCCTACTCTATAGAACCAATGGTTTCCATGCTTTCTTGCATGTACAGTTGACAATGGAGCATTAAGGAATGGTTTGCATTGGTCCACCCATTATCTTGAAATGAGGAATAACTCTCACATTTTTGAATATTTGCTGGAATAAGACATATAAATTCTTTCTCATACTGTCCTAAAAGGGTTCAAATGTGCTATTCGATGGGTCAGCGAAGGGCTTGATTCCTATAGTCCCACTTTCATGATAACCTTCTGGGTCATACTTTCTTCTTGGGTTCCAAGCCCTACTCTTTAGAAAACTTTCATGCTTCCATTGATGTATTCTTGGCCATGGGGCATAAAGAGCCATGATTTGCATGGTTCCTCCCAGTATCCTAACGTGAGCACTAATCCTCACATTTGTTGATATTTGTTGGAATAAGACATGTGAATACCTTCTCATACTGTCCTAAGTGTCTGAATCATTGGATCAGTGGAAAATTTTTTGGTTCATTTAGTCCCTTCCCATGATAACCTCCTGGGTCATGCTTTTTTATTGGGTCCCAAGCCTTACTTCACATAGAAGCCATGGTTTATGTGCCTCCATTGATGTACAGTTGGCCATGGGGAATTGAGGAAAGATTTGTATGGCTCCACTCACTATCTTGAAATGAGGAATAGTCCTCTTATTTTGGGGATAGGTGTTGGAATACATGTAAAAATCTTCTAAATGTATACTGTTCTAATATGGTTCTAATGTGCTGTTCTCTGCATCAGTGGAAGGCAATTTGGTTCCTCTCAAGCTAACCTTTTGGGTCTTACTTTCTTGTTGAGTCCCAAGCCTTACTCCATAGAGGCCATGGTTTCTATGCTTCCGTGGATGTACAGCTGGTCATGGGGCTTAAAAGTGGTTGTAAAGATTGCAGGTTATTTTTACTTTCATACATATTCCCCCCCACCACCACCACGATCTAGTGGTGTGCACAAAAGCCTCGACTCTCCAGGGACCCACCCTCCTCATTGGCTGAGACAGCAGCGGGAGCCATTGGTCGAGTGTGAATGCACAGAGCAAGTAAGTGTAACATGTTTGGTATTTTTTAATAAAATTGCCTTTTATATCACTTTAAGGAATAACTTGCATGGCTCCACCAACTATCCTTAAATAAGGACTATTACTTTTTTGAGATATGTGTTGGAATAAGACATGTGAATATCTTCCTATATTGTCCAAAGAAGGCTCCAATGTGCTATTCACTGGATAAGTGGAAGGCTTTTTGTTTTTTTGAGTCCTTTCTTACGATAACCTTATGGGTCATACTTTCTAGTTGGGACCCAAGTAAACAACTTACTTTGTTGTTGGGTCCCAAACCTTATTCCATAGAAATCATGGTTTGTGTAGCCATGTTCGTGTTGGCCATTGGGAAGTAAGGAATAATTTGCATGGTTTGACCCAGTATCCTGAAATGAAGAATAATCCTGTTTTGAAATACAGAATGTGTTGGAAAAGGACATGTGAATACCTTCTCATACTATTCTAAGAAGGTTCCAATGTGCTATTCACTGAAAGGCTTTTTGGTTCCTTTGGTCTCTTCTCATTGTGGGGCTTATTTCTTGTTGGGCCCCAAGTCCTCATATATAGAACCCATGGTTTCCATGCTTCCATGTACAGTTGGCCATGAAGCATTCAGGAAGGATTTGCATGGCTCCACCCATTTTGAAATGAAGAATAATCCTCAGATTTCTGGGATATTTGTTGAAATAAGACATGTAAATACCTTCTCATACTGTCCCTAGAAGGTTCTAATGTGCTATTTGATGGATCAATGGGGGGGGGGGGGGGGTATGTTTTGTTCCTTCAGTCGCTTCTCATAATAACCTTCTGGGTCATACTTTCTTGTTGGGTCCCAAACCCTACTCTAAAGAACCCATAGCTTTCATGCCTCCATGAATGTACAGTTGGCCATGGAACATTAAGGAATAATTTGCATGGCTCCACCCATTATCTTGACATGAGCAATAATCCTCACATGTTTGGGATATTTGTTGCAATAGGACATGTGAATACCTTCTCATACTGTCCCAAGAAGGTTCTAATGTGTTATTTGATAGATCAGTGAAGGGCTTGTTTGGGTTCTTTAGTCCCTTTTCATGATAACCTTCTGAGTCATACTTTCTTGTTGAGTCCCAAACCCTACTGTATAGAACCCATGGCTTTCATGCTTCTATTGATGTGCTGTTGGCCATGGGACATAAAGAGGGAATGTTTGCATGAAACCACCCACTGTCTTGAAATGAGGAATAGTTCTCTTAATTTTGGGATATGTGATGGAAAGAGCCATGTGAGTACCTTCTGCTCTAACAAGGTTTCAGTATACAATGTAACTGATTTAGAGAGACCTTTTCGTTTTGGTCTTCTTAATCAAAAAATATGGGGTCTCACATTTTGGGTAGGGTTCACAAACTACTGACCTGGACAGTCACGCAGGTCCCCAACGCCTAAGGCTGTCTTTGGCTATAGGGAACTCTACTCTGTTCTCTGCTTGCTGCATAAGCCTGCGTATCTCTCAGATCACCTCACATTCTGTCTTTGGCTATTGTATTCCACGCTCGCAGACTCCTCTTATTTGCAGTTCAGACAAATTGATTTCTGGAACTTCCAGGGCTCTTTGGTTTGGTTAATATTTTCACTTGTAATAGCTGCAAGTTCTGAAAAGAAAATACATTTTCATGTCACAACGCGGGCTGAGTCACTCAGGCACCGTTAAAACAATGCACAGCAGTCTCTCGAATGTAAATTTTACCAGCCGAAAAAATATGAAGGCGTTATTGGTTTTCGTCTTATGGATTTTTGAGTAAGGCTCTCCACACACACACTTTATAATGCTGGGAACAGAGACAAAGGAGAACCGAGATTGTTCTCAATGTAAACCCACAGCTGAGGGGTATAATGGAGGGCTTAAAGGCTTTTATTTTCCAACCACGGGCAGATTTATCTCCAGAGTGATATCATAAAGCAGTAAATTATTTTGGTGTTTCAGCCAAGTCCAGTGATTGAGTAATTTAGTACCTAAAAAATAAAGATATAATAGAAGTATTTGCATTTTGAAGGCCTAAGCTGCACAGGTGGTTTTTCAAAGTTCAGTTAGGCTAGAACTGTAGCAGTTTCTTACTAACTGATAGACCCAAGAAGGCCCCTTTGGTATAAGCCAGCGTTTCTCAACTTTTTTCAGTCACTACGCCCTTTAAAAGTACATGAAAATCTTGAGGCGCCCTTGACATACTGTAAATGTTACGTACCATCAATGGGAAACCTTATCCTGGGATGATGTATAAAAGCGGTAATAAACCCAAAAGCAAGTATCTATTATATTGCAGCTTGCCAGTCCTTAGATATGATGGCTGCATTAGTTTTCTTTTTTGGGCTTTTTTTCCTTTAATTTAATCTGATGATCTGGCCAGTAAGTCTGTTGTTTTTCAAAAGACCAAGCTTTCTTGCAAATGTAGCAGTTACAGGGATGAGATAAACCATTTACTACTGACAGGAGTGCTTACAATGGTCTGCTTTTTAATTTATGTTAAACCTTTATCCCAAAAGAAAAAACCTGTTGCTGCAACTGCTTAAAAAGTGTGAGCTGGAATTTGGCTTCAGTTTGTTAGATGTACTAGCAGATTTAGATACACTAACACTCCCCTTGCCCCAGACAGACTGACTGCTGTCCAAAGGTGCTCCATGTGCTCCTTCATCCAGAGTGGGGGCATTCTAATACGGGAGGTGTGTTACTGGCCAGATCACCAGGTGAAAACAGAGGGGGGAAAAAAGCCTAAAAAAGAAAACAAATGCAGCCACCACATCTAATGATTGGTAAACTGCAATATATTACATTTTTGGTGTTGGGTTTATTTTGGCTTTAGCTTCACATCAGAAGCCTCTTTTGATCTGAGGTTCCCCATATCACATCAGTGGCATCCCCCCATCATAGAATTTAACATCAGAAGCCCCATCCTTGCCATCAATGGCTCCCCTATATATTCGACTCCAAAAAAAAATGTTATTATGTCAAATGTGGAGAGGGGAGCGGGGGAGAAGGACGTGAGACAGATCCTCCTTTTTAGGATGAAATTCAGCTTTAAAAAGTAACTCGACTTTTGTTAACCACTTCAGCTCCGGAAGATTTACCCCCCTTCATCACCAGGCCGTTTTTTGGGATACGGCACTGTGTTACTTTAACTGACAATTGCACGGTCGACTGGGCGTCATATGACACTGCGGCGATTGGTGGTGCGGTGTGTCAGTCTGACACATCGCTACACCGATCTCGGTAAAGAGCCTCCGACGTCCAATCACGGCTGATCGCGATGTAAACAGGAAGAGCCGTTGATCAGCTTTCCCTCACTGCCGTCTGACAGACGCGAGTAGAGAACAGCCGATCGGCGGCTCTCCTGACAGGGGGGGTCTATGCTGATTGTTTATCAGCGCAGCCCCCCCTCGGATCCCGTTCAGGACCACCATCATGCCGCCGAGGATGGCCATCCACACTGGACCACCAGGTATGCCCCCCCTAGACCACCAGGGAAATGCAAATCTGTGCCAAGGCAGCTGCAATCAGTGCCCACTCACAATGCCTACCACTGCCAGTGCCACCAGGGATGCCTATCAGTGCCGCATATCAGTGCCGCGTATCAGTGCCCATCAGTGCCACGTATCAATGCCCAGCAGTGCCGCCTTTCAGTGCCCATCAGTGGCCGGCAGTGCTGTCTATCAGTGCCACCCATAAGAACCCATCTTTGCAGCCTTTCAGTGCCCATCAGTGTCACCTGTCAGTGCCCATCAGTGCCTACCAGTGCCACCTATCAATGCCCATCAGTGCTGCATATCAGTGCCACCCATCAGTGCTGCCTACCAGTGCCCATCAGTGCCGCATATCAGTGCCCATCATTGGTGCCTGTGAGTGCCCGCTCATTGGTGCCACCTCATCGGTGCCGCCTTATCAGTGCCCGTCAGTGCTGCCTTTTCAGTGCCCATCAGTGAAGGAGAAGACTTACTTATTTACAAAATTTTATAACAGAAACAAAAGCAAAACTTTTATTTTTTTCAAAATTTTTGTTCTTTTTTAATTTGTTTAGCAAAAAATAAAAACTGCAGAGGTGATCAAATACCACCAAAAGAAAGCTCTATTTGTGGGGAAAAAATGATAAAAATTCTGTTTGAGTACAGTATAGCATGATTACGCAATTGTCATTTAAAGAGCGACTGCGCAGAAAGCTGAAAATTGGTCTGGGCAGAAAGGTGTCTAAGTGCCTGGTATTGAGGTGATTAAGCATCATTTCCCTATGAGAGTTTCTCACCAAAAATGACATTCTTGTTGCAGGGGATGCCGAAATCTGACTTATGCCCCGTACACACGGTCGGATTTTCCGACGGAAAATGTTCAATGGGAGCTTGTTGTCGGAAATTCCGACCGTGTGTAGGCTGCATTGGACATTTACTATCGGAATTTCCGTCACACAAAATTTGAGATCTAGATAAAATCTGGACAACAAAATCCGTTGTCGTAAATTCCGATCGTGTGTTCAAAATTCTGGCGCACAAAGTTCCACGCATGCTCAGAATCAAGCAGAAGAGCCGCACTGGCTATTGAATTTCATTTTTCTCGGCTCGTCGTACGCGTTGTACGTCACCACGTTCTTGACGTTCGGAATTTCAGACAAGATTTGTGTGACCGTGTGTATGCAAGACAAGTTTGAGTCAACATCCGTCGGAAAAAATCCATGGATTTTGTTGTCGGAATGTCCGATCGTGTGTACGCGGCATTAGTGTATCTCAGTGCAGAAAATCAGTGAGCCAATCACACAAGCAGGAAATTATGTTTCTGGGTGGGGGGGGGGGGTTCTGTATACCATCTGTCTACAGAACGTGTCTAGGCTTGTCATATTGCATTTTACAGAAAACTACAGAGCTGCATATTAAAAAGAAAAGGTAATTTTTAATAACATTCAATACAATATGACTTGTGTAACCGTTGAATAAGCTATATTACCTTTTTTTTAATTTGATTTTTTACTTTGCTATTTTTTCCCCACGAAAGTGGAGTTACCCTTTAAGAACCCATGTCCTGGGAAATAACTGGACTAGATCTGATACTGACAATAAATGAGATATATTTAGAGCTTTGGAGCTCCAACAAGGCTGTTCACAGGATTTTTACTCATTAGTATTGAATATAAATGTTATCTTGCTGATTTGCGACGTCCGTGTCTTTACATCCTGTTCTTGTACTTTTTAATTAAAGAAATAACAGACTTTTTTTTTTTAATTTTTTTTTTTCATTAATTTATGTGTCATCTAAGATATTTATTAATCTGCCTACTCTCAAATGTACACATAGGCGGCGTCTAATCCTACATTTGCTTTGTAACTTCTAGGGGTGGATGACTGATTTTACCATTGCCGATATTTCCCCTACTTCAAAACTCTTCATTACACTCATTTTACTGCAGGCAAAATTTGCTTTAAAATATTCTTTTTTTTCATCCTTTAGCCACTTGCCGACTGCCCTATAGCAGTTTAACTGCTACAGGGCGGCAGCTGTGCCCCGGATCAGGTCTATATATGTGATCCTTCACTTCCTCCTGCAGCGGTAAAACATGCCGCCGGGCCACTTCTGCTGTGACTATTTACAGCAGAAGGCGATCTGCGTGTGCCAGGCACTCGATGTCCGCTGGCACCCACCAATCGTTGGTCAGAGACTCAGAGACAAGGCAAAGCTCCGTTCTGACGGGGGGAATAGATGGATTCTGTGTTCCTGCAAGGGAATAAATTCCATGTCTTCCCCTAGTAAAAGCAGCATACATATTAAACATAAACACTGGCTAGGCACACAGTTAACCCTTTGATCGCCCTATATGTTTAACCCCCTCCCAGCCAGTGTCATTAGTACAATGGCAGTGCATATTTTTTAGCACTGATCACTGTATTAATGTCACTGGTTCACACAAAGTGTCAGTTAGTGTCTGATTGTCCATTGCAATATCGCAGCCCCCACTATAAGTCACTGATCGCCATTACTAGTATAAAAAAAATAAAAATTCCAGTACATATACTATAGTTTGTAGACACTATAACCAATTAATGCATAAACTAATTAATTAATTAATATACACTTATTGGGATTTTTTTTTCTACCAAAAGAATGTAGCAGAATACATATTGGCCTAAATTTACGAAGAAATTTGATTATTTTATTGGATGTGTTTTACAGCAGAAAGTTATATATAAAAATATATATATATATATATATATATATATATATATATATATATATATATATATATATATATATATATATGTATATATATATATGTATATATATATATATATGTATATATATATATATATATATATATATATATATGTATATATGTATATATATATATATATATATATATATATATATATATATATATATGTATATATATATATATATTGATATATATATATATATTTATATGTATTTATTTATTTATTTATATGTATATATATATATGTATATATATATATACACATATATATATATATATATATATTTTTTTTTATTTTTTTATTTTTTTTTTAATTGTCGGTCTTTCTTGTTTATAGCGCAAAAAGTAAACACCCCAATGGTGATCAAATACCACTTAAAGAAAGTTCTATTTGTGGGAAAAAATGATGAAATTTCATGTGTGTACAGCGTTACATGACATACATATTGGCCTAAATTTACGAAGAAATTTGATTATTTTATTGGATGTGTTTTACAGCAGAAAGTTTTATATATATATATATATATATATATATATATATATATATATATATATATATATATATATATATTTATTTATTTATTTATTTATATGTATTTATTTATTTATTTATATGTATACATATATATATATATATATATATATATATATATATATATATATATATATATATATATATATTTTTTTTTTAATTGTCGGTCTTTCTTGTTTATAGCGCAAAAAGTAAACACCCCAGTGGTGATCAAATACCACTTAAAGAAAGTTCTATTTGTGGGAAAAAATGATGAAATTTCATGTGTGTACAGCGTTACATGACATACATATTGGCCTAAATTTACGAAGAAATTTGATTATTTTATTGGATGTGTTTTACAGCAGAAAGTTTTATATATATATATATATATATATATATATATATATATTTTTTTTTTTTTTTTTTTTTATTTATTTATTTTTTTAAATTGTCGATCTTTCTTGTTTATAGCGCAAAAAGTAAACACCCCAGAGGTGATCAAATACCACTTAAAGAAAGTTCTATTTGTGGGAAAAAATGACAAAATTTCCTGTGTGTACAGCGTTACATGACTGCGAAATTGTCAGTAAAAGTAATCCGGTCCTGTATCGCAAAAAAATGGCCTGGTCATGAATGGGGTAAATCTTCTGGAGCTTAAGCGGTTAAGTGACGCCAACCTACGTGGATGATGTCCGATGACAACTGTGTCTAGGCTGAGATGCAGATAAAGAGGAATTATACTCACCTCCACTTCAGTGATATGACATCATCGCGTTTGGTTGACACGCTAAAATCTTTGCCTATACTTGTTTCGGGGGGGGGGTTACTTGGGTGATTGGAGTGCCTGATGTCCAAAAAAGTCTCACTTGGTGATTTTTATAGTTTATTGAAGATAAAAAAATACAAGTAGAGCCAACGCATTTCAGGGGAATTGCATCCACCTTCTTCAGGACTGTATTTCTTGGAGAATGGTTAGACTCTGAGAAGGTTCGATCAGCGGCTCTGCAGTATGCTGGTATTGTGAAGGAGAGACAGCAAGAAGGAAATGTTGGCGCCTATAATTTTGTATACATAAGATACATTATGTAATACATTGTATCTTTTTCTTGCTAGAGGAGAAAATTGTAAATTAAAAAAAGTGTGTTAAAAAAATGATTATTAATTTAAAAAATAAAGATAAAATAGCTAGACCAAGGTTTGATCTAGGTCATTGTCAGAGTAATGCCGCGTACACACGGTCGGACTTTCTGTCCTACTTGGTCCGGCACACTTTCTGACGGACTTTGTCCGCCAGGTGCACCGGACTTTAAAACGGATGGACTTGCCCACACACGACCGGACTTTGCGGCGGGCTAAGTCCGCCCGTTTTTCCGACGGACTTTCGCCAGAGTTACGGCGGACTTTCAGAATGAACGGACTTGCCCACACACGGACAAGTCCGTTCATGTTGAACGTGACTCAGGTGCGACGGGACTAGAAAAGGATGTCAATCTTGCCGCTTTTATCGGCGAGATTGACACCTTGTGAGACCCATCGCGTGTCATACCAGGCCCTTAGGTCTGATATGGATTATAAAGGGGGTCCCCCCTAAAATCCATACCAGACCCCGATCCGAGCACGCAGCCTGGCCGGTCAGGAAAGGGGGTGGGGATGAGCGAGCGCCCCCCCCCTCCTGAACCGTACCAGGCCGCATGCCCTCAACATGGGAGGTGGATGCTTTGGGGGAGGGGGGCGCCCTGCGGGGCCCCCCCACCCAAAAGCACCTTGTCCCCATGTTGATGAGGACAAGGGCCGTTGGTTGTCGGGGTCTGCGGGCGGGGGGCTTATCGGAATCCGGGAGCCCCCTATAATAAGAGGGCCCCCAGATCCCGGCCCCCCACCCTATGTGAATGAGTATGGGGTACATGGTACCACTACCCATTCACCTAGGGAAAAAGTGTAAATAATAAAACACTACACAGGTTTTTAAAATATTTTATTAAACAGCTCCTGGGGGGGGATCTTCCTCCGGCTTCGGGGGTCTTCTTCCGGCTTCGGGGGTCCCTCCGGTTCATCTTCTCCCGGCGTCCGGTTGGTTCTTCTCCGCTCTCTTCTCCCGGTGTTCCAGTTCTTCGGCCGGCTCCTCCGCTGTCTTCAGGTAGCTCTCTTGCCAGCAGAGGTCCGGACTTCTGGGCTTCTTGTCTTCTCTTCTCTTCTCCAGATTTTGACACGACGCTCTCTCCGGCTGGACTGCTCTCTGAGGGCTGCGTTGTGACTTATATAGGCGGAGACCCCGCCCCCCTATGATGTCACAGTCCCTGGGCATGCTGGGACTGTGACGTTTTAGGGGGCGTGGTCACCGGGTGATGTTGACCACGCCCCCTAAAACGTCACAGTCCCAGCATGCTCAGGGACTGTGACATCATAAGGGGGCATGATCTCTGCCTATATAAGTCCCAACGCAGCCCTCAGAGAGCAGTCCAGCCGGAGAGACTGCCGTGTCAACATCTGGGGAAAAGAAGAGAAGAGAAGACAAGAAGCCCAGAAGTCCGGACCTCTGCTGGCAAGAGAGCTACCTGAAGACAGCGGAGGAGCCGGCCGAAGAACTGGAACACCGGGAGAAGAGAGCGGAGAAGAGCCAACCGGACGCCGGGAGAAGATGAACCGGAGGGACCCCCGAAGCCGGAAGAAGACCCCCCGAAGCCAGAGGAAGATCCCCCCCAGAGCTGTTTAATAAAATATTTTAAAAACCTGTGTAGTGTTTTATTATTTACACTTTTTCCCTAGGTGAATGGGTAGGGGTACCATGTACCCCATACTCATTCACATAGGGTGGGGGGCCGGGATCTGGGGGCCCTCTTATTATAGGGGGCTCCCGGATTCCAATAAGCCCGCAGACCCCGACAACCAACGGCCAGGGTTGTCGGGAAGAGGCCCTTGTCCTCATCAACATGGGGACAAGGTGCTTTGGGGTGGGGAGGCCCCGCAGGGCGCCCTCCTCCCCCAAAGCACCCACCCCCCATGTTGAGGGCATGCGGCCTGATATGGTTCAGGAGGGGGGGCGCTCGCTCGTCCCCACCCCCTTTCCTGACCGGCCGGGCTGCGTGCTCCGATCGGGGTATGGTATGGATTTTAGGGGGGACCCCACGCCGTTTTTTCGGCGTAGGGGGTTCCCCTTTATAATCCATACCAGACCTAAGGGCCTGGGATGACCCGCAACGGGGCTCGCAAGGTGTCAATCTCGCCGATAAAAGCGGCAAGATTGTCATCCTTTTCTAGTCCCGTCGCACCTGAGTCACGTTCAAAATGAACGGACTTGTCCGTATGTGGGCAAGTCCGTTCATTCTGAAAGTCCACCGTAACTCGGGACTTAGCCCGCCGCAAAGTCCGGTCGTGTGTGGGCAAGTCCGTCTGTTATAAAGTCCAGCGCACCTGGCGGACAAAGTCCGTCAGAAAGTGTGCCGGACCAAGTAGGACAGAAAGTCTGACCGTGTGTACGCGGCATTAGGGTCAGGGTTAGGGGCAAATGTTATGCCCAGAGTTACAGTCAGGGTCAAAGGTCATGATCAATGTATTTTAGTCAGTGTTTTTAGGTAGGATAAAAAAGCAAAATGTGCACTATTGTTCCTGAGCCCTACTACGGGTACAAACAACAAAAAACATACACATTTGTGGTATCACCGCAATCGTCAGGAGTAGGAAAATTGAATTTGGGTTGTTTTTTGATGGTAGGTAAATGTAATAGCAACATTTAAAATGTTTTTAAATTATATTCTGCCATTTTTTTTTTTTGATAATAAAAAAAAAAAAAAAAAATAAAGGTGCGCATGCGCGGGACTCCCGGGAAGACGCTCTGAACGGGAGCTCCGTCACAGCCGAGCCTTCCGCGGTCCCCAGACGCCGGATTGTTGAGCGGAACCATCCCTGCTTAACACCCGCTGGTAGAGGAGGCTAGCGGGCACAAATCTACATGCCCAATCGATCACAGCGCCCAGCGGCTAGCAGGAAACTCTCCTTTGGCCTACCCGACCCCACTACAGCCAAGATGGCGGCCGCGACCTCCTCACAGGCAGACACAGGAGATGGAGTCATCATGGCTGACATCCCAGAGGAAGATCAGCTTCCCAACATCACACCAGGATCCTCTGTGAGTAACATCTCCCCCAAGAATGCCTATCTTACAAGCAAAGACTCAGTCTTTAACAGGACCCTAACTGACATGCTCCATATCCCCTCACTGCATGATTCAGCCCCATCCCCTGCTATATTACAAGCAGCACCGCTGAACTCTCCCCACCAGTCAGACATGGCACAACTTCTGAATTGCTTTTCAGACATGCTGGCCACAGGCCTGGCCCAAAATGCAGCACAAATCACCACATCTATTAAGGCAGACCTACAGAGCTTGGGGGCCCGCATTGACCTGATTGAACAAGCAGTCGATCAAACGGTTGCGCGCACCAATCAGAATACTGACTGCATTCACCTGATGCAAGATCAACTTGAAACAGCTTTAGGGAAGATTGACGATTTGGAAAATCGTAATCGGAGAGGAAACTTCCGTATACGTGGTATACCTGAGTCTGTAACTAATATTCATGACACGGTGCAGCTTTTCATGAAAGAACTGATCCCGGATATCTCTGATCGTAAATTGGAGATTGACAGGGCTCACAGAGCGTTGCAACCACCCAGACAGGACGGGCTCCCGAGGGACATAGTGGTTAAGCCCCACTATTACGAGACCAAAGAGGAGGTCATGAAAAGATCTAGGAATCTGGACGCCTTATCCTTCCAAGGCAACAAGATTCAAATCTTCGCAGACATCTCCAAAACTACAATCCTAAAGAGAAGAGCTTTAAAACCTCTGCTTGAAATCCTCTCTCAGAAATCGATTAAATATCGCTGGACTTTCCCTTTCCGTCTTCAGTTCCAACATAAGGAAAGATCGTATGGATTCTCCTCATTCCAAGAAGGCGAACACTTACTTCTGCGACTTGGATTCATCTCTCAAGAAGCTCCCCCCCAGGATCCTCCGTCCAAGTCAAGTTCATCTAAGAGACCCCCTCCAGGCAGCCCCATCACCCCCCTCTGGAACAAACAGCAAACGAAGCGTCACCGCGACTCCTTTCCTCCAAGATGAAGTCATCCCTTTTCAGCTTTATAAGGACTTTGTGACTCCCTCTTCTCCCTAGGGCGGTGCCCCCTGAAGGAGAAGCTATGGTGTACATTGCATACACCCATTCAGACCCCACTTATCCAATAGTGAGATTGGTTGCACTCACCTGATTTTCCCCCACTCTCTTCACTGCAATGAAGATGGATGAAGATGACTCCGGGTTGTTTCCCTCACCTCTCCTCCCCCCTCCCCCCCCCCCCCCCCCTTTTATTTTTTTTTTTTTATTTTTTTTTTTCCTCCACAACTATCCTCGGTTTTCATAATGGACCGCACTTGAGGTTACTTTGACTTACGGGGAAACCAAGGCATAAGTTTTTACCTCACTTCACTTCTTCCCCCTCCCTCTCACTTCCATGTCCCTGCCCTCCACCCCCCCTCCCGGTTATTAATGGACCTTCCTCTATGGAGAGTTTTGTTTTGTCATTTTCATTTAAAACAGTAATTTGCCCTCGTACCTCTTAGAGTCTGGGCTCAACTCCTCATGTTTAAATCCGTGTTTTTTTTTTTTTTTTTTTATATGGGTATATTATTCAAATTTTTTGTGCTCACATTTACTAGGTTCCATTGTTCCATTTTAGATGGGGCCCCGGCGGCTCGGCTGGGCTAGCATCGCCACTTCCTCTGTTGTGATCGGGGGAGACCCTCCCACTGATTACACCAGACTGACAACCTCGGCTGAGGTTGTTCTTGTTTTTCTGAGACCCTTTTGTTTTTGGGTCTCAGACTCGAACTGAACTTTTCAGTCCAGTTCCTGGATTTTCTGGGCTTTTACGCCTAGTTTTTTTTTTGAAGTTACTAGAATGTATTATTTAATGATTCTTCCTCTCTTCTTTCATTCTCTTACCTCTCCCTTCTTCCCCTTCTTCTCCTCCTTCCCCCCCCCTTTTTTTTTTATTCCAGAAAAGTGCACAGGAGACCGACCTTATCCAGAGCCCTCCGCTGCGACAGCAAGATCTCTCTCCCAGACTCCATGCTGCATCATCAAGGAACCGGGTAGGAACACACCTAATGCACCAGAGTTACTCCCTTAGTGAAAATGACTGACCCACCTACCTTACAGAGGACACTTAAAGTTGCCTCCCATAACACTCAAGGGCTCAACTCACCCGTCAAGAGACGCAAAGCTTTCCAAAGCTATCACTCAAGAGGAGTAGATGTAGTGCTCCTCCAAGAAACACATTTCCCCTCAAACTACTCGCCCTCTTTTTTACACAACAAATACCCCACTTTTTTTCTCGCAAACGCTAGCGAGAAAAAGAGAGGAGTAGCCATCCTATTCTCCAAACAAACCCCTTTCTCTCACACTCTAACTGTGCGAGATGATGATGGAAGATACATTTTAATCAAGGGTCTAATAGAAGGTAATCTATACACTTTTATTTCCTATTATGCCCCCAACAAAGGACAAGCTAAATTCTTCTCCTCCTTACTAGCAACTCTCTCACCCCATTTTGAGGGTAGGGTGATTATGGGAGGGGACTCCAATATTACCTTTGATCAGATCCTAGATAAAGCAGCTCAGGGGATCCCTCGCCTTAAACGACCCCCCAAACAAAGCCTCCAGATTGCCAAACTATTTCACTCAGTGGGACTCATTGATTCATGGAGGGAATTAAACCCCGCAACAAGGGACTACACACACTACTCAGCACCCCATAAGACATATGCTAGAATCGACCACATTTTCTTATTGAACTCTGACATACAAATTGCTAATCAAGCCTCCATCCACGATGTTCCGTGGTCTGACCACTCCCTAGTAATCTTAGGAATATCCAATTCGTTATCCCCATCTGGCCCACGCACCTGGCGCCTAAATGAGAAAATCCTAGCTAACCCCGTCCACTGTACTATACTAGAAAAGGATATCAAAGAGTATTTTCTATTGAATGACACGGCAGACATCTCCCCTAGCACGCTCTGGAATGCTCACAAAGCAGTAATCAGAGGGAAATTGATACAATTTGCAGCCAAATTAAAGAGAGAACGGCAAATTGATATCAAGAAACTAGAGAAAGAATACAAAAATCTTAGCAAGTCCCATAAACTGAACCCCAATCCTACATCTCTATCTAAGCTAGATTCTATTAGGCTATCTCTTAACTCAGCTCTGACTTCTAACGCAGAAAAGCACCTCCATTGGCTCAGCGGCAGTTTCTATCTACGAGCGAACAAATTTGGCCCCCAGTTAGCGGCCAAACTTACCCCGAAACACAGGTCTTTTGCCCTACCTAAAATAAAAACTCAATCCGGATCGCTAACCCAAAACCCAAGTAAAATTCTTAAATCATTCCAATCCTTTTATGCCAATCTGTATTCCGACGATTGCCCAATCTCTCAACAGAAGCTGGATGCTTTTCTAGACAAAATCCCATTGCCAAAAATTTCTGAATCTCACCGCTCCATACTGGAATCACCATTCCAAGAATCTGAGATCCGAGCAGTCATAAAAGGGCTCAGAAAGGACTCAGCCCCAGGCCCAGACGGTTTCTCAAACCACTATTACAAAACTTTTATAGATTCCCTCTCTCCGTACCTGGCCCGCTTTTTTAACTCCTTAGCTAAAGCATCACCGTTAGACCCAAATGCCAATTTAGCTTTTGTCTCAGTTATACCTAAGCCAGGTAAAGATCCTAGCGATGTCAGTAACTATAGACCTATTTCGTTAATTAATAACGACCTAAAACTTATGACAAAAATATTATCCAATAGACTCGCTTCTTTTATAGATACCTACATACATAAGGACCAGGTAGGGTTCATACCAGGGAGACAGGGTCCGGACCAGATACGGAGAGCGATAAATGCAGTCTCCCTAATGAGATCGGGGTGGGATGGGGGATCTCCCCAGGGGGGCCTCCTCCTCTCCATAGATCTCCAAAAAGCGTTTGATACGGTGGCTTGGCCCTATCTCTTCACAATTTTAGGTAAATGGGGTTTCGGCCCTAACTTTATCAATATATTAGGAGCCCTCTACCATCAACCTAAGGCACAGGTGAGACTACTAGGACACTTATCAGATAAATTCTCCATACAGAAAGGAACAAGGCAGGGATGCCCTCTCTCTCCCCTTCTCTTCGCGATGGCTATAGAATCCTTGGCCATCGCGATTAGACAACACCCAGACATCCACGGAGTTCGCTGTGGACAAAATTTCCACAAATGCGCTCTATTCGCGGATGATGTCCTCCTGTTCGTCACGTCTCCCATGACCTCCATCCCCAACATATTGCAACTTCTACAAAACTTTGAATTAGCTTCCGGACTTAAGGTTAATGTATCCAAATCAGTCGCTCTCAATGTTTCCACCCCTCCAGACATAGTAAATAACCTAAAGAGTAAATTTCCATTCTCATGGAATTCCACATCAATCCCTTATCTTGGTATTAACCTTACATCTGGCATAGATACTCTCTATAAATATAATTTCCCCCCCATGATCAAAAAGCTCACGGACGACCTGACCCAATGGTCACTATATAAGCTCTCGTGGTTGGGTAAAGTGAACGCAGTAAAAATGACTCTCCTACCTAGGCTACTTTATCTCTTTCGTTCCTTACCCATTCCAGTCCCCAAATCACACATTCAACGCCTACAATCTGCCATAATCCGTTTCATTTGGGATAAAAAAGGCCACAGATTTTCTAAAGAGGTGCTTTTTAGGCCCAGAAAAAAGGGAGTACTGGGGGTCCCCAATCTGTGGTGGTATTATCAGGCAGCACAATTGAGCCAATTCTCAACTATATACATGAAAGGACCCAAACCAGACTGGGTGAGCATGGAGCGTGAGGCGGTTCCTGGTTTCACCTTAGACTACCTGCTTTGGAATATCCCCAAAAAACGTCCCCCTATTTTAGCACCAACATTATCTCACTCAATGAAACTCTGTGACGCCCTTTATAAGTTCAAACCCCTCATCTCCACATGGCACCCACTGGCACATATCTTCAGAAATCATAATTTTCCCCCTGGCCTGGAGATTCGGGCCTTTAAATGGTGGCTTGACAAGGGCCTTTATAGAATCGGGCAATTCTTTAACTCCAATGGTCCCCTCACTCTAGCATACTGTACTTCCAAACTCGAAATGCCCCCAACCGAAAAATTTAGATTCCTTCAACTCCTTCATTTTTTAAATCGGGTATGGAAGGACAATGAAAACCATCTCTTTGTAACGCCTTATGAACAGTGGTGTGCTTCAGCCTCGGACACCAAAGGGGGTATCTCCCTCATCTACTCATCCCTGGCGGAACCCACGGAAAAAGCAACATACATGACAAGCTGGGAACGAGATCTTGACTTCAGCTGGGACCTGGATAAGTGGCATATCAATTTCGCCCGCTCCTTTAAAGGTATGGTCAATACTTCAATTAGCGAGGCAGGGCTGAAAGTTCTCACACGCTGGTATTTGGTACCGTCACGTCTTGCCAAAATCTATCCGCTAACGTCACCTCTTTGCTTTAGAGGATGCGGTCATATGGGGTCTCTTTTACACATACTATGGGAATGCCCTAAAATCAGAATGTATTGGAACAAGATCTTCTCCCTTATCCGCAGAACTTGCGGCTGTACTCTGCAACAAGACCCAACTGTTGCATTGCTAAATGGTACCATACCAAAAATTTCTAAACATACACAGAAGCTGATCCAGTTTATTCTAGTGGGGGCCAAAATGACCATCACCAAGGCCTGGAAATCACCTAAAGTATCCATTAGGTTAGCCAAGCAAAAAATCACGTGGATCATGCTGCAAGAAAAAATCTCCAACATTATTCTAGATACTACTGATAAATTTAAAGCTATTTGGGAACCCTGGGCAAATCTAGTAGGGCATCCTTTGTATGTGTGATAGATGGTACACTGGAGTGGACCTTAGCTGAGGGGCTATCGGTCCCCCCCTCTTTGAGGTCTCCTGTGCACTTCCTTCCCATAACTCCTGAAGATCAACTAACCCTTTCATCCTCTCTATCCCCTCTACCCCTCCTGTTTCCCTCCTTTCCCCCTTTCATTCCCCTGTCCTCTATATACATCTATATTGGTCCCTCAAGCTCTCAGTACTTTTAATTATCTGGGCTATATGCCTCAGGGCAGATTATCAAAGGTAACACCCTTCTAACCTTTGAACATAACACGTTATGGACCAGATCATCAAACCAAAATTTGAACCTTCATGAGAGATAGACAGACCAATTGGTTCTCTTCCTTTCTTATTTTTATTTTTTTATTTTATTTCTTTCCCAGTAACGTATGTATAAAAGCGTTTTTGATATGATCTTCCATGGTTACAGTGAAACAAACCCCTTTTGGTTGTCTCCCTTTTATCATTTTCCAGTTTCTGTAGGCGTATATCTGTACTCTAGGCAATTATTCACTAGTTTGTGGAGAGATGGGCTGGGGGAGAACCGGTTTGTCGGAGCAGTTAGTTCCCAGAAGGGGCTCCGACGCCGGGACTCTCGATGCCCATAACTAGATTTCCAGTTATGTTACAAACCTATATCTGCCTAAAATTTTTGGTTGTCATCTTTTACAAATGAAGTATTATTGTTACATTTTGTACTCGATGAGCGATGTGCTCCTTCTTCATTTTGATGATTGATGTATTCTATTATCTTCTCAATAAAAATTATAAAAAAAAAAAATAAAAAAATAAAAAAATAAAAAAAACATCAGGAGTTATCCATTACTATTTAAATTGGACCTTCAGCCTCCTGAGGGCGATCCCGCTTCTCCACCCTACTTCGCTTCCTCTGCGGGAATAGGGTATTGCTTTTTTGTTTTCTTTTGTTTACTGCTTTTTTTAAATTTCTTTTTATTTATAGTCCTCCCCATGCATGTCAACTGCATTAGGCGAACGATGCGCACACTGCCCGCTGTGCCTCCCGGGATAAGTACATCACATATGCCAGGAGGCATAGCCTTTCATTCAAGGAAAGGAGGAGGAGGTGGGCCTATTGGCGCGTCATCGAGAGGCTGGCCGTCTATACCCCGGAAGAGCCGGCTGGCCTCTCGATGACGTCAGAGAGAACATGGCAGTGCTGGACGGAGCTGTGACCCGACATGACAGGATTTCAGTGGGTCAACCCTGGCTCCACTGGATGGGTGGGTATCTGAAATGGGCAGATACCACCATCAGGTAAGGGGGCCAAAAAAATAAATGGGGAGGTCAGCCGGAGTTCCTTTTTAATGCCTAATGGCCCGTACACACGGTCCGAGGAAGGATCGTACGATATTCGGATTGTATGTACACTACTTTCGACAGCCGATCACAACCGTTCATCTGATATTATTCAATCGGACATACATGAAAATTTTCCTCGTACGATTCCAGATCGTACGATTTTCGTTTAGTCAGTATAGTTGTCGTCCGAAAATACAATACAAATACATTACAACACATGACATCACTTCCGATTTTTTTGTCTGTCGTACGAGAATTTTCGTGACTTTATTTAGCTATTCAATTTCTATTTGCGACTATTAAGCGAGAACGGTCGTACGATCGGTCGTACGATATTCGGAACGTGTGTACGAGGCATAAGTTGTCCTGGAAAAAAAAGATTGGCTAGAATGTCTCCTTAACTGTCGGGATGTTTCCTTCAATCCAAGGACAGTATCAGCTGCATTTTTATTCACTGTATTAATAAACTACTTAACGGACTAATAGTGTATGATTGGAACATTAAATCTGAGCTCCCGCGGTAATGCATCACCTTCCTTTTCAATTATCACAGGCGCTACCTGTGTCTATTACTTGTTAGCATGTCACAATGCCGCATGTACTCCAGCAAAGTGTCACCTATCCATCAACCTGCCCATCTGTGCCTACACAAACACAGTGTTGTCATTATGCAGGCGCGCCGCATTAAGATGGGCTCCGGAGTTTGGCTCCGCCGGCCTGAGATGATTTGCGCAGGAGAGACAGTCATTTGTGATTTAAATGTAGTCGGAACGTTCTAGATCAGCCGGTGTGAAAGCATTAGGCGGTAATCAGTCAAGTAGCTGCTCAGCACACTTACAGGAGCTGCGGCATGCAAGGCCAGCAAATTATAGCATCAGATAACAAATTCAAGGTTAACGCCTTAATATATGACCGAGGTATGGAGGACGCGTGGCCACGCCGTGCCATCAAATCTAATTACGGCCATGAAAACGAATGGGTCACTTTATTTCCGGACCCTGATTTAAAAAGAATTTGCTAAGGTATGAATATGGAAGCTGGCATCTTCCACCTTTTCTTCTCAACTTGGGCAGCATGGGATTTGAGATGTCAATGTGACCAAAAGGAATATTTCAATTGCTGGAGGATACCAGAGAGCTAAAAGCCCATAATAGTTTAACTCTTTCAATAGCCTACGAGGGGTCCCCACCATCCCAGGTCCGCACACCTGCTGTGCCCATTTTGAGGGATTCCCACCATTCCTACATGGAGTTCATGGGTCTGCCCACATGCTGTGCCCAATTTGGAGTGTTCTTATCATTTCTGCATTGGGTTCTCAGGTCTTTACACCTGCTGTGCCCATTATGAGGGGTTCACATCATCTTTGTATTTGGTTTTCAAGTCTGCATTCCTTCTTTGCCCATTATGAGAGGTTACCATCATCTCTACCATGAGTTCTCAGGTCTGTACACCTGCTGTGCCCATTATGAGGGGTTCCCACCAATCCTGGGCTGCGTTCTGGGTCTGTACACCTGTTGGGCCCATTATGAGGGGGGTCCCCATCACCCCTGTATTGAGTTCCCAGGTCTCTACACCTGCTGTGCCCATTATGAGGGGTTCACACCATCCCTGTGCTGAGTTCCCTGGTCTGTACACCTGCTGTGCCCATTATGAGGGGTTCTTACCACTCCTGGGTTTTAGGTCTGCCCACCTGCTGTTCCCACTATGGCTCATTTAACCTGGGTAGCCAGGGGGCAGTAAAAACAGCTGGCCAATCCCTGTTTTTACTCCCCCTGAACATCCATCTACAAGTGGAAATTGTCGCTTGGGTGAATACACATTGCCGTGCCTGCCAAGCATGCCGGTGCAACAATTTTAACTCTACATGAAGAGTCTGACAGATGGCACCGCCTGCCAAACTCTCTCATAGGATTTAATGCAACCGTGTGCAATACAAAATCCCCATTTTGCAGTTTAAAAAAAAAACACCAGGAGGTAGCTTTTCAGGGGGAGTGCTAAACACTGTAAAAGGAGTCCATGTGAAAAAGGCCTATGAGGGGTCCTCTCCATCCCAGGTCTGCACACCAGCTGTGTCTATTATGATGGGCTCCCACCATCTCTGCTGAATTTGTATATTTATATTGTGCCAAATAAAATAAAAGAGTAGCGCTACAAATCAATAAATTACATAATTCATGACAATAAAGTACAAATTAAGCTATACAAAGCGCATATAAAAGGGACATCTACAGTAGGTAATTCAAAAGTGTTATGTATAAAAAAGTAAATTCAGTCCACAATAGTTTTAAAGGTTCACAAATATAGAATGGTGAATGAGATGAAATCTTCACACTTTAGACTGAAAAGACACCTTTTGAAAAGTGCACTCTGAAAGGTGATTCACAGTGCACCCCAACCATAAGTGCAGCTACTTACCAGAACATGTTGACCTTTGTGTTACAGAGACTGACCAGACTGCATCTTTCTTCAGAGCCAATGTGGAATGCGTCACCAACATCACTCAAAGATAAGACATAAAATATACTCTCATAGCGTAAAACTGTATAGTGAAAGTTTATTAAAAGATTAAAATGCACACTCACATGTTAATAAAACAAAACCTGCTTTACGAACATTCGTGGCTCCGAAGGGTGTTCCTACAGGTTTGTAAACTAACAGTCCCGACCATCCAATGAGGTTCGCATGCATGATGACGTCACTGTCGTAGAGAACAATACTGGACTTACTTTTTTATACACTTTTGAATTACCTAGATGTAACTTTTGTATACTTTTTTTATAGCTTCTTTTGTACATTATTGTCGAATTATGTAATTTATTGATTTGTAGTGCTGCACTTTTATTCTTTATATGTATACATTATCTCACAAAAGTGAGTACACCCCTCACATTTTTGTAAATATTTTATTATATCTTTTCATGTGACAACACTGAAGAAATTACACTTTGCTACAATGTAAAGTAGTGAGTGTACAGCTTGTATAACAGTGTAAATTTGCTGTCCCCTCAAAATAACTCAACACACAGCCATTAATGTCTAAACCGCTAGCAACAAAAGTGAGTACACCCCTAAGTGAAAATGTCCAAATTGGGCCCAATCAGCCATTTTCCCTCCCCGATGTCATGTGACTTGTTAGTGTTACAAGGTCTCAGGTGTGAATGAGGAGCAGGTGTGTTAAATTTGGTGTTATCTCTCTCACTCTCTCACACTGGTCACTGGAAGTTCAACATGGCAAAGAACTCTCTGAGGATCTGAAAAAAGAATTGTTGCTCTACATAAAGATGGTCTAGGCTATAAGAAGATTGCCAAGACCCTGAAACTGAGCTGCAGCATGGTGGCCAAGACCATACAGCGGTTTAACAGGACAGGTTCCACTCAGAACAGGCCTTGCCATGGTCGCCCAAAGAAGTTGAGTGCACAGGCTCAGCGTCATATCCAGAGGTTGTCTTTGGGAAATAGACGTATGAGTGCTGCCAGCATTTCTGCAGAGGTTGAAGGGGTGGGGGGTCAGCCTGCCAGTACCCCGCACACTGCATCAAATTGATCTGCATGGCTGTCATTCCAGAAGGAAGCCTCTTCTAAAGATGATGCACAAGAAAGTCCGCAAACAGTTTGCTGAAGACAAGCAGACTAAGGACATGGATTACTTGAACCATGTCCCGTGGTCTGATGAGACCAAAATAAACTTATTTGGTTCAGATGGTGTCAAGCGTGTGTGGCGGCAACCAGGTGAGGAGTACAAAGACAAGTGCGTCTTGCCTACAATCAAGCATGGTGGTGGGAGTGTCATGGTCTATGGATGCATGAGTGCTGCCGGCACTGGGGAGCTACAGTTCATTGAGGAAACCATGAATGCCAACATGTACTGTGACATACTGAAGCAGAGCATGATCCCCTCCCTTCGGAGACTGGACCGCAGGACAGTATTCCAGCATGATAACGACCCTAAACACACCTCCAAGACGACCACTGCCTTGCTAAAGAAGCTGAGGGTAAAGGTCATGGACTGGCCAATCATGTCTCCAGACCTAAACCCTATTGAGCATCTGTGGGGCATCCTCAAACAGAGGGTGGAGGAGCACAAGGTCTCTAACATCCAACAGCTCTGTGATGTTGTTATGGAGGAGTAGAAGAGGACTCCAGTGGCAACTTGTGAAGCTCTGGTGAACTCCATACCCAAGAGGGTTAGGGCAGTGCTGGAAAATAATGGTGGCCACACACAATATTGACACTTTGGGCCCAATTTGGACATTTTCACTTAGGGGTGTACTCACTTTTGTTGCCAGTGGTTTAGACATTAATGGCTGTGTGTTGAGTTATTTTGAGGGGACAGCAAATTTACACTGTTATCCAACCTGTACACCAGGGGTCTTAACCTCCCTGGCGGTATGATTATTTCTGATTTTAGGTGCTGAAAGCGGTACAATTATTTTGCACAGAAATTTGGCGTTTTATATTGTAGGCCTGTAATTCTTAGGAATAGTTCACTTAAATCTGTCCAAACAAGAGTCTAGTAGACATCCCGGGTATGATAAAGTTTGAAAAACGAAATAAAAAATTATAATATAATAAATAACTATAAATAATTATAACAAATAATAATATAATAATAATAAAAATTATATAATAATGTAATCAAATCAAAAACACTGAAATTTGCTCAGTTGCAGAATTGTCGCTTTTGTTACTTTTAGTGTTTGGTGACGGATTTCCCCACAAATCACTATCGCTCAATTCTGCGAGTGATTCTAATTTATTATCGCTTTTTTCTAGCTGGTCTAAAAGCACTTTTGATGTAAAGAGACAGTTTTGGTTGCTATGGACAATCTCCAGTTTCCTGGCAGAAAGAACAGTTTTATATATATAAAACTGCATGCAGGACACTGGGCAGACCACTAGGGACCAAGGGGGATGTGTAGTTATTTGATACAGTACTGTAATCTGTAAGATTACAGTATGCTGTATCTATACTGTGTGTTTCACTATTTGAATTTACCGCCGAACTCCGTCCCCGTGCGTCGCACTGCTCGCAGGGAACGGAGCTCGGCACTGTGAATCGAGCGAGACACAGCGGCTCGCCGATCACAGCGGGGAGACATCGCAGGATCCAGGGGACAAGGTAAGTATGCTCTTCCTGGATCCTGCGATGCAAGCCCAAGTCTGGCTCGGGGTTACCGCTTTTGGTATGGAAAAATCCAACCCGAGCCAGACTCGGGAATACCGCCAGGGAGGTTAAACTGGTGGCCCCCCAGCTGTTGCAAAACTACAAGTTCCATCAGACATTGCAAGGCTGACAGTTATAAGCATGACTCCCTCAGGCAGAGGCATGATGGGACTTGTAGTTTTGCAACAGCTGGAGGGCCACCAGTTTGAGAACCCTGCTGTACACTCACTACTTTATATTGTAGCAAAGTGTTATTTCTTCAGTGTTGTCACATGAAAAGATATAATAAAATATTTACAAAAATGTGAGGGGGTGTACTCACTTTTGTGAGATACTGTATGTGAATTCAAGTATCTGAATTTTCAGTACTGGCAGCTTTTCCCTTCATTTTAAACCTGAGTTTTCTTACTCATATTATGGCAAATGTAACAAAAGGATTTGTAATACGCAAACTGGGTGGAAACACTCAAAACTCCCAGGTTGACTGGAACAGAATTTGGAATTATGGAAGGGAGAGCTCACCGTTGGAGAATCCAAAATATATACAGTAAGAAGTTAAAGTACATGTAAATTTGGCTAACAGTACATCATTTATATTTTTAAAGGGCATATAAGTCTTCTAGTAAGTGCAATGGTTTAATAAAAATAAACCTTTCTCGATCAGTGATCATTGATGCCTAGATGCCCCGGCTAAATTAATTTATTCATGAATTGTAAAAAACAAAAATAGGAAAATACTCGCTTTCTCTCTTCCCCTCTCTCTCTCATTCATATATATATATATATATATATACACACACACGCTGTTTATATATACTACTGTGTGTGTATGTACTATATAGCATATACAATTGCTACACCAGTCATATTGTAAATTAATGTTATTGAAAATGACCTTTCCTTTTCAATCTACAGCTCTGTAATTTTCTGTAATATGCAATGCAATATGGCTACCCTGAGGTGTTTTGTACACAGATGGTACACAGAATGTCCCCCAGAAATGTCTTTTCCTGTTTGTGTAATTGGCTCATGGATTTTCCCAGAGGTCTACACTAAGATACAAGTCAGATTTTGGGCATCCCCTGTAACAAAAATGTCATTTTTGGTGAGATACTTCCAATAGGAAATCACGTCTAAGGCCAGGTTCACACTACTCCGACACGGAAGTCAGACGACTTCCGACCCGACTTTGCCCTGCGACTTCATGTCCGACTTCCATGCAACTTCAATGGTCTGTATCTGACTTTGATCCGACCATACCAGGCCCTTGGAGTCTGGTATGAATCTTGAGGGGAAAGCCCACGCCAAAATTATAAAAAAAACAGCGTTTGGTCCCCCCAAGACCATACCAGACGAAGTGGATTTTGAGGGTAAACTCCACGCCTAAAAAACAATATTTAAAAAAATGGAATGGGGCCCCCCCCCCAAAATCCATACCTGACCCTTACCTGAGCAGCCAAGCAGTTCAGGAAAGAGAGCAGACAAGCGAGCGCCCCCCCCCCCATCCTGGATCATACCAGGCCATATGCCTTCAACATGGGGGGGTGGGTGCTTTGGGGCAGGGGGAAGAGCACATTGCCCCCATATTGATGGCTGAAGAGTGTTAGTTCACCTTTTCATTTTTTTTTTAAAGTTAAACTAACCCTTTAAGTGATAGCGTATGCGGATCAAAGGTCACCTTTGATCTAAATATGAATGAAATTATAGCGACAGAGAAACAATGGGGTTGATATACTGAAGGCACATAGACTGTGCACTTTGCAAGTGCAGTTGCCCTAGAGCTTGGTAAATGAGGTAAAGCTATAGTTTGCAAAGAGTATGCAATCACATGCAAGGAAAAAAAAACAAAAAACAGCATTTTTGTTTACACATGATTGGATGACGGAAGTCAGCAGAGCTTCTGCTCATTTACTAAGCTCTGGAGCAACTGCTCTTGCAGAGTGCAATTGCACTATGCAAAGTGCACAGTCTATTTTACTTTAGTAAATCATCCCCAATATTTAGATTTATTGCATTTACTCAATGACAATTGCAGACTAATTGCAAGTTCCATTTTACACAGGCTGCTGACAGTCACTCCTGCAGTGTAATACAAAGCAATTCCCAGCTGTCATTTTGACAGCCGGTAATTGTCAATAATAGCGGCAGGGGGAGCGGCACCAGGGAGAGAGAATCAGGATGCAAGCGATATGTCCTAAAAAATTTATTGCACTTTCAAAATCCTAAAATGGTCAATTTTGGATCAAAACAAGGGCCACCACTTCCTGCAGGGTCACCTTTACAGGAAGCAAGCAGAATTTCTCCAACTGGGTTATAGACAACAGAAAAATCACATTTGTTTAGTTGCTTGGAAAGGGTTAGAATCTCTCTGTTTTTCTTTGCTGCCTGTGTCCTGGTGAGCAGATTTCTCTAATTCAAGACAAGACAGGAATTGAGGGCAAATATCCCCATTGCGGACAGAGACAAAAGAACTATCCCATCCATACTATATCCAAAAAATAAAAAAATAAAAAGGAAAAAGGTTTTGCCTGGAGTTAGTTGCTGGGGCTTTCCACAAGCACAACGATTAACTATGAGGCCAAAATGGGCAACACGATGAACGCAATATCCAGAATCTATCGTTATATGTGAAATGGCATACAACCGGAGGTCAGAGCATGAGTTGAATGCAGCTTTGATAAGTTCCCCTGTACTGAAGTCCCTGCAGACTGCACATCAAGCAAAGATCAACCAGTGAAGATACATACCCGAGGCTGGAGATTTTCCAGATAAAAGTCTTCACAAGGATCAAGAGACTCAACATTAAAGGGGTTTTCCCGATGCCTCATAATTCAAAATGTATGTAACTAAAATGGAACCAAATACACAACATACATCTTGTATATACTCTGACTTTGACATCATCATAAAGTAAGAAGTAATATCACTACTACTACTAAGGCTATTAAACTAGAACTAAAGGCATTTTTTTTGGGGGATAAACTAAAGGAGGGTTATATTCTCTGCCAGTTTTTTTGCTATCATTGGAAAAATGTCCTGCCACTTCTTTTCCCATAGCCACATAGCCACAATAGGAAATGAGAGAAAATCCCTCCAAAGTGAAGGAAATGCCTAGCTGTCACCAGAACTAGTGTCCCCATTAGAAGATTTTCCCTCTATTCCTGTTTTGGTGACAGCCCAAAATTTGACATCTTCCTTTACTTGCACTCTCTGTGATACATGGCAGGGGTTCTAATCCCTCTCCACTCTATCCACAGCTAAAAAGAAAAAAAAAAGTTTTGCCTTTAGTTATACTTTAAAGTGGTTGTAAACCACAGACATGAAATATGTACAAAGCACAAACGGACCCAGAGGGCCGTTTTCTTTTTGTAAAGGGAAGGTTATTGTTATACATTTGCCTCGATTTACGCGCCAAATACAGGAACGGTTAATTTCCTTGTAAGAACTCTGAAGCTTTTGGAGAAGTTCAGAGAGGGATTTTTGATTCCGGGATGGGATTTTAATCTTACCGTAGACCCAAGTAAAGATACGTCAACGGGTAAAACCCCTATGTCTTTTAAAGCGTTACAACATCTAAAACAACTTTTGCGCTCCTTGCATCTGGTGGATGGATGGCGTGCGACACATAATGGGAATAAGGACTATAGCTATTATTCTAAAGTACATGGCACCTATTCTCGTCTAGACCTTTTCCTAGTGGACCAATTTTACCTGGAAAGGATTCGCTCATTCACTATAGAATCAATAACAATTTCAGACCATGCCCCTGTAACTGTGACCTTTCCACCAGTTTCTGCAGGCCACCTAGAAAGGACTTGGCGGCTAAATGAATCATTACTGGATGATAACAGAGTAGTGCAGGCATTGTCTCATAAGATTAAAACATATTTTGAAATGAATGTGCCGGGAGAAGTATCTGAGCAGGCTGTATGGGAAGCCCATAAATCAGATTAGGGGCGAACTGATAGCGCAGGGGTCGCGGATCAAAAAGGAAAAACAAAAAGAGATAGTAGATCTGCTGGAAGAGATTAATGAGTTGGAGATTAAACATAAAAGACACTTAGATCCAGCAGATGTTCAACAACAGGAGATCCTGCGGTGCAAGTTGGCGCAGTGTATGGATCAGAAAACTAAAAATAAGTATAGATTTTATGCTCATCGGTCCGACGAACAAGGGAATAAAAGTGGTCGTTTATTAGCCAGACAGCTGAAAAAACAACAAGACTCCAGACATGTTCATAATCTAATGCCGCGTACACACGACCGGACTTCCTGGCAGAAAAGGTCCGACAAAATAATCAGACATTCCGATCGTGTGTGGGCTTCATCTGACTTTTTCTTTAGAAAATTCTGACGGACCTAGAAATAGAACATTTTAAATCTTTCCGACGGAATCAATTCCTATCGGGAAAACCTTTAGTCTGTATGCTATTCCGATGGACCAAAAACGACGCAAGGGCAGCTATTGGCTACTGGCTATTGAACTACCTTTTTCTAGTCCCATCGTACGTCATCGCGTTCTAAACGATCGGACTTTGGTGTGATCGTGTGTAGGCAAGTCTGTTTCAGCGGAACTCCGTCGGAACTCCGTTGAAAAAACCGTCAGAGTTCATTCTGACGGAAAAAACGGTCGTCTGTACGCATAATAGTTCATAATAAAAAGATAATGGAAACTCAGGCAATAGTGGCAAAGTTCCATAAATTCTATGGAGCTCTAAATAACATTCAGGCTGGTTCCTTGAATGGCAGAGAGGAACAGTGGAAATTGGAGATTAGAGAATACATAGAAGATTCAGCGCTGCCCTCGCTGCCATCCATGGTAATTGAGGAAATAGATAGACCAATTTCCATTAATTAAATAAACAAGGCAATATTGAACCTGTCGATAGATAAAAGTCCAGGGCCTGATGGGCTTATGAACTTATATTATAAGAAATTTATTTCTAGATTAGGGGTCCCAATATGTAGTTATTTCAATTTGATCAATGCTTCAAATTCATTACCCCCAGAAGCTCTATTGGCATATATCACGATACTCCTTAAACCAGGGAAAGACCCCCAACACTGCGCCAACTACAGACACATCTCCCTGTTAAATTCCGACACTAAGTTATTAGCCAAAATTTTGGCTCTTAGATTACAGGACCATATAGTGAAGCTTGTTCACCCTGATCAAATAGGCTTTATGAAGGGCCGTGAGGTTAGGGATAACACCATCTGGGCCTTACACATCCTTCATTGGATGCAATATGACCCTGATAAAGCCCCGATAGTGAAATTGTCAATGGATGCCGAAAACGCTTTTGACAGGGTGAACTGCGCATTTATGATTGTAGTGTTGAGGGGGATGGGTCTGGGTGATCGCATAATGGGTTGGATATCGGCATTATATGTGACACTGAGAGTGAGGGTGAAGGTGAATGGCACATTATCGGACTATTTTCAAATACACAACGGTACGAGACAAGGGTGTCCATTGTCTCCGTTGCTGTGTGCTACAACACTGGAGCCCTTTCTTTGTAGAGTGAGGAAAAATACTGAAATCTTGGGGATATGTATTGGACCTGATGAACATAAAGTTTCGGCATATGCCGATGACTTATTATTTTACCTCTCTTACCCTCAGACATCAATACCGGCCCTGATGACAGAGGTATATATATTTGGAATTTTATCCAATTTCAAAATCAATTTTGAGAAGTCGATACTTCTACCCAGCCATGTACCTCCAGCAATGGCGACTATTTTGCAGGGCTCCTATACGTTCATCTGGAATAAAAATTCATTGGTATACTTGGGAATACATATTACATCAGATCCCAAACTTTTGTATGAATTAAACTATGGCTCTTTAGTGACAGGTATAACAGGAGACTTGCAGAAATGGAAGGGCCAATTTTAAACATGGTTTGAAAGGGTGAGTGCTATAAAGATGAGTATACTGCCTAAAATAATTTACACACTACACACAGTGCCAATTATACTCCCACAGAGCTTTTTTCAAAACTATACGGAAGGCTTTTATATCATTTATATGGAATGAGAAATGGCCCAGATTGGCCCATGACATTCTATGCAGAGGTAAATCTGAAGGAGGAATGGGACTACCAGATGTAGCCTTATATTATAGGGCAATGTCTTTGGTGAGGATTTTGAACTGGTGCCATGACTCCTCGAATAAAATATGGGTCACTTTAGAACAGATAATGGCAGGTAGGAAGTTGGCGGCAATTCCTTGGATCCCGAATGTAGATAGAGGTCTTTTAAAATGGAGATCACCTTTAACTCAGAGTAGCTTGGCGACCTGGGATAAATTAAATTAACTGGGAGATTATGTCCCCCCCACAGATATCACCCCTGACCCCATTGGAAGAGTACCCATGGTTCGCTCCGGGAGAAGAGGTGGGATCTTTGGGAGCATGGGGGAGGGATAGAGACACGACATGTGGCAAATTTGCCCCACATGGAATGCTAGCCCCCCTCCCGGATTTGGCATTAAGGCTGGGAAAGGTGCCTATGCTGGAGTGGAGATACCATCAATTGGTGTGTTTTTTCAATAAGCTGAAACCATTAATGAGGCCATTAAACTCCCTTATTGTATTTGAATCTATGTGTGTACATATATCATGTGCTAGACATTTGATGTTGCAAATGTATAGACTGGTCCTTGGGACACAAAATAAAACAGTTCCCTTTTTCATTAGAGAATGGGAAGGGGAGTTAAAGCAGGAACTCTCTAGGGCACAAATTAAAAACATTATTGACCTAACACACTCTACATCTATAAGTTCACGGATTCAGGAGATGTCATAAATTTCTAGCCAGGTGGTATCGGACTCCAGTAAAGCTGGCACAGATGTACTCGACTGCAGATGCTAGGTGCTAGAGGGGGTGTGGGCAAAAGGGTACTTATCTCCATCTATGGTGGTCCTGTCCCAGAATTAAGGTATTTTGGGAAGAGATCACTCCATGGGTAGAGGTTGTCCTCTCGACCCATGGAATTAACGCCCTTAAATTTTCTATTTCACTGGACACTAATGTCTATTAGATCATATAAGAAAAGTATTACTCCACATCTATTAAATGCAGCCAAATTGTTAAAACCCAGGCTATGGAAACAGACTAGAAGACTGGAAGAGAGAGGTCAGTTCAATAATGGAGGCTGAAAGATGGGTACTAGCGATTAAAGATAGAAAGGAAAAATTCAGGGCAATATGGGCAAGCTGGGAACAATGCTCTATGGAGATTTTGTAGAGTAATAATATATAAAGCCTCGTGGTATCTGGGCTTGGGTGCGGTTGCCCCTGGGGGGGAGGAGGAGAGGGCTTTTTTTTTGTTTTTTTCCGTTTTCCCTTTCACCCTTCCACCTCCCTTTCCCCCTCTTATTTCCATTTCTCTAGGGGATATATGTAGGGGGAAGGAGTGATGCGCTTGATGTTGAGGAAGGTGGGATTCAATAATAGGAAGAGGGGACAGAGCACATAGGGGGGAAGGGTAAAGGAAGATGGATATATAGGATGGGGGGTAGAAGGAGGAGATATGGTTAAAGGAAGATGAGGTGTATATTCGCTATAGATAGATAAGGGGTGGAATATGGCTTATAGAAGCCTTTTTTTTTTGGGGTGTTAAGAGTGATATGGACATGGCTCATAGAAGCCTCTCAAATTTTTGTTTTTTGTTTTGTTTTTGGGTGTTAAGAGTGATATGGTCATGGCTCATAGAAGCCTCTTAAATGTTTGTTTTTTGTTTTGTTTTTGGGTGTTAAGAGTGATATGGTCATGGCTCATAGAAGCCTCTCAATTTTTTTTTTCTTCTTGGCTTGGGTGAATTGGGAACACATTTAATATACGATATTTGGAGGAGGGAAGAGGGATGGAGGGAGGGGGGAGAGGGGAAAGTTTGCCTTTTTTGGGGGGGGGGGGATTGGGAAGTAGATAAAGATAAAGATGTGTTGACTTTTTGTGATGAAAATAAATATGTTATGAAGGTTGTTTTAATGGACATGTCAAATTTAACAAAAATCTAATAATAAAAGAACCAAGACTACTAAGGCTATTGAACTAGAACTAAAGGCATTTTTTTTGGATAAACTAATTGAAGGTTATATTCTCTGCCAGTTTTTTTGCTATCATTGGAAAAATGTCCTGTCACTTCGTTTCTCATAGCCACAATAGGAAATGAGACAAAATCCCTCCAAGGTGAAGGAAATGCCTAGCTGTCACCAGAACTAATCTCCCCATTAGAAGATTTCCCCTTTATTCCTGTTTTGGTGACAGCCCAAAATTTGACATCTTCCTTTACTTGCACTCTCTGTGATAACAGTCACCATGACAAATAGAGAAACATGGCAGAGGTTCTAATCCCTCTCCACTCTATCCACAGCTTAAAAAAAATGTTTTGCCTTTAGTTATACTTTAAAGTGGTTGAAAACCTCAAACATGAAATATGTACAAAGCATATCCCTCTAAAGTGTGTACTTGTCTCAGTCTAGAGCACTAAGTGTCGTTTCTGTCTGCTGCCTCCTTCCTCTGCTATCAGCATGAATCACTTATGACAAGTTTTCCGGACACCAAGAGGTAAAAAGGTGACAGGGAAGGGACCTCCAGAACACAGGCTGTGACTGAAAGCCTCAGCTCTGTTCCTATATGCTGAGAGAAGGAGGATGTGTCCCTTCCCTCCAATTGGCTCTCAGAGCTCTGCAGAGTGTAGTTTCAGTTCTCTGCCCTCTTTTTCTGACATCTCAGACAAGCTTTATAAATTCTGGACTTTGAATGGATGTAGAGAAGAAAAGACCCCAGATAAACAGGTACAACTTACAAAGGAGGATTTGCTTCATTTATGTGTATCAGCTGAGGCGAGTCACTTCACTGGGTATATGTAAGCATCCCTTGTGACAGTAAGTCCTCATGCACATGGACGTTTTTACAGCTGCTTTTTTGAGCTTTTTTTGCAGCTTAAAAAGGCCTGTCTATGTTAGTCTATGGCTTCATGCCCACCTAGGCGTTTTTGAGCTGCAAGTGGCATAGGCGTTTTTAAAACCCAGGACCAGTGGGTTCTGAGAGACTTTTTCAGCTGTAAAAACACTCTAACGCTCAAAAACGCTCAAAAACGCTCAAAAACGTCATTCACCAACGTTTTTTAACGCTGGTCACGAGGGGGGGTTAAGTGCCCAATTGTCAAGTGGTTAAGAGATGAAAGCTATTGGCTACTGCTCCGTTTAGAGTCCCGACGTACATGTTTTACGTCACCGCGTTCAGAACGATCGGATTTTCCGACAACTTTGTGTGACCGTGTGTATGCAACACAAGTTTGAGCCAACATCCAATCCATGGATTTTGTTGTCGGAATGTCCGATCAATGTCCGACCGTTTGTACAGGGCATTATACATAGTCACCTTGTTCCAGCTTGGACCAATGTAACTATATATATATATATATATATACTGTACATACACCATACCTATGGGAACCCTCCAGAAGCAAGAAGTCACTGTAGTAGACACCACTTCCGGGTCCTGTGCAGATTGGCTGCCCTTCTGCATTGTGAACACAGGAGGGTGGCCAAAGCACATTACACCACTCCAGGTAGGTCCAATTTTGCTCCTAGCCCCAAAGCCATCAGGTGCCGGTCCAATTCACAGAAATAGGAAGTGGATGGTCGCACACTGATTTCAATATGATCCATGAACTTTATTTGCAAAAAATTAAAGCATCAAAAAAAATCAAAATTTCACAGCACACAGAAAGCGAGTGTTGTTGTGTTTCATGCCAACAGCTGTTTAATCATAACATGTCATACACAAAGTTTCTACCACGTCAATAATAAATCAAGCTGTTGTACATCCAGCTGAAGCCTATCTGTGTAAAAGCTCTAATGATTAATGATAACATATACCAGGGATCACTAAATATTGGACCGCGGTCCAGGACCGGACCCAGTCACTGTCCCACCTAGGACCCAGGGTGCAGAAAGGACTACTGGGGGAGGGGGGTGTAGGGGGGCAATGCTGTTGAGGGTGTAATGTAAAGCGTGGAGTGATGGGAAGGGGTAGAAGACACTATCGAGGAGGGTAGAGGACACTACTTTGGGGGTGAGGTGATGTACAGGGGCAGAGAGCACTGCTGTAGGGGATGTGTAGGGGGGCAGCGCTGTTGAGGGGGTAATGTAAAGGGAAGGGGTAGACGACACTACTGAGGAGGGTAGAGGACATTAATGTGTGTGTGTGGGGGTGGGGGGGGGGGTGATGTGAAGGAGAGTGAAGAACACTACATAGGGCATTTATGTAAGAACAGGAGTGTGATATAAGAGGAGGGGGGCTGTCATGTGAAGGAGCTAAGTCATTGGACAAACATGCATTTTGGACCTCTGCTGGAAGATTTTAATGATCGGACATCCATGAATATTAATTCAATATTCCTGACATATACTGTACCTTTAAAATCACCAAAAAGGCAAAGATTTAAACATAATAAAAACAATTATGGAAACAATGTTGAAATATATACACACCAAAAAATCAAAAAAGCAACAAAAAGGCAACAGAATATGTCTAAGGAAGCTACAGATATTTCTCAAACAATTCATATAATCCAGTTACACAATAGTTACATCATTAAATATATAGGCAACTCAACTAAATGCCTAGTAGATAAATAAATTAATAGAAAAACAAATCCAAAAAAATTAAATCATGAATAATGAATAATAAAGAAAAAAACAGATGAGGAGACCGGTCCGACCAAATTCCGATCAGCACACTAGCGCTAGCCATATCCACCAAGAATACAGCAGCCATATCAGTATATAAAACATTTAGCCTCCATTCACACTAGCACGACTCCAAAGTCACACAATTTCCAGTGCGACTTTGATGCGACTTTGATCCGACTTTACACTCAATAGATCTAGGTCGCATCAAAAGTCACACCAAAGTAGCGCAGGCACCTTTTCTAATGCCGCGTACACACGTTTGGACTTTTCAGCTACAAAAGTCCGACAGCCTGTCCGACAGACTTTCGACAGACTTTCGACAGACTTTCGACAGACTTTCGACAGACTTTCGACGGACTTTTGGCGGACTTTCTCACGACCGGACTTGCCTACACACGTTCACACAAAAGTCCGACGGATTCGTACGTGATGACATACACCGGACTAAAATAAGGAAGTTGATAGCCAGTAGCCAATAGCTGCCCTAGCGTCGGTTTTTGTCTGTAGGACAAGCATACGGATTTCTGGGTCCGGCGGAGTTACGACGTAAAGATTTGAAGCATGTTCCAAATCTAAAGTCTGTCAGATTTGCGGCTGGAAAAGTTCGCTGAAAGTCCGGGGAAGCCCACACACGATCGAATTGTCCGCCGGATTTGGTCCGTCGGCATCCGTCGGACTTTTGTAGCCGAAAAGTCCGACCGCGTGTAAGCGGCATAAGTCACACCAATTTGAACAGGTGCCACAACACAGGTCAATCTTCCAAGAGAAAATTAGGTGTAAATGAGACCTAAGTGAACCACAAGGACTGAATGCTCACTAACCTTAGGGCAGGGGTAGGCAACCTCGGCCCTCCAGCTGTTTTGAAACTACAAGTCCCATGAGACATTGCAGGACCTTAACAATCACAAGCATTACTCCTAGAGGCAGAGGCATGATGGGATTTGTAGTTTCACCACAGCTGGAGGGCCAAGGTTGCCTACCTCTGCTCTAGGGGATGGGGAATAAGATGTAATACTTACTCCTTCCTCCTGCGTGCACAACCTTGGCCCGGGGCACCTTACAGAAGAGTGGTTGCACTTATTACACCTTGTTCCTCATACCCCTGAATTAACCAGCAATAAAACCATGCAGTGCAAAGGGGTCCGACTGGAAGGGTATTCTTTTTGTAATTCCCAGAGTTGAACTTTGACATTACAGAGGGTTAATGTCTAAAAGAAGAGGATGGCAGCACATTGTAATGAGATGAATGCTTGTCAACTTTCTTTATTGTCACCATGCCAGACAGATAATACAGGGACAAAGTTGACGCGTTTCACACGAACATAGCGTGCTTGTTCACAACATTACAGAGGGTAAGGCAGCATGTAACATAATTTGTCCTTTTATATAAGGAACTATTATATTTCCCTATTAGGTGTGATCCTAACGAGTAAGTATACACTTCCTAATTTAAGCTGTGATAGAAGTGCTTAGCAACATCACTGCTGGAGTCCCGAAGATGGTAACAAAAAACTGAAAAGGTGCAAGTGTCTCAGTTTAAAGTAGAATTCTATGGGGTTTTTTTTGTTTATTTTTAGTTTTTCCCACAATCAAATGATTTTTATTGAGTTTATTTTTATTTATTTATTCTTATGCAACGTATACACGGTCGGACTTTTAGACCCGACTGGTCCGATGGACTTTCCGACGGACTTTCGACAGACTTCCGCCATCCTTTTTTATGAACGGACTTGCCTACACACGACCGGACTACGGACAGCCTTGCCTACACACGACCAGACTTTCCAGCGGACCTATTTCCCGATGGAGTTACGGCGGACTTTCCAAATGAATGGACTTGCCCACACACAAACAAGTCCGTTCATTTTGAACGTGACTCGGGTACGACGGGACTAGATTGACATCTTGCGAGCCCCGTCGCGGGGCATACCAGGCCCTCAGGTCTGGTATGGATTTTAAAGGGAACCCCTACGCCGAAAAAACGGCGTGGGGTCCCCCCAAAATCCATACCAGACCACTATCCGAGCACGCAGCCTGGCCGGTCAGGAAAGGGGGTGGGGACGAGAGAGCGCCCCCCCTCCTGAACCGTACCAGGCCGCATGCCCTCAACATGGGGGGATGGGTGCTTTGGGGGAGGGGGAAGTCCTGCGGGCCCCCCTCCCCCAAAGCACCTTGCCCTTATGTTGATGAGGACAAGGGCCTCTTCCCGACAACCCTTGCTGTTGGTTGTCAGGGTCTACGGGTGGGGGGCTTATCGGAATCCGGGAGCCCCCTTTAGTAAGGGGCCTCCAGATCCCGGCCCCCCACCCTGTGAGTATGGGGTACATTGTACCCCTACCCATTCACCTAAGGAAAAAGTGTCAATAAAAAAAACACACTAGGCAGGTTTTTAAAGAAATTTAAAGACAGCTCCAGGGGTCTTCGTCCGACTTCGGGCGTCTCTCCGGCGTCTTCTCCCGATGTCCGGTTCTTCTCCGCTCTCTCCGGCCTCTTCTTCCGATGTTCAGTTCTTCTCCCGGTGTTCGGCCTCTTCTCCCGCTCTCCGGTTCTTCTGCCAGGCTCCTCCGCTATCTTCAGCTCTTTTGCCGCTCTTTTGCTAGCGGTGGGCATGCTGGGACTTTGAGGTCATAAGGGGGTATGGTCACCGGGTAATGTTTCCCAGACGAAAATCCGATCGTGTGTATGAGGCTTTAGGCTCAGTTCACAATTGCCCGACTCCAAAGTCGCATGACTATCAGTGCAACTTTGGAGTCCAACTTTGCTACGACTTTGATGTGACTTTTTTACACTCTGTGGCATTAAAGTCGTATCAAAGTCAGACCAAAGTAGTGCAGGAACCTTTTCTAAAGTCGGGCAGATTTGTGTAGTATCAGTTAAGACGGATCTCTTAGGAAAACATTGACTTTAACATTTCATCTGACTTGGGGTCTCACAATGTCGCAATAGTGTGAACAAAGCCTTAGATCTCTCATAGTGCAGCAAAACTATCAACAGAATCAGAAAGAACATGAAAACTAGTGGATAATATACAGAATACTATATGGGGAGGGTATTCAAGAGGATCAGATCTTATTAAATAACAATAACCCCATGGCTTATAAATAAGTCACTCTCTATCCAGCACAGGATTTACCACCATGCACACCTAAACACAAGTTGGCAGGTTAGACCATGCCCCCTAAAACGTCACAGTCCCAGCATGCCCAGGGACTGTGACATCAAAAGGGGGCGGGGTCTCCGCCTATATAAGTCACAACGCAGCCCTTGGAGAGCAGTCCAGCCGGAGAGAGCATCGTGTCAACATCTGGAGAGAGAAGAGAAGAGAAGAGAAGAGAAGAGAAGAGAAGAGAAGAGAAGAGAAGAGAAGAGAAGAGAAGAGAAGAGAAGAGAAGAAGCAGCCCAGAAGCCCAGAAGTCTGGACCTCTGCTGGCAAGAGAGCTACCTGAAGACAGCAGAGGAGCCGGCCGAAGAACTGGAACACCGGGAGAAGAGAGCGGAGAAGAACCAACCGGACGCCGGGAGAAGATGAAGTGGAGGGACCCCCGAAGCCGGAAGAAGACCCCCGAAGCCGGAAGAAGAACCCCGAAGCCGGAGGAAGACCCCCCCCGGAGCTGTTTAATAAAATATTTTAAAAATCTGTGTAGTGTGTTTTATTACTTACACTTTTTCCCTAGGTGAATGGGTAGGGGTACCATGTACCCCATACTCATTCACATAGGGTGGGGGGCCGGGATCTGGGGGCCCCCTTATTAAAGGGGGCTCCCAGATTCCGATAAGCCCCCCGCCCGCAGACCCCGACAACCAACGGCCAGGGTTGTCGGGAAGAGGCCCTTGTCCTCATCAACATGGGGACAAGGTGCTTTGGGGTGGGGGGGCCCCACAGGGCGCCGCCCTCCCCCAAAGCACCCACCCCCCATGTTGAGGGCATGCGGCCTGGTACGGTTCAGGAGGGGGGGGCGCTCGCTCGTCCCCACCCCCTTTCCTGACCGGCCAGGCTGCGTGCTCGGATCGGGGTCTGGTATGGATTTTAGGGGGGACCCTACGCCGTTTTTTCGGCGTAGGGGGTTCCCTTTAAAATCCATACCAGACCTAAGGGCCTGGTATGCCCCGCGCTCGCCGCAATAGGAAAATTTGTTTTTCCTATTGCAGCGAGCGCGAGATGCAATACCCTGCCCTCGTGTTGTATCTGGTCCGTCGGACCAGCATACACACGAGCGGGCTTTCCGTCGGACCAGCACACACATGAGCGGACTTTCCGCCCGAAACTGAGTCCGACGGAAAGATTTAAAACATGTTTCAAATCTAGGTCCGGCAGGCTTTTGGGAAGAAGTCCGCCGGAAAAGTCCACCGGCGCCCACACACGGGCGGATTGTCCGGCAGACTCTGGTCCGCCGGACCAAGTATGCCGGAAAGTCCGACCGTGTGTACGCGGCATAAGAGTGCTGAATGGGTGTTCTGGGGAAACCTGGATCTGGATCTGGCTTTAATAACTGGTTGGAGCATAAAGGTTTTGAATGGGGGTATTAATTAAAACAGGATACTATATAATCCTTCTTCCAGTATTACTAGTGATCTGAAGACAATTGGAAAAAAAAAATCTAATTTTTAAATTAGAATTTTTAATTAACGTAATAGGAGGGAAAGTCAAGATCTCTGATGGGAATTTGTTTTACTAGAATCCCATGAAAATATAAGAAGAAGATGACTAAGCCCTTGAATGTCCACCCATACCCACATTTTCCTGGCCCACTTCATGTCAGCACACAATGGTTAACACCTCCTCCGGAGCCCCACATGACCACCTGTTAAAAGCTGAATAAAAGACAGCCCCTCCCCTAACTAAGATGTTCTTCTTTTTTGGTCTGCTCCAGGCCACCTGTAGATTGTAGTTTGTAAGTAATTTGTTTGCTTCATTCCCCCCTGCCCAACCTACCCCTCCATGTTCAGCCTCTTATGGAGTTGGAAGACCCTGCATGCTAAAGATAAATCCTTCTAAAAACTGGTGCCCTTTTTGTGCCAGGGCCGGGGGAAAATGATGCCTAAACAGCATTGACATTGTACAGGTGTGGTATTAAAAAGGCTTTGCAATGTCATCATTGCCTTTCCGTTTGTTTTTTTTCCCTGTCTTTTTATATGCAGCGCACCACACTGCTCTCCTGGTTTTATTGTCAGTCTGAGAGCCGCTGTGAATCAGGTCACAGGGTGCAAGGAGATGGGCAGCACAGGATGGGCCACAGACTAGTAAGAGGAAGCCGCCATCCTTCGCTTAAGCCTACTGAACTTCAGAAGGTGCAGGAGGACAAATCTTATATGTCAGGCTGCAGATTTAACAGATCACAGTAGAGGTGTGTCAACTTACTTTTGACATGAAATCAAGTCCAGGGCAGGCTGCTAGGATGGCTGGAAAGACATTTTGAAGGTGCAGCCAACCATTCTCTTCCAGTTGGGGCCAGGGGGCCTAAATGAAGTTGATGATTATAGCCTCCGCCTGGAGGGTTTGAACGACAATCATCAAAGACCAGTGGGTCCAGAAGACGGGTGGAAGAATTCCAAAGTTGACCACTGAATTCTTTTAATTTATGTTCAACAGATCTCAGAAGAGAAAATGTTTGCAAGATTTTTATACTGCTACAAGGCTATCATGCCAGTGATGCCGGAAATATAGAATCATTCGGGGGCCTTTCTCCCCAGTTTTTCTAGTACCTAACGCAGGAGCATTCTAGCCTGTTTCAGTTTAAAGGAATCAAATGTGTTCATACACACCAAGAGGTTCAAGATGGAGTCCATGCAGACAGTCACAGGGACAGTTCAGCAGGAGGACCAGTTGGTATCAATCGACCGGCCGACTCATACTTCCATATACTGATCAATGCCGAGCACCAGAGGCATGTGAGACTTGCGGTGGCCAGATGTCACTTCCAGTTCAGGTGTCTGCCTTTTACAGAATTGCCACAGCCCCAGGAATCTTTTTGAAGATCTTGTTGGCAGTGGTGGTACCTTGGGCCAGGTAGCACATGAGGGCGTTTCAACTTGCCTTCTTTAGCCTGTGAGCTGGGCTGTCTATGGATCAGAAAATGTTTGTGCCTATACAAATATAACAAGAACTGAAATTTTGGACATTGCCACTGTGCTTCTTTCAGAGGCATGCCTCTTAGCCCAGGAGATAGGATGATTCTGATGCCAGTCTCTGGGGCTGTAGAGTCCACAATCTGAAGAAACAAGTACAAGGTCATTGGAGCATGGTGAAGCGCAGACTCTCCAAGTATCTTGAATGGAAGGAATCCTTTTTCTAGCACTGCACGTCTTTCAGGATCTTCAAGGGAGTCTGAGAAGGGTTGACAACAAGACAGAGAACCACTTACAGTCAGTTAAGGTTGGTCTTCTTGCCAGGGATGCAAATCCAATTATTGGCTCGGTTAGGCAGAATATTATTTCAAAAAGTGCCTCATACCAATATTGGCCCTATGGGGTGTTCCATCAGTAGTTCTCAGGAAGACTTCACTGAACATGCAGCTTCTAATATTTGCAACAGGATACCAATGCAAAGACTCCGTCATACAAGATTCACAGTGCCATCTTTGTCTCTGGTCGAATGAAATCTTTTATGGCAAGGTCAGTAACAGCACTCCAATCCAATGAAACAGGGCCAGATTAAGAACATCATGGGCCTGGTGCTGAGGATTTTGGTGGGGCTTTTTATAAAAAAATAATAAATAAATAAATAAAAATGCAAACAATTTTTTCTTATAACAAATTAAATTAAATAGAGAGAGGGAGGATGAGAGAGAGAGAAAGGGGATGAGACAGGGGTGAGGGGTAAGGGAGGGAGGATGAGATAGAGAGGGGGAAGAGAGAGAGAGAGAGAGGATGTACACGAGCATGCATGGGAGTGACATCAACGCAGCCCGGCCAAGGCAAGTGACCGAAGGCACAGAACCCAGTAGGAACACCGGATTAGGATAGAAGCGCCCGCTACCCACCAGATTGATCACAGCGCAGCTCTGGAGGGCTCAGTCTGACAGGTAAGTGAACCCTAATGTGCTAATATGCTGTGCCCCATGAGAGGTACAGCTTGTACCTCTCATGGGGCCCCCTTCTGACCCGGTGGCCCTTGGGCAGTGCCCAAGTACATAGTTGCCAACATTTCAAAAATATTTTCAGGGACACTTTTTTTTTACCAGTGGTATATTTAGAGTAGCTGACATCCCCTATGTTCCTCTATACATCACAATAGTAATCACAAAATTAAATGAGTACTAATAATGGGCAGAACAAACTAGAATCTCTGAACAAGAACTGAGTATGTAGACGTGTATCCATCCATGAGAGAGAGATCAGCTAATCGTCCTTGGTCAGTTCAACCTCTACAAGTTTCGCGGTAAGACCGCTTCTTCAGGAGTATGCGTCAGAGAGTATGGTGTGTAGATATCTCTATAGAGAATGAACATATATACATAATCAAGTTTCAAGGCAATAAAGTCGAATATATACAATAGATAATTGCTTAAATATGGTCAGACATGGATCCAACTCAGTCTGCCACAGAGGTGAGCCAATCCAAAATCAAGCAATCTAATTATATAACACATATAACATACAATTCAGTCCCATAAATGCATCCTCAAATAATACAGCAACAAAGATATTGCTGATACAGTATGCCTACAAATTGCATACCTGCCATGCAGAGTAAGCCACACCAGACTAGGATATATATAGTGATAGTATACATCTCAGATAATACACACCTATTAGATGCCTATCATGAAATAAGATAGATGGAGATGAGGCCTGAGGGAGCGGGAGTTTTAGAAGATGGAACTGAGGAAATTGAGGCTGGTGAGGAATGACTACATGAAATATATAACAACAAATTAATTTTTCTAACAGTTGTCTATTCAATTAGATGGACACAGCTAATATGCCTATTACAAGCATAAACTCAGAGATGGTTAATGAAAAGCCACTCACCCAGTTGAGATGGTTAAGATGTACAGAGATATTTCATCATTTAAACCAGAAATCCGGTAAGGAAGAAATATGGTAGATTAAGGTTCACAAGCTGAACCATAGCCACAGAGTCCCTACAAGCTGACAACAGGTGAGAGATCAGATATAAAAATTCAAAAGGAACATCGCTATAGATTGCCAATTATCCATGCCTTGCATAGGGCTTACCTCAAAGCCAGCTCCAGAGAGATTACAACACCGCTACCATCAGCACCTACATACAGCCCAAACAGCCCATAGTGATGTTCCTTTTGAATTTTTATATTTGATCTCTTACCTGTTGTCAACTTGTAGGGACTCCGTGGCTATGGTTCAGCTTGTGAACCTAAATCTACAATATTTGTTCCTGACCGGATTTCTGGTTTAAATTATGAAATATCTTTGTACATCTTAACCATCTCAACTGGGTGAGTGGCTTTTCATTACCCATCTCTGAGTTTATGCTTGTAATAGGCATAATAGCTGTGTCCATCTAATTGAATGGAAAGCTGTTAGAATAATTCATTTGTTGTTATATATTTCATGTAGTCATTCCTCACCAGCCTCAATCTCCTCAGTTCCATCTTCTGAGACTCCCGCTCCTTCAGGCCTCATCTCCATCTATCTTATTTCATGATAGGCATCTAATGGGTGTGTATTATCTGAGATGTATACTATCACTATATATAAGCTAGTCTAGTGTAGCTTACTCTGCATTGCAGGTATGCGATTTGTAGGCACACTGTATCGGCAATATCTTTCTTGCTGTATTAGTAATACACCTTTTTCATTTTATCTTTGACAGTAGTCTATTTTTTGTACCGTGACCTGGCTTCCACACTCGGCCAGAAAATTTGCCCCTGGGGGCCTGAGATGTCCTATTGGTGTGTGTCAGTCCTGCGTTGGTAAGCTCCATATGTTTACTCTATTTGAGGATGCATTTATGAGACTGAATTGTATGTTATATGTGTTATATAATTCGATTGCTTGATTTTGGATTGGCTCACCTCTGTGGCAGACTGAGTTGGGTCCACGTCTGACCAAGTTTAAGCAATTATCTATTGTATATATTCAACTTTATTGTCTTGAAGCTTGATACTGTATATATGTTCATTCTCTATAGAGATATCTACACACCATACTCCCTGAAGCATACTCCTGAAAAGCGGTCTTACCACAAAACTTGTAGAGGTTGAGCTGACCAAGGACGATTATCTGAACCCTCTCTCATGGATACACGTCTACATACTCAGTTCTTGTTCAGAGATTCTAGTTTATGTGTATTGTATACTTTCTCTATAGGACCTTCTTAATTATGGTTTCTGTCTTAATAAATTTGTATTTTTTTATATATTTGCTTGTGTGAGTCTTTATCGTACCATGAAAGTCCACAGTTGCCTCAAACCTACTGCCATTTGTTTCTCAGAACAAATATGAGGACTGAGAAGATTTCCTTTAGTTGAACTAACAAACGTATGCCCATTCTAGAGCTGGTAACATTGAGGATATTCAATATCATTTTAAAGAACCGTTTTTGTGGGTAAGAGGCATAGGGGAGGCGTATGGATGGTATAAAAGTGGGAAGTATGTGCAGGTGAGGTAGAGGAATGTGGAGGGTATTACAGTGGGCACTATTTAGGAAGAATTAGAACGCTAGATAGCCGCACTACAGAAAAGTTCACCTTTATTAAAAAGTGGATATCAAAGCATCACAGGGCAATGCAGACTAAATGCACAGCCGCTGACGCGTTTCACACCAGATATGGTGCTTAGTCATAGAGTGCTAAAGATACATACAGATATACAGTGGGGACGGAAAGTATTCAGACCCCCTTAAATTTTTCACTCTTTGTTATATTGCAGCCATTTGCTAAAATCATTTAAGTTATTTTTTTTTCCTCATTAATGTACACACAGCACCCCATATTGACAGAAAAACACAGAATTGTTGACATTTTTGCAGATTTATTAAAAAAGAAAAACTGAAATATCACATGGTCCTAAGTATTCAGACCCTCTGCTCAGTATTTAGTAGAAGCACCCTTTTGATCTAATACAGCCATGAGTCTTTTTGGGAAAGATGCAACAAGTTTTTCACACCTGGATTTGGGAATCTTCTGGCATTCCTCCTTGCAGATCCTCTCCAGTTCTGTCAGGTTGGATGGTAAACATTGGTGGACAGCCATTTTTAGGTCTCTCCAGAGATGCTCAGTTGGGTTTAAGTCAGGGCTCTAGCTGGGCCATTTAAGAACAGTCATGGAGTTGTTGTGAAGCCACTTTGTTATTTTAGCTGTGTGCTTAGGGTCATTGTCTTGTTGGAAGGTAAACCTTCGGCCCAGTCTGAGGTCCTGAGCACTCTGGAGAAGGTTTTTGTCCAGGATATCGCTGTGCTTGGCCGCATTCATCTTTCCCTGGATTGCAACCAGTCGTCCTGTCCCTGCAGCTGAAAAACACCCCCACAGCATGATGCTGCCACCACCATGCTTCACTGTTGGGACTGTATTGGACAGGTGATGAGCAGTGCCTGGTTTTCTCCACACATACCGCTTAGAATTAAGGCCAAAAAGTTCTCTTGGTCTCATCAGACCAGAGAATCTTAATTCTCACCATCTTGGAATCCTTCAGGTGTTTTTTTAGCAAACTCCATGCGGGCTTTCATGTGTCTTGCACTGAGGAGAGGCTTCCGTTGGGCCACTCTGCCATAAAGCCCAGACTGGTGGAGGGCTGCAGTAATGGTTGACTTTCTACAACTTTCTCCCATCTCCGGACTGCATCTCTGGAGCTCTGCCACAGTGATCTTTGGGTTCTTCTTTATCTCTCTCACCAAGACTCTTCTCCCCCGATAGCTCAGTTTGGCCGGACGGTCAGCTCTAGGAAGTGTTCTGGTCATCCCAAACGTCTTCCATTTAAGGATTATGGAGGCCACTGTGCTCTTAGGAACCTTAAGTGCAGCAGAAATTTTTTTGTAACCTTGGCCAGATCGGTGCCTTGCCACAATTCTGTCTCTGAGGTCTTTAGGCAGTTCCTTTGACCTCATGATTCTCATTTGCTCTGACATGCACTGTGAGCTGTAAGGTCTTATATAGACAGGTGTGTGGCTTTCCTAATCAAGTCCAATCAGTATAATCAAACACAGCTGGACTCAAATGAAGGTGTAGAACCATCACAAGGATGATCAGAAGAAATGGACAGCACCTGAGTTAAATATAAGAGTGTCACAGCAAAGGGTCGGAATACTTATGACCATGTGATATTTCAGTTTTTCTTTTTTAATAAATCTGTAAAAATGTCAACAATTCTGTGTTTATCTGCCAATATGGGGTGCTGTGTGTACATTAATGAGGAAAAAAGATGAACTTAATGATTTTAGCAAATGGCTGCAATATAACAAAGAGTGAAAAATTTAAGGGGGTCTGAATACTTTCCGTCCCCACTGTATATATACCAAACAAAATAATCAAGGATATCATTAAACAAATGAGTAAATCATGTGTGTCATTAGATCCCAATGGGAAACACACCTGTGGCCACCTAAAGCTCAGGAATTAACCTTTGGGTGAAGAGGAGAGAGGAAAAGAAAATCCCCCTCCCTTCACCCAGCAAAAATACCACATAAAGAAAGTGATAGCAGTGGTAAATATCTAGTGCAGTGGTTCTCAACTCCTGTCCTCAGGACCCACTAACAGGCCAGATTTTAAGTGTTACCTTGGGGAGATGCAGACTAGAATACTGCAATCACTGAGCAACAAATGATATCACCTGTGATGTATTTCAGTTATCTTGCAAACCTGGCCGGGAGTTGAGAACCACTGATCTAGTGTGAAAAGAAACACACTAGAAACCTGTTATGAACAAGCAAGCTATCGCTTGTAAAATGTCTACCATTACCCGTATCTGTCTGACCCTTTTGACAATAAAGATGACATTGAGATAATTTGGAGTTCCAGTGTGCGACCAGTTCCTTATACCGCATAATGTTCGTTGTTCACCGAGCGGCCGAACAACCCAAGTTCGGCCCAAACTTATGCTCGGGTCGAACCGTTCGCCCATCCCTAGTTAGCAACACTGATCATTGTATTCTGTGGGTAGGGAAGGCTCCCCACAGGCAGAACACAATAACACTGCGGGAGTGATTCCCCCAACCACAGAAATCCCTGTTCCCTCTGTGAGACTAATGGCGCGTACACACGATCGGATTTTCTGACGGGAAATGTTGGATGTGAGCTTGTTGGCGGTAAGTCCTACCATGTGTATGCTCCATCGGACATTTGTTGTAGGACTTTCCGATCGTGTGTACAAAAGTCCGTCGCACAAAAGTCCACGTATGCTCGGAATTAGGGATGAGCTTCGTGTTCGAGTCGAACCCATGTTCGACTCGAACATCGGCTGTTCGACCGTCCGTCGAATTGCGAACGATATGGGCCGTTCGCGCCAAATTCGTGTGGCGCGTCACGGCCCATAATTCACTGCGGCATCGCAGTGCATTGCTGGCTGATGATTGGCCAAGCATGCACTATGACCCGCATGCTTGGCCAATCACAGCGCCGTCAGTAGAGAGAGCTGTAATTGGCCAAAGCCAGGGTGGCTTTGGCCAATTATGGCTCAGGGGATTTAGTACACACCCCACACTATATAAGGCCGCCTGCACGGCGGCCCTGTGTAGTGTGTGTTCCGGTGTGCTGAGAGATAGAGAGAGAGAGAGACAGTGTCATTTGATTTGAGTTAGATAGATTAGGCAGAACAGTCAGTCAGTTAGCTGCACTTACAGTGTATTGTGTATATATATGCATCCCAGGTGTTGCATATATATATATACACTGTATTCAGTTTAGCTAGATCCGTTCCTGTTATCTTCTATCTAGACTATTTACATTTAGTGCAGTGTGTCCTGCTCACAGTGTTCAGCTAGATCCGTTCCTGCTATTTACATTCAGTGCAGTGCGTCCTGCTCACAGTGTTCAGCTAGATCCGTTCCTGCTATTTACATTCAGTGCAGTGCGTCCTGCTCACAGTGTTCAGCTAGATCCGTTCCTGCTATTTACATTCAGTGCAGTGCGTGCTGCTCACAGTGTTCAGCTAGATCCGTTCCTGCTATTTACATTCAGTGCAGTGCGTCCTGCTCACAGTGTTCAGCTAGATCCGTTCCTGCTATTTACATTCAGTGCAGTGCGTGCTGCTCACAGTGTTCAGCTAGATCCGTTCCTGCTATTTACATTCAGTGCAGTGCGTCCTGCTCACAGTGTTCAGCTAGATCCGTTCCTGCTATTTACATTCAGTGCAGTGCGTCCTGCTCACAGTGTTCAGCTAGATCCGTTCCTGCTATTTACATTCAGTGCAGTGCGTCCTGCTCACAGTGTTCAGCTAGATCCGTTCCTGCTATTTACATTCAGTGCAGTGCGTGCTGCTCACAGTGTTCAGCTAGATCCGTTCCTGCTATTTACATTCAGTGCAGTGCGTCCTGCTCACAGTGTTCAGCTAGATCCGTTCCTGCTATTTACATTCAGTGCAGTGCGTCCTGCTCACAGTGTTCAGCTAGATCCGTTCCTGCTATTTACATTCAGTGCAGTGCGTGCTGCTCACAGTGTTCAGCTAGATCCGTTCCTGCTATTTACATTCAGTGCAGTGCGTCCTGCTCACAGTGTTCAGCTAGATCCGTTCCTGCTATTTACATTCAGTGCAGTGCGTCCTGCTCACAGTGTTCAGCTAGATCCGTTCCTGCTATTTACATTCAGTGCAGTGCGTCCTGCTCACAGTGTTCAGCTAGATCCGTTCCTGCTATTTACATTCAGTGCAGTGCGTCCTGCTCACAGTGTTCAGCTAGATCCGTTCCTGCTATTTACATTCAGTGCAGTGCGTGCTGCTCACAGTGTTCAGCTAGATCCGTTCCTGCTATTTACATTCAGTGCAGTGCGTGCTGCTCACAGTGTTCAGCTAGATCCGTTCCTGCTATTTACATTCAGTGCAGTGCGTCCTGCTCACAGTGTTCAGCTAGATCCGTTCCTGCTATTTACATTCAGTGCAGTGCGTCCTGCTCACAGTGTTCAGCTAGATCCGTTCCTGCTATTTACATTCAGTGCAGTGCGTCCTGCTCACAGTGTTCAGCTAGATCCGTTCCTGCTATTTACATTCAGTGCAGTGCGTGCTGCTCACAGTGTTCAGCTAGATCCGTTCCTGCTATTTACATTCAGTGCAGTGCGTCCTGCTCACAGTGTTCAGCTAGATCCGTTCCTGCTATTTACATTCAGTGCAGTGCGTCCTGCTCACAGTGTTCAGCTAGATCCGTTCCTGCTATTTACATTCAGTGCAGTGCGTCCTGCTCACAGTGTTCAGCTAGATCCGTTCCTGCTATATACATTTAGTGCAGTACGTCCTGCTCACAGTGTTCAGCTAGATCCGTTCCTGTTATCTTCCTACTGACAGGCAGGCTTGTCTGGTTACAGTATATAAAGCTACCTGAAGAAAATTACAGGTGTTCTTTTTGATCCTATTAGTACCACGGTCAGGCAGCTAGACTATTTACATTTAGTACAGTGTGTCCTGCTCACAGTGTTCAGCTAGATCCGTTCCTGTTATCTTCCTACTGACAGGCAGGCTTGTCTGGTTACAGTATATAAAGCTACCTTAAGAAAATTACAGGTGTTCTTTTTGATCCTATTAGTACCACGGTCAGGCAGCTAGACTATTTACATTCAGTGCAGTGCGTCCTGCTCACAGTGTTCAGCTAGATCCGTTCTTGCTATTTACATTCAGTGCAGTGCGTCCTGCTCACAGTGTTCAGCTAGATCCGTTCCTGGTATTTACATTCAGTGCAGTGCGTCCTGCTCACAGTGTTCAGCTAGATCCGTTCCTGCTATATACATTTAGTGCAGTACGTCCTGCTCACAGTGTTCAGCTAGATCCGTTCCTGTTATCTTCCTACTGACAGGCAGGCTTGTCTGGTTACAGTATATAAAGCTACCTGAAGAAAATTACAGGTGTTCTTTTTGATCCTATTAGTACCACGGTCAGGCAGCTAGACTATTTACATTTAGTACAGTGTGTCCTGCTCACAGTGTTCAGCTAGATCCGTTCCTGTTATCTTCCTACTGACAGGCAGGCTTGTCTGGTTACAGTATATAAAGCTACCTTAAGAAAATTACAGGTGTTCTTTTTGATCCTATTAGTACCACGGTCAGGCAGCTAGACTATTTACATTCAGTGCAGTGCGTCCTGCTCACAGTGTTCAGCTAGATCCGTTCTTGCTATTTACATTCAGTGCAGTGCGTCCTGCTCACAGTGTTCAGCTAGATCCGTTCCTGGTATTTACATTCAGTGCAGTGCGTCCTGCTCACAGTGTTCAGCTAGATCCGTTCCTGCTATATACATTTAGTGCAGTACGTCCTGCTCACAGTGTTCAGCTAGATCCGTTCCTGTTATCTTCCTACTGACAGGCAGGCTTGTCTGGTTACAGTATATAAAGCTACCTGAAGAAAATTACAGGTGTTCTATCCCAGCTTAGTGCAGCTACAGGCCATTAGTATGTCTGGAAGGCCAAGAAGGAGAGGCAGACAGTCACAAGCCAATAAGAGAGGGCAAGCAGGCTCTGTGTCTAGTGCTGGTCGTGGAGACGGTGCATCCTCATCAGCACGTGGCCATGGGACACGCTTGGCCTTTTTTTCGGCAGCTGGCCGTGTTGAGCCGCAACATGCGGAAGACTTGGTCGAGTGGATGACCAAGCCGTCCTCATCCTCCTCATCCTCTCTCACCCATGCCCAGGGTGCTTTGTCTGGCAAAGCAGCGGCCTCTTCCCTCAGCTCAATGTCATCAGTGACTCCTTCCCTAGCTCCACCATGTCCTCATGAGGATTCCCTCGAACTGTTTGACCACAGTGTTGGGTACATGCTCCAGGAGGATGCCCAGCGTTTGGAAGGCTCTGATGATGATACTGAGCTCAATGAAGGCAGTAACATGAGCACGGACAGAGGGGGTGCCCAAGAAGGACAGCAATCTGGCAGTCATGCTCCCCCTGCTGCAGCATACTGCCAGGTTTGCTCCAGTGATGAGGAGGGAGGGGATGATGAGGTCACTGACTCAACGTGGGTGCCTGATAGGAGAGAGGAGGAGGAGGAGGAGGAGGAGGAGGAGGTGGCACATCACCAACTAGGCAGGATGCCCTCCAGGGGCCAGCCTAAGGGCAGCACATTGACTGCATCACACCCCAAAGCTCCACATGTGCAGGGCGCTGCAGTCTCTGCGCGTTATTCAAAAAGTTCTTTGGTGTGGGCCTTTTTTGAGACGAGTGCATCAGATCGCACCGCTGCTATTTGCAATATATGTCTCAAGCGTATCTCGCGTGGCCAAAACATCTCCCGCTTGGGTACCACATGCTTGACCAGACATATGTTGACCTGCCATGCAGTTCGTTGGCAAGCGTATCTAAAAGACCCACACCAAAGAACAAAGACGATCTCTCCTTGCTCCTCATCAGCTGAGATTTCCAACCCCACTAGACCTTCAGTCCTCTCTGCGACCTGCAGTGAGAGGAATGAAGGTGTAGAATTAGGTGTGTCACAGCCAAGTACTTATGGGCAATCTGCTTTTGGTACACCGACGTCAGATTGTACCAGGCAAATTTCCCTGCCCCAGCTGCTGCACCGCCGAAAGAAGTTTGCTCCCAGCCATCCACATGCCCAGCGGTTGAATGCTAGCTTGGCAAAATTGCTAGCACTTCAACTGCTGCCTTTTCAGTTGGTAGACTCTGCCCCCTTCCGTGAGTTTGTGGAATGTGCGGTTCCTCAGTGGCAGGTACCCAAACGCCACTTTTTCTCACGGAAGGCGATTCCGGCTCTCTACCGGCATGTGGAAGGCAATGTCCATGCCTCGCTGGACAGGGCGGTCAGCGGTAAGGTGCATATTACCGCTGACTCATGGTCCAGCAGGCATGGACAGGGACGTTACTTAAGTTTCACGGCGCATTGGGTGACTCTGCTGGCAGCTGGGAAGGATGCAGGACAAGGTGCAGTAGTGTTGAAGGTTGTTCCGCCACCACGCCTCCAAAATGCTGATTGTGACACACCTCTCTCCTCCACCCCCTCCTCTTCTTCTTCCTCCATGGCCTCTTCCTCGGAACCAGCGGTGCTCCGTAGGCGTTCAAGGGGCTACGCAAGTACGCAGGCCAAAAGATGCCATGTGGTGCTTGAGCTGGTGTGCTTGGGGGACAGGAGCCACACTGGGGCAGAGGTTCTGTCAGCTCTGCAGGGGCAGGTTCAGAGGTGGTTGACGCCACGCCAACTTAAGGCAGGAATGGTGGTTTGCGACAATGGCACCAACCTCCTCTCTGCCCTCCGACAGGGACAACTGACCCATGTGCCCTGTTTGGCTCACGTCCTTAACTTGGTGGTGCAGCGGTTCTTGGGCAGGTACCCGGGCTTACAGGATGTCCTGAGGCAGGCCAGGAAAGTCTGTGTGCATTTCCGCCGGTCATATAATGCCAGTGCTCGGCTGACGGACCTCCAAAAGGAGTTTAACCTGCCCAAGAACCGCCTAATCTGTGACATGCCCACCAGGTGGAACTCGACGTTGGCCATGCTGCAGCGGCTGCACACGCAGCAGAGGGCCATCAATGAGTACCTGTGCGACTATGGCACCAGGACAGGGTCAGGGGACCTTGGTTTTTTTTCCCCACGCCAGTGGGCCATGATCAGGGATGCATGCACTGTCCTGTCACCATTCGAGGAGGCCACGAGGATGGTGAGCACTGACAGTGCATGCATCAGTGACACTGTCCCCCTTGTCCACCTGTTGGAGCACACGCTGCGTGGAATAATGGACAGGGCACTTGAGGCAGAACAGAGGCAGGAAGAGGAGGACTTCCTTAGCTCTCAAGGCCCCCTTTATCCAGACAGTGTTCCTGCGTGCCCGCCGATCACACAGGAAGAGGACGAGGAGGAGGAGGAGGAGGAGGAGGAAGATTGTGTCAGTATGGAGGTGGAGCCTGGCACTCAGCATCAGCAGTCTTTAAGGGATCAGTCCCAAGGAACACATGGACTTGTACGTGGCTGGGAGGAGGTGGCTGCGGACGTTGTTGTCCTTAGTGACCCAGAGGACTCCGGACCGAATGCCTCAGCAAACCTACGCTGCATGGCCTCCCTGATCCTGCAAAGCCTGCGTAAGGATCCTCGTATTCGTGGTATCAAGGAGAAGGACCAATACTGGCTGGCAACCCTCCTTGATCCACGTTACAAGGGTAAGGTTGCGGACCTTATCTTGCCATCGCAGAGGGAGCAGAGGATGAAACATCTTCGGGAGGCCTTGCAGAAAGGTCTGTGCAACGCGTTCCCAGAGACTGGGAGGTTACAAACTCCTGTTTCTGGACAACGTGTTGCTGAGGCTTCGGTCAGTCAAAGAAGGAGCGGTGGAGAAGGTGGCCGTCTGACCGATGCGTTCAGACAATTTTTTGGTCCGCAGCCCCAAGGTATGATCGGTTCCAGCAACCATCGCCAGCGTCTGTTTTACATGGTGCAGGAATACCTAGGGGCAAGATCAGACTTGGACACCTTTCCCACCGAAAATCCTCTGGGTTACTGGGTCTTGAGGATGGATCACTGGCCAGAGCTTGCACAGTATGCAATTGAGCTACTGGCCTGTCCTGCATCCAGCGTTCTTTCGGAACGCACATTCAGTGCTGCTGGAGGCGTGGTAACCGATCACAGGGTGCGTCTGTCCACCGACTCGGTCGATCGGCTGACCTTCATAAAAATGAATCAGTCTTGGATCACCACCAGCTACCAAGCACCTGATGCAGATGTAACCGAATAATTTTTTTTGAAATCTCAGATCCCTTCAAAGACTGCCTATGCTGATGCTGAGTGACTATCCCTGAGTAATTATCCTCTTCCTCCTCAATCATCACGCTGATAGCTTGTAAGAACATTTTTGGTTCTGGGCGCCACCACCAGTGCCTAAGGCACAATTTTTCAGCCCCTGTTTAACAGGGGCGTGTAATTACAATTTTTGATGTAATACTTTGCAGCAGGGCTCGTTCCTGCATTCCAACTAGAGTGTCTGTGAGGGGTTGCAGTGTTGTGGCACCAGCACCAGTGCCTAAGACCCAATTTTTCAGCCCCTGTCTAACAGGGGCGTGTAATTACAATTTTTGATGCAATACTTTGCAGCAGGGCTTGTTCCTGCGTTTCAACTAGAGTGTCTGTGAGGGGTTGCAGTGTTGTGGCACCAGCACCAGTGCCTAAGACCCAATTTTTCTGCCCCTGTCTAACAGGGGCGTGTAATTACAATTTTTGATGCAATACTTTGCAGCAGGGCTCGTTCCTGCGTTCCAACTAGAGTGTCTGTGAGGGGTTGCAGTGTTGTGGCACCAGCACCAGTGCCTAAGGCCTAATTTTTCAGCTCCTGTTCAACAGGGGCATGTAATTACAATTCTTGATCTAATATTTCACAGCAGGGCCCTGTGAGGGCTTACAGTGTTTTGGCCACAGCAACACCTAAGGCCCAAATTTCTGCTGAGTATATAGGGCAGGACCCTACTTTCAAACATCTAACTTACAAACGACTCCTACTTGCAAACGGAAGGAGACAACAGGAAGTGAGATGAAATCTACCCCTAAGGAAGGGAAATTCTCTCCTGTAAGAGTTAATATGGGAAAACAATTTCTCCTTTCCACTGATGCTTTCCAATCCTTGTTCCACAAAAAAACCCAAATTTTCCAAAAACATTTTTCATTGGGACAAAAAAGTGAGGTGAAATCTTCTGAAGAGGAGGAAAGACGCAAAACAAATGTCACAGGGGTGATAACCCTTCCCTATGTTTTCCAAAAAGCTTAGAAAAGATTTTTTGGCTGGAGCTAAACACATTAAAAATGTTCAAAATTACAAACAGATTCTACTTAACAACAAACCTACAGTCCCTGTCTTGTTTGCACCGCCTGAATACTGCTGTTCAGAGTATATAGGGACCTTTCCTTATTTTAATTTGGGTGCGGGGTTCCCCTTAATATCCATACAAGACCCAAAGGGCCTGGTAATGGACTGGGGGGTACCCATGCCGTTTGTCTCACTGATTTTCATCCATATTGCCATGACCCGACATGACATTAAACCCGCAAGCAGTTTTAAATGAGATTTTTTCCTTTAAAAATGACATTTGGTGCAGGGACTGTTCTAAACATGGGAAACACGCGTCACTTTACAGGCATACTATAGACACCCCCCAGGTACGATATTTAAAGGAATATTTCACTTTTTTTTTTTTTACTTTAAGCATCATTAAAATCACTGCTCCCGAAAAAACGGCCGTTTTTAAAAGTTTTTTTTGCATTGATACATGTCCCCTGGGGTAGGACCCGGGTCCCCAAACCCTTTTTAGGACAATACCATGCAAATTAGCCTTTAAAATGAGCACTTTTGATTTCGAACGTTCGAGTCCCATAGACGTCAATGGGGTTCTAACGTTCGTGCGAACTTGCGGTCCGTTCGCGGGTTCTGGTGCGAACCGAACCGGGGGGTGTTCGGCTCATCCCTACTCGGAATCAAGTATGAGCCAGAATCGCTCGGTCTTGTAAAACTAGCGCTCGTAATGGAGATATCACGTACTTCTTGTGCAGCACTACATTCTTAATTATTGGCCAACATTTGTGTAAGCGTGTGTATGCAAGACAAGTTGGAGCCAATACTCTTCGAACAAAAATCCAGGGTTATGTTGTCGGAAAGTCCGATCGTGTGTACGAGGCATTAGGCTTAGATCTGAGAGCACCCTTTGCTCCAATAGGTTTCATTTGAATTGAAGTACCTCACGGTAAAATGAGTTCTCCTGAAAGCAACTTCTTCAGACAGAAGGATGTTGAAGATTGCAACACTTTCTTGCAAGGGCCCTTTGGTGTCTTTTTTTCTTTTCTTTTTTACCAGAGATAGGGATACCACGTCTATCTCCAAAGTTCAATTTTAAAGTGGTATCCACTTTCCAGAACAACTGGGAAGTAGTCCCACTCAGTTTTCACACAAGAGTCACTGAGTGCACAGCAGTAAGACTTCAGTTTTCTTACACATGGTCGAGTTATTAACAGTGTACTTGGTCAAAAGAGTAAAGTGTTCAATCGTTTCATTTACCCTGTTTCCCCGAAAATAAGACCTAGCATGATTGTCGGTGATGGCTGCAATATAAGACCTACCTCCCAAATAAGCCCTAGTTAAAGTCCTTGTAGGTCTTATTTTCAGGGTAGGGCTTATTTGCGGGGAAACAGGGTAGGGCTTATTTGGGGGGTAGGGCTTTTATTGCAGCCATCACTGACAATCACGCTAGGTCTTATTTTCGGGGAAACAGGGTAGTAGCCATCAGACCCTCAAGAGTCCTCCACCCTTGGGTTACCAGGGTGATTAGATTGGCATGCAGGAAGTACGCTCTGAAACAATTGCAAGCCTATTTAACTAGAGGGTGGCAGCCTTTGGGGCAGTTATGCCAGGATTGCTTGGAAGATATAGGGACGGGCTAGCTTAAAGGTCTGGTGTGGCTTTCATTCAATCTTACAAACTAAATATGCGACCAGCAAGTTTGGGACAAGATAGATCAATTCTTCCTGGCTTTAGCAGCTTTTCTTTGATCGTCAGTGTCTTATTTCATTTGTTCTCTCCCGCCCTATATTAGCTTTGGTATATCCTGTTGTGTGCTGACGTGAGGTTGGCCAGATAAACGGAAAATTGTTATCAAATACTTACCGTAATTTTCCTTTCCTGTCCCATCCTCACGTCAGCACAGGACTCCCTCCCTAGTGGCCTCCTGCAGGCTAGGTTATCAAACATCTTAGTTGGGGGAGAGGCTATCTTTTATTCAGCTTGGAACAGGTGGTCATGTGAGGCTCTGGAGAAGGTGTTAACCATTGTGTGCTGACGTGGGGATGGGCCAGGAAAGTAAAATTACAGTAAGTATTTGATAACAATTTTCCGTTATCTGTGTATTAGGAAACTGAACGTTTTAAAACGTGGACACATTGTGACGTCCCCAGGGGCTCAGGGTCGGGGTAAGAAGGTTTGCAGGGTTTTTAGCCTGGACCAGCTGGACATCCCATGCATTTACACTGTGAATATCTGGCTGACCATTGCTAAAATCTTGAAGAAGGATTTTTGGTTTTGCTCATACTTTAGCCTAAGATGTATTTCTTTAATTAAAATGTGAAGATCTCTGAGTTCGGATTGCCGGATGTTGTAATCGCTCAAGTTTATTCGGCAGCCCGGGATAGCTGTGCGTTCTATTTTAACAGCCCCAGCCTAGAGCCAATAAAACACAGATGTACAGAGATTGTCGACGCTTCTGATTCATGGCAGAGTGTCTCGCTAATAAACATTATTTGTGATATGCCGAGAGAGCACCAGAGAGAGCACCAAAATCTGAAAACTTTTCTTAAAGCTGAACTCCATCCTTCTCTTCAGTCTTGCACAGTTGTACAGGCTCCTCTCCTCTACTGAAATTGCTGCCTCTGATTTTACTGCACACTGTGAGCTTCTCCCAATCACTGTGCTGCGAATCAAATGTCCTTAGGCTATATCCTCTGCAGTTCCTCATTATGGTCACTAGATGGAGTTGAGGAACACACCTATTTTGTACAAAAGTCAGCTCCATCTAGTGGTCATAATGCAGTATTTCCACATATGTCTCATGTATTTAGACAAAATGTGCTTATCCCTCCCTGTGTCTAGCTTTAAGGGCTCGCTCACACTAGCGGTTGAGGGGCAGTAAAACGTCACAGTTGAGCTGTGATTTTACCGCTCCTCTTTAGCTGCAAAAGCAGTGACTAGGGGTGTACACATGCTGCAGCTGTGATGCCTTACTTTGCGGCTGCATTAGGAATGATACCCTCTGTCACTTTTTGTGGGCGTAGCACCCACTGAGCATGACTCATTCAAGAGAATAGGGCTGCTCTGCAACCTCCTCACAACCGTGTGCAATACATGTGGTTTTTGCACGCTATAACGGGGTTCAAGGGGTAAAGCAAGCACTGAGGAGGTGATAGAACAAATGCTCTCTGAAGAGCGAGCCACGTTCCCTCTTTGGGTAGCATTTGACAGGCTGTAAGGAAGTGTTGTATGAAGGCACTTGTGAATGAGCCCTAAGCCCCCATTCACACTGAATGCAGCTTTGAAATTGAGCTGTTAGTGCGATTTTGTGTGCAGCTTGCCGACATCTATGAGATTTCATGCACAGATGTCAATGCAAGTCACACATGAAATCCCAAAAATAGCTCAGGAAACTTTTACAAATCGGTGCAAGTCGGTGTCGCACTTTTTCAAACGTTTGCTAAGGAGCAAATGGGTATGACTTGTCATGCAATTTTGAGCTGTCAAATTGTGTGAACAGGGGCAAAGAGTTATTAGAAACAGATATTTTTATTACACCCAAATAACCATAAGATAGAAACCATAACTAACGCATTTCAAGCCGCTGTGTTTTCAGAGGTTTCCCCTCTTCTATTAATGTTACGGTGTGAATTCATTTAAGTTGTAACAATATTTTTCTTTTTAAGCTATTGCCACTTTAGCAGGGAAAACACCAGATGTTTTTTTACTTCTCCTCCGAGAAAACAAGTTATAATAGAGGAACTTTTTCTTAGACGGGTTCTTGGGAGGGAGGAGAAGCCTTCGGAAGACGGTGACATGTACTTGTATAGTGAGACAAGCCCTAGAATCACAGAACAGTAATCCTATGGAGTGTAACAGCGACGGTAATAATATTAGTAATGATTCTCCATCTACAGAACATGCACCCACGCGTTCCATGACATTAGTCATGCAGCCGGATTGTCTACTCCACTCGGGGCTAAGACTCCAGACTGTTGTAGTAGGTGCATAATTTTCTGACAACTTAAGTTAACAATACAAAGGTCTGTGCCAAGGAAAAAAATTCTTGTTATACGGCAAAACAATGACATAAAGTGACAATTGCTACATATGTGCTTAATTAGCTCGCATGGAACTATGGAGGCTTTTCTCCCCCTCTCTCTTTCTTTCTATGATACTGTATACTATATATTTTTCTGTATATATATATACAGTATCTCACAAAAGTGAGTACACCCCTCACATTTTTGTAAATATTTTATTATATCTTTTCATGTGAAAACACTGAAGAAATGACACTTTGCTACAATGTAAAGTAGTGAGTGTACAGCTTGTATAACAGTGTAAATTTGCTGTCCCCTCAAAATAACTCAACACACAGCCATTAATGTCTAACCCACTGGCAACAAAAGGGAGTACACCCCTAAGTGAAAATGTCCAAATTAGACCCAATTTGCCATTTACCCTCCCCGGTGTCATGTGACTCGTTAGTGTTACAAGGTCTCAGGTGTGAATGGAGAGCAGGTGTGTTCATTATGATGTTATCACTCTCTGGAAGTTCAACATGGCACCTCATGGCAAAGAACTCTCTGAGGGTCTGAAAAAATGAATTGTTGTTCTACATAAAGATGGCCTAGGCTATAAGAAGATTGCCAAGGCCCTGAAACTAAGCTGCAGCATGGTGGCCAAGACCACACAGAGGTTTAACAGGACAGATTCTACTCAGTACAGGCCTCACCATGGTCGACCAAAGAAGTTGAGTGCATGTGTTCAGCGTTATATTCAGAAGTTGTCTTTGGGAAATAGACGTATGAGTGCTGCCAGCATTGCTGCAGAGGTTGAAGGGGTGAGGAGTCAGCCTGTTAGTGCTCAGACCATACGCCGCACACTGCATCAAATTGGTCTGCATGGCTGTCGTCCCAGAAGGAAGCCTCTTCTAAAGATGATGCACAAGAAAGCCCACAAACAGTTTTCTGAAGACAAGCAGACTAAGGACATGGATTACTGAAACCATTTCCTGTGGTCTGATGAGACCAAGATAAACTTATTTGGTTCAGATGGTGTCAAGCGTGTGCGGTGGCAACCAGGTGAGGAGTACAAAGACAAGTGTGTCTTGCCTACAGTCAAACATGGTGGTGGGGGTGTCATGGTCTGGGGCTGCATGAATGCTGCCAGCACTGGGAGCTACAGTTCATTGAGGGAACCATGAATGCCAACATGTACTGTGACATACTGAAGCAGAGCATGATTGGGTTGGGCTACAGGGCAGTATTCCAAAATGATAACGACCCCAAACATACCACCAAGACAACCACTGCCTTGCTAAAGAAGCTGAGGGTAAAGGTGATGGACTGGCCAAGCATGTCTCCAGACCTAAACCCTATTGAGCATCTGTGGGGCATCCTCAAATGGAAGGTGGAGGAGCGCAAGGTCTCTAACTTCCACCAGCTCCGTGATGTCATCATGGAGGAGTGGAAGAGGACTCCAGTGGCAACCTGTGAAGCTCTGGTGAACTCCATGCCCAAGAGGGTTAAGGCAGTGCTAGAAAATAATGGTAGCCACACAAAATATTGACACTTTGGGCCCAATTTGGACATTTTGACTTAGGGGTGTACTCACTTTTGTTGCCAGCGGTTTAGACATTAATGGCTGTGTGTTGAGTTATTTTGAAAGGACAGCAAATTTACACTATTACACAAGCTATACACTCACTACTTTACATTGTAGCAAAGTGTCATTTCTTCAGTGTTGTCACATGAAAAGATAGAATAAAATATTTACAAAAATGTGAGGGGTGTACTCACTTTTGTGAGATACTGTATATAGATATAGTCGTAGATACATATATTGTCTGTATGCCAAAAAAAAAAAACAATCAAAGCAAAAATACAAAACAAACTGTGCTTAGTGCAAAGGGCAAAAAAATAAATAAATAAATGAATTCACTGTCAATGTGAAAAACAGCATCGCTCGCATGAAAAAAGAATATTACGTTACCGACAGTACTGTAAAACAATATGTGTTGCGCTGTATTATATTCATTCATTAATATAATATAGATGTGAGAACAACTAATAAAACAAGTCCACAAAAAATCCAAAAGTGATATAAACTGTGTGCATCCATTTGAAAACTCTGGCATGCCTCAGACTAAACACATGAGGGCGGGGTCAAGCGGTGACGTCATCATGCTGGCTCAGATGAGCAGCATTTTTTTGTTAATGCCTGGCTGTCCTCTGTAACTGCATAGAGAATGTCATCCATCCCCCTGAGAAGGATTAAAATCAATTTCAGACCTCTTGTGCTATGCGGTTGTGAGCTCTGGTGAGTATGTTTATGTGGTGGAGGTTGGAACGCTGGTGCTGGTGAAGGAGACTCGTTAAAATTCACATTTACAAGTGGATGCAGTGCCACTGATAAAGCAGTACAGCCAGCCCTCCTGTACCAGATCCGGGCCCCATCAGTTCAAAAAAGGGGCCCACTTACCTGCTGAGCAGGAGGGTCGGCTGTACTGTCTTATTGCAGATACTGTTGCTCTTCTGCCTCCCCCTGCAATGCTGCCAGCTTCTCCTTCTCTCCCTCCCTGCGGCTGCACTGCAGGGGGATTTGTTCTAACACATGGGCCCCTTCCATCTGCTGTCCGGGCCCCCCTGTGTGTCTCTTTCCCCTGCAGACTTCCCTCCTCTCCTCCTGGCAGCTGCTGTGGGGGGGGGGAGGGAGATGTTTCAGGATGCAGAGCAGAGGAAGGAGCCTGTAAACATGTAATTTACTGGCCCCTTCCTGAATGAACACAGTACCACTGTGTTTACTATGCTTCAGTTTGTGAATGAGCAGGTAGCCTCAGAGCACTTCCTATTCATTCATCTGTGCAGCTGAGGCTGCAGAGAAAGGGACTAATGAATCTTTGTTCTCATTCACTTTTGGCCAGCGGGCCCTGTCAGGTAGGCCTTATGTGGCTCAATGAATTCTAACAGAAGTCCTGAGTGGATGGACATATTTTGTATTACTTTTGGATTTTTGTGGACATGTTTTATTTGTTGTTTTCACATCTATAATATATTATTGAATGGATATAATACAGTTAGGGCTTGTTTACTTGTGCAGCCCACAACACCCCAACCATGGCACTGGTCCTAACATGGCTGCTGGCCATATTAATTTGAGGCTTGGCCGTTAAAGGGTGGTGAAACCATGAATCAACGACTTCTATTTACAGCCTCCCACCTGCCCATGTAAACGAGGCATTAATTCAAATTCTACCTTCTACTAATTTGGACAATGTAATTGGTCATATTAGGTTAATGATGTCACCAGCATCCTTGCCCCTTTGTTACGTGTGGCTGTGGGGTGTGGAATTCCACAGTTGCAGCTGATTAGGCCGATGACCTGCTATCATGTGATATTTTCCCCCAGGTTCAGGCCACACTGAGTTTGTCCCGAGTCATAGATCATCCTTAGTGGGAAGCATACCCACCTTACCTTGGTGGTCAGAATGCACCCTTTACAGATAGCTGAAAAATGTTTTGGTGTCATGCTGCTGACAAGTATTATATGCTGACAAGTAGTGTTGGCTCTGGAGCTATGCAGGCATCATCTAATAGGGGGTCAATCTTTCGGAAATTAAGAAGCCCCTAGCAATTCATGGAGGAGCCCTAGGGTTCCATGGTTGACAATGGCTGGCTTAGAGCGATGTATCTTAGCTTAGATAAACTTTAAAGGTCACATATAAAGGTCTTGATTAAGAAACAAAGCCTAAGGTTAACTTGCACTTGTTATTTAATGATATTTATGTATTAATTCTGATGCTCACATTAGGCAGACAATGGCACCCCGCCCCTCACCGGTTTCAGTGGTAAGGATTGGTCACCCTAAACCTCTCTTCTTGCCAGCCTTAGACTGGTCATGTTACCCCTCTCTGATTGACATCATCACAAATAATTTAGGATCATTAGTATCAAATATGAAGGTCCTGTGTGGGAAAAAGAAGCTTAGGGTTAACCTGTTCTAAATATTAAATTATATTTATACCTTCATTCTGATGGTCACATTGAGTGGAAAATGTATACTACAGATAATGTTGGCCAATGGTACTGCTTTATATGTGATGATGTCAATAGGAGGGAAATTAACATGACCAGTCAGAGGCTGTTATCACAACAGGAACTGGTTGGGGGGAAACTTGAGGGACCCAGGTTAAGGTAAGTCTTGCACTGGTTTCAGTTGCAATGATTGGTTACCCTGAGGGGTTGATTTACTAAAGGCAACTAGACTGTGCACTTTGCAAAGGGCAGTTGCACTCTGCAAGTGCATTTGCTCCAGAGCTTAGTAAATTGGGTAAAGCTTCACTTTGCAAAGAATACCCAATCACATGCAATCACATGTAAGGAAAATAAAAAAAAAAAGAATTTTTGCTTGCACATGTTTGGATGATGAAAGTCAGCAGAGCTTCTGCTCATTTACCAGAGTGCCACTAAAGTGCATAGTCAATTGCCTTTAGTAAATCAACCCCTGAGTCTTTCGTCTTGCTAGCCTCAGACTGGTTACGTTACCCCCTCTTTTTATCATATAAAAAGGTCCTGTGTAAGAAGAAGAAGCTCAGTGATAACTTGCTCTCGATATTCAGTGATATTATTCTGATCCTCACATTTTGTAGACAATTACACTTTACCAAGGCACCAGTTTGAAAATGTATACTACAGATAATGGTGGTCAATGGCATAGCTCCCAACTGTCCCTGATTACGAGGAACTGTCCCTGATTTGGAACAAAGTCCCTCTTTCCCTCGTTCCTCCTCATTTGTTCCACATTTTGGTCTGATTTATATATATTGTATATAAAATGCATTATTTAGGTTTAAAAAAGTGTTTCCCTTTGCTAAACCTTTCATCCAATTTCTAAATTGCTGCATTTGTAAATTTCAAAAGCCAGTATAAAGGAATAGTAGTGGTAAAAAAGAAAGCACTTGTGGGTTTAACTAATCTAATTTTTTTTATAATTATCCCTTAAGGGGGTGTGACAGGGGGTGTGTCCTATGCCTACATACTTTTGCTAATTGGTATCCCTGGTTCCCATCTCAAAAAGTTGGGTGGTATGCAATGGTCCTGTCTTATATGTGATGATGTTGGTCAAGGGAGGTAACATGACCAGTCAGAGGCTGATAAGAAGAAAGGCTTTAGAGTGACCACAACTGGATTTGGTTGGGGGGAAGCTTGAAGCACTCAAGTAAAGGAAAGTCCTGAAGGCCCCCCCCCTTTATTCAACATGACCCCAAATAATTAAGGACCATTGGCATCATATAGAAAGATTCTGTGTAAGATGAAGAAGCTCAGGGTTAACTTGCTCTCGATATTCAACAATATGTATGTCTTCATTCTGAGGCTCACATTGGGTAGACAATTACACTCTACCAAGTCATCAGTTTGAACATGTATCTTACAGATTATGGTGGTCAATGGTCCTGCTTTATATGTGACGATATCGATGAGAGGGGGGTAACATGATCAGTCTGGTAAGAAAAAAGCATTAAGGTGACCCACTATCAAAACTGGAACTGGTTTGGGGAAAGCTTGGAGGACTTAGGTTAAGGTTAAGTCCTGCATGCTTCCCCCAAAGCAGTTCCAGTTGCGGTGACCAGTCACCCTAAACCTCTTTTCTTGCCAGCTTCAGATTAGTCATGTTACCCCCTCTCAACAACATCACCCCAAATAATTCAGGACCATTGGCATCATATAGAAAGGTCCTGTGTAAAATGAAGAAGCTCAGAGTTAACTTGTTCTCGATTCAATGATATTTATGTCTTCCTTCTGAGGCTCATAGTAGACTATTACACTTTACCAAGGTTTGTGTTTGAAATTGTAAGCAACAAACATCGCTATGTAAATGTCAGAAAGATGTTAATGAGGTCCCTTTTGCTGGAGTACTAGAGAGCTTTATATTTTTCCTTCATTGTGAGCTGCTGGCTCAACTGCCTCCATCTTCATTATAAATTGATCGAGCAACTGTCGGCGTCTGTACTTCTGAATTTGTATATTAATTAACAGGGGGATGGCAAGGGGGAAAAAAAAGGAACTTAAATAATGCATGTCTACAAATTTGCCGATCAGAGGCTAGGGGTATATTTTACTTGGCACTTTGAGACTTCCCTTTTAAGCCTACAACCAAGAGATGGACTTTTTGCTTTTCCTCTGCTAATCTCTGATATTTTATATTCCAGGCACATCCGTCTCCAGTGTACATTGCTCTGTCCGTGCTAAAAGTGCATCTGCATTAACCGTCCGCAAGTCGTTCCCCGGCTTCTGCAAGATGAATTAGGAAGATTACAACAGTTATAACTTTGTTTTACAATCGCACATGGTGCTTTTACAAGTGTATTTTGGCACCTTGCTCATTTTTATAGTTCCTCCAGGTATTTTGTTTTCTCTTACAAAGCTAGTCATTTGCAGCTGTTTTTATTTTTATTTTTTATTTTCTTCTTTGGATGAAATTAGATCCGAGCATGGAGGGAAGGATCTGAATTTTTTTTAGAGCCGGCATCTTGGCTCTGTGTTATTTTAGATGCCAGATAGCATAAATATGCTGTATACTAGGGGCCTCCAAACCTTTGAGTACACAATCTACATTGTTTATTTTACAAATATTCATAGGCCAAAAAAAAATCATTTTTATAAGTGAATGAATTAAATTTAAATGAATGAATACATTAAACTTGGATCTTTTTTGTAAATGCTATGATTCGGAACACAATTAAGTAAAATTGCCCCTTTTGCATCAGAGTCCCCCCTTTTCTTAAATCCCATCAAAGTCCCCTTCCATCAGCAGGGTGGATGCTGGGAGGTGGAGCAGGTCTGGATGGATGCTGGGACAAACACTTCATTGGTTACTAGGAAGCTTGCAGTCCTAGGGCAGGGGTTGGGCGGGGAAAAACAGAGACCAATGGAGGCTTCTTCTGACCTTAATCTTCAATCTGTTCACTGGATATGCTGCTGACCCTAGCTGCAGGCCAGATAAATTCTTGTGGTGGACCAGAAATGACCCATGGGCCATAGCATGGAGACCCCTGCCATAGACTGTTGAGCATTAAAGCTGAACTTTGGTCTGGCCAAAAATTATGAAATGTGTGCCCTTTCCCCCAGCATATGCAGGATTTATTGCGCTTTTAGTATAGGGAAATCTGACTGAACAGAATGCTTACCTTACTCCATAGACCCATGGCGGCCAGAGGTCTAGTCTTCTCTCCCATCCTGAAATGTGAACAGGTCCTTGGCATTATTGTGTATAATGCAGAACCTGTATTATATATGATTTAGTTGATGATGTTGATGAGAAGGGGTCATATTACTGGTCAGAGGCTGGCAGGAAGAGAGTCTTAGGGGGACTGGTCATCGCAACTGGAACTGGTGATAGGGGAAGGGGGATGAGTTCTGGGTAAGGGTTTATCTGGAGGTGATATACGAGAGAAAAATACTTCCTTGACCCAGAGTCCTGAAGACTTCACCCTCATTAGTTCCAGTTGTGACAACCAGTCAACCTAAGCCTTTTTTCATGCCACGTTTAACTGGTCATGTTACCCCCCCCTTTATTTAACATCATTGTGTATAATGCAAGACAATTGGCCACTGCTCATTCTACATTTTACGTGATGACATCAGAGGTCACATTCCTGAGCAAGAAGACTGGATCCCCATCTGCTGCGTAGCCCAGAGCTCGGCTTTAAAATATACTGTAGGTTTGTGCTATGGTCAAGGGTTGCATTTAAATTATAATTAAACCCTCGGTAATAAACAAATGCCTGTAAAGGATATTATTGTAACAGAAACTACCTGTAAAATGTTTAAATCTTATATATATATATATATATATATATATATATATATATATATATATATATTTTCACAGTTCACAGCACCATGCAAGATCTAAGCCTCTCTGCTTCAAGTGACCAACAAAGTGAATGCCCTGGTATGGGTCAGCATTTGTTGGTGGTTCACCTTGTAGAACACACGGTGGCAACTCTGCTCCTGCTTAGGAAGCGTTGCCACCCAAGGACCAGAGATGAAATCCAGGGTTATTGGTAGGCTCACCAAGCAGAAAAAATGCAAATACGAACAAAAATCTTGAAATGGGAATATGCACACAATCATGTGGAGGAGAAAGGAATCATGTGATGCAATTACATTTCAGGGTTTAGCTGCACTGTATATGCTAAGTCGTTAGATGTATAAAAGACAGTGTAGCACCAAAAAGAATAGACCAGGATGACCAGATGACACTTGCCACACTGACTCTTGTCAGGTCTTCTGAGGATGCAGTTCTTCAAAATGAGTAGCCAATCAGCAGGCCTAAAAAAAATAAAACGTAGGGGAGGAAAGAAAGGCAATGTTCCAGCTGTGCATTACAAGCTGATGCATGAACACATGCCAACCCATGCCAGCACGTTCACTTTGTTTGTCAAAGTAAGGCATGCCTATTGTGCAGTCACCCTACCTCAACACCACTCACGCCCTCTGAGGATGATAGCGGGTTAGAAGTCAGCTTCCTGTTGGACATGCCTACAGTGCAGTCAAACAGTAAGCACCAAGCTTACATAGAGTTCAAACTCAGAGGACAGCACTGTTGAGAGAAAATAGGGGTAAGGTATTAGTAGCTGAGTAGTGTATTATCAAGAGAACGTGTTACTTTGCCCTGAATGGGTCTTCTTTACAGTTAGGGATAGCTTAGACATTTGGGAAATGTATGACTTGTTTTAGTTTTCCTTCTTCAAAATCTTTATAAAATGTCACTGACAACCGATTGCCTGCTTTGCTCTGCCCCTTGTTCATTCTTCTTGACCTTTGCTCTGTTTTAGTCATTAAGCTTCCATAAATTATCACCTCAGAGGATCAACTGAACAAGCATGGACAGGGTTGTATAAGCTGTTTTTAACCAGAATCTCCTGAGAGGGGCTACAGTAACCCTTGGGTTCAACTCTAGAATATATAAGTGGGTTGAATCCCAAGCCCTGCTCTGTTAGTATGCCTAAAATAGAAACTAAATCCAATCCAAGAGCTTCTCCCATCCTTTGAAACTCCCTACTCCAATCTGTCCGACTGTCCGCTAATCCATCCATCTTTAGATGATCCCTGAAAACCCTTCTCTTTAAAGAAGCCTATCCTGCTTCTAACTAATACACTGTTTTACTTTCTCCATCAGCTCATTCCCCACAGCTATTACTTTTTGTATCAATTGACCCTCCCTCTTAGATTGTAAGCACTAACGAGCAAAGCCCTCTAATTCTTCTTGTACAAAAATGTAATGTAACTGTAATGTCTGCCTTCATTTTGTTAGGGTCTGCGCAAGCTGTTGGCGCTATATAAATATTGTATAATAATATAATAATAAAGCTTATGCACAAAGCTATTAGTCAAAACAGTTACAGAAGAGGAGGTTCAACCTGGCTTTCTAATGGAGATACAACCCCTGCACATGCTTAGGGATCTGCATTGCCCACAGAGTCACATTCCTTAATGACACGTTGATTTATTAAAATTGTATTCCTTATTCCTGCAAGCTTATCAGATTCACCTAAAAACAAAAAACACATTTATGCTGATCCAGATTTTCACAGTATTTGGGCTTTTTGTACATCCCGTTACAAAACCATGGACATTAATTTGGAGTTGACCTCCTCTCCCTCTTGAAGCTTATAACAGGCTTCCCACATGATTTTGGAGTATCTCTTTAAGAATGGGTGCCCACTAAGCCAAAAGAGCATTTGTGAGATCAAGTACTGATGTTGGACGAGAAAAACTAGCTTGAAATTGGCATTTCAACTTATCCAAATGTTCAGAAGGGTTGAGGTTGGGACTTTTTGCAGGACACTCAAGTTCCTCCACAACAACCTCATCAAACCATGTTTTTATGGAGCTGGCTAACTGCAGAAGGTCACAGTCAAGCTGGAACAGAATAGGGCCTTCCCCAAATTGGTGTTACATGGTTGAGAACACACAATTGTTTAAAATATATTTATATGATGTAGTATTAATGGAACCCTTCACTGGAAACACCTAAACTAAATCATTTGGAGAAGGGACCACTATTTTGAGTTATTGAGTAATATCTATGGGAAAAAGATTTGACGGAGTAAGCCATTCTCCAAGTTACATATCACACATCAGTTCCAAGGAGCAGTTATTATATTGCAATTGTATCTAAAATAATCTTTGAAAAAAAATAGACATTGCTTTTTTTGCATAAAAATTCCCCCATGTGCCCATACTATCTCTTGATGCTGCTGGAAGCTATAATCGAATTTCAGTAGTGGATCTGTTGTATAAACCTTCCACGTATCTAGATCATCTATGACAGCTAACATCAATTAAAAAATTGAGTTGGGCCAGAAGAATGCAGAATAGTCACTAATTGAGTAAAGGAAGAAATAAGCAACAGAAAATTAAATCCTAAAACGGGAAACATCTAATTTGCTACAGCACTATATATCATAAATAACTACCATGATTTATTTTACAGATAGAATACTGTTTTCACCTTTATTCATCATTCTTTGCATCTCAGTGTTGTCAATCTCTCTTATCCTACAAGGATAATAATCATTTAAGAAATATATATCTTTAGTTGCATGTGATTGGATTATGAGTATAGCTCATATATAAGCTAAGATAAAATTGCCTTGCAAAGTGCATTTGCTTTTAGTAAATCAACCCCAATCACAAGTCTAGCGACACAATAGGGTTTATGTCTGAAGATGCACAATAAAAACCTCACTAATACAGTTTTTAATATTAGTACTGGAGTGACAAAACAAGGAACCTGTCTGCAGTGATCCAATTAGTAGTGTATAGACAGAACCATTGCATAAAATGCTGCCCCCCAGCCTGTAAACCACGCATCTGTGACATGTTTCACCCCTACGAGCTTAGTTGTGCATACCAAACTACGACTTTACAGGTGTGGAGGGCAACATGTTTGTACAATGGTTTTTGAAATAACGTTCTTTACTGGACAGTGATGCCATTGGTGTGATGCTGGACTAGGACTGGGACTTGTTTAGATTGTCACACAGGAGCCTTTCATTGTGCTTTAATTACTTGCCTACTGGGCACTTTCACCCCCGTCCTGCCCAGGCCAATTTTCAGCTTTCAGCGTTGTCCCAATTTGAATGACAATTGCATGGTCGTGCAACAGTGTACCCAAATTACATTTTTTTTATTTTTTTTACAGAAATAGAGCTTTCTTTTGCTTTTTGCTTTCTTTCGGTATTTAATCACCGCAGGGTTTTACTAAACAAACAGGCAGGGTTGTTTGCTAAACAAACAAAAAAACAAAACAAAAAAAAAAGGACAAACACTTTGAAAAAAAACATTTTTCAAAGTTTGTTATAAAATTTTTGCAAACAAGTAAATTTTCTCCGCTGATCAGGTTGCACTGATGGACACTGATAGGCTGCACTGCTGTGCACTGATGAGGCGGCATTGATGAGCATTGATGGGCATGGATGAGGTGGCACTGGTGGGCACTGATGAGAAGGCACTCATGAGGCTGCACTGATAGGTAGCACTGATGGGCACTGATGGGCACTAACAGACAATGATGAGCGACATTGATGGGCACTGATAGGTGACACAGATGAGGACGCACTGGTGGGCACTGATTGACCGCATTGATGAGCACTGATTTTCAGCACTTGTGGGCACACAATCAAAAACACAGCTGACATAGTGCTCTCTGCTATAAAACTTTTATTGAAAACCCCGCTCAGATCTGCTGAGAAAGACCATTCAGAAGTCGATACATGTGCAGAGGAGAGGATCTGAGCCTGTGACGTTGCGCAGCCACGGTGTTGAACGAGCGGATGTGCCCAATACATGTAACAAGCGATTTTTGTTTTTATATCTAGTAAGTGTCCTCTTTTAGCGGGGTTTTAAATAAAAGTTTTATAGCAGAGAGCACTATGTCGGCTGTATTTTTGATTACATGGTACATGGGTCCCTTAAAGTGGAGGAACAGCTGAATAATCTCGGAGATCAACCCGCAATCTGTGAGGGATACATTGGGTGGAGTGGAGATCGTGAAAGGGAGAAGTTGAACAGCTGAGTCCTAAGAGAAAGAAAAGACATTTGTGGAGTGAAAATAAAGCATTCATTTGAGTCTTCCTGACTCATCCTTGAGGTGAGCAGATTAAATAGCTGGTGGTGGTTTGCATAAGCAATAAGAATTATTGAGAAGCATGGTGATATGATAATAACACTGGAGCACTACTATCAATATTGATATTGATTTATGGGACATTTATTATGAATATTATGAATTTTTTATGAATTTGAATTTTATTGCATGTATACATAGCACTAAGTATAGCATTGAACTATCACTGTAGTAGCGCTGCACTGTACAGTATGTGTGTGTGAGTGTGTGTCTTTTGGTACATATATATATATATATATATATATATATATATATATATATATATATATATGTATATATGTATATATATATATAGATATATATATAGATATCTATCTATATATATAGATAGATATCTATATATATATCTATATATATATATATATATATATATGTATATATATATATATATATATATTTTATTTTTTTTAAGTGTAGTGATTTCACTTAAAGTGGATAGCAGCTGCAACTTTGCACTTGATTAATTTAGGGTCGCACTGATTGTTGTTTCACACATTTGTATACATACACAATGGACTAAGCCAGTTACAAAACAGCTGGACAGCAATAAAGAATAACTCTTTAGTGCACACTGTACATGCATTGAAGCATCAGCAGGAACACCCCACTAATAAAAAAACATTAGAGATATATCCAATGTACAGTGTAGTCCGTAGAAGTAGAATATGGTAGTGATCTAATATAGGTATAGGATGAGTATAATCCCACATAGCACTACCAAAGTGGCAGAGAAGAAAAGAAAAAAAAGAAGAAAGAAAAGGAAGATATGGGAGAAAAAAAAGGGGGAGGGGAAGAGAGGGATAGGGAGGGAGCCCATTTCCGCTGCAGACAATGCAACCTAGAGATTTAGGACACAAACAATGTAAACTCTGCGAAGTATCGAAAATATGATCACAAGGTCCACATGGTCCCATATGCCTCCATTTTATCTTCGTCCCAAGCGATCATACATTCCATTGTACTGATATTCTCCAGCTCGAATGCCCACACAGCCAGATTTTTTTTATCTGTTTATAATATATAGTGGTTTAGGGTTTGTTAGGGTAGGAATCCCCTACTAATTTTTTAAGAAGTTGCAGGACCTTGTCCCAGAAAGGGATTATCCGCAGACACAAGCCTCGGATATGGATTAGAGTACCTGGGGCCTGCATACACCGCCAAAAAGTATCTGGCATAGCCGGATTTATCTTATGCAATATAGTCGGGCAACAATACCATCTAGACAGTATCTTGGAATTAAGTTCCCGAGCAACTGACGAAATAGAGGATCAAAGAATTTTTAAATCATAACACTACCCCAACGCGAGATCTAGTAAATGACCAATAAATATGCAAGGTGGAATTGTTAACTCAGTAGATCACTTACTTACTAGTAGTTTAAGGACCTGTGTCATTGGGCTTTTGCTCATTTTAAGCGGATTTTGCACTTCTATACAAGTCTATGGGAATGGAATACCCAAATTAATTAAGTCAAATGCAGGTCAAAAGTAGCTCAACTGCAGGTCATAGGCTACTGTTAGTAAATTCTAAATTAAATAAAAAGTACTCAAATAGATGTCAAGCCAATGCCATTGACACAAGCCGAAAGTCCGTCAACACAGGCAGTACCCTGGAAAGGTCATCCAGTGCCCAATGCGGAGATGCCAAACAGTGCCCCTCTTCCCTGATGTGGGAGCTCCAATCGTCTTCTGCAGCTGGGATCTACGATGCTAGCACTACTGTGCCCCTTTTGTCTGTCTGACAATGGCAACCTACAAAAGAAAATGTTTGGCTGGCCAGTTGGCCAACCGGTACCCCAAATAAAGTGTTTTGGGACTTTAATTATGTCTCCAATAGTGAACAGAATATATGATACACTAAACGGTCAAAATTTACACTTTTGTATTACAAAAAAGAAGCGCACATAGCATAATGTACACACAAGTACACAAAAAATGGTGGTCTGTTATGAGTGCATTGAGGACCATAGTCTATGTGTTTTGTATACACCACTTCTTCAGGACATATATTGGTAATTTTTGCATACAACAGCCTGGAAAGACAAACAAAATTAGTACTACATAGATCAACTAAAGCTATGTAGTATTATTTTGTTGTTTCCCAGCATTCCACCAATATAAATATATATATACTGTAACTGGTGTGGACCTTATGTTCCCAAGCATGCCAATGGTGCAGACAGAGAGACGTCACTGCACCTTTGCTCAGGCTCCTCCGGTCAGGTAACGCAGTTCCTCTGCCCCCCCCCCCCCTAAGTATGCCACTGGGGCAGACATTGGACCTCACAACCGAAAACATCACTGCACCTCTGCTCAGGCCCTGCCTGTCAGATAGGGCATTTCCCAGGCAGCAGGTTGGGTCATTAAAGGATGGAAGGAGTGAGGGCAGGCTCTCAGCTCAAATTAATATTCTCTACAGGCAGCTGCTTTGTGGCACCCCAACACATAAAGACACTGCGACCAAGGCTGCTGCCCCTGCTGGCCCCCTAGTCCTGGCCCTGAATACATAGAAACATAGAAAAGTTACAGCAGAAAAAAAGACTGAGTGGTCCATCGAGTCTGCTTGTTTTATTTTTTTATTTTTTTTATGTGTTTTGTATTTTTATATAAACATAGAAGATTGAGGAATGCATGTCCTTAACTACTTGCCACCCTATAACAATTATACTGCTACAGGGCGGCAGCTGTGCACCGGATCACATATACCGGTATATATATATATATATATATATATATATATATATATATATATACGTGATCTGGCTCTTCTGGGTATGAATGATTTTACACAGCAGGAGCCGATCAGAGGGTACTGCGGACTCGATGTCCACTGGCACCCGCTGCTCATTCGTTACATAGGCAGAATGACAGTCTGCCTATGCAAACACGGCAAACTGTTGTTCTGTCAGTAGGGAAGGCATAGATCCTATGTTCCTGCAAAGCAGGGACACGGATCTATGTCTTCCCCTAGTAAAAGCATCTCCCCCACACTACACAGAAACACTAGCTAGGTACCCTTTGATCATCCCTAATGTTAACCCCTTCCCAGCCAGTGTCATTAGTATAGTGCATATTTTTTAGCACTGAGCACAGTATTAGTGTCACTGGCTCCTACAAAGTGTTAGTGCCAGAATGTCTGTTGCAAGTCGCTGTTCGCCACCCTTACTAGTAGTACAAAAATAAATAGATAAAAATAGCCTACAGTTTGTAGACGCTGTAACTTTTGCACAAACCAATCAATATACAATATATAATTTTCTAAATTGTCAGTCTTTTTTTTGTTTATAGTGCAAGAAATAAAAAACGCAGGGTTTATCAAATACCACCAAAATAAAGCTCTATTTGTGGGAAAAAAAGGACCTAAATTTTTGTTTGGGTATAGTGTCGCATGACCGCACAATTATTTGTTAAAGTAACGCAGTGCCGTATCGCAAAAAATGGCCTGGTCAGGAAAGGGTGTAAATCTTCCGGAGGTCAAGTGGTTAATTTGCTGCAATGGGGTTTTGGCGCTGGGTGAGTAATATAAAGGCAAACAAAATCTACATCCCAGAGTTAAGTTTGGAGCTTTGCAGGGATTAAGGCTGAATCAGCTCAGTTACTAGCAGAGGATATTTTGAAAAAACTGTTCTTCCATTTCTAGCAAACACCATAACCCAATTTAATCCTCTACCATTATCTAAACCAGGTTATGATAGTCTATCTCTGACAGACCCAGCAAACTCGTTGACAACAATCTTCTGCAATATCCCACAAATCCTATCTATATTTATGTAAATTGATAACATATTGGAGGTGCGCCACAATCATATTGGAGGTGCGCCACAATTTATTTAGTTGGAGTAACAAGTTGCTTATTGGAAAGGAAGCTTGTACGGTAATGAGTTTTCTAATCAAGGTCTCTATTTTAATTTCAAATTGACTTGATGGGGGCTAATTACTAGACTAAATACCTGCTACTAATTAGGATTATAAAAAAAAAAAAATCATCAAAAGCTAAAATTTGCATGTTGATTAGCGAGGAAGAAAAAAAAAAGTTTGGGATAAATTGTTTGTGGGTAAGTAAAGGTAACCGGAGGAAGTACGGAGCTTGAGTCAGGAATCGTGGTTTTTGTATATATAAACTTGATTAAAATGGAATCACGGAGTGCAGAGCACCCAATAAAAGTTCTAAATAGAGATCAATACAAGGTGGATTCAGACTTGCTTTAGCTTCTAAACTTTCCACTTAGTGCTTTTCTCCTTTCGTTATTTTCCATAAGAAGTCTATGTAGTATCTGGTTCTACGAATGCAGGGTGAACGAATGCGTTATTTCTGATTGCACAAACAGTAACAATTAGGAATATTTTTGAGTTTATGTTTTAAACTTTTTTCTTATGTTAACTCCTGTTTTATTAAGTTTTCAACATACAGTGCCTTGCAAAAGTATTCACCCCCCCCCCCCCGGCTTTTTACCTATTTTGTTACATTACAGCCTTTAGTTCAACTGATAATTGGCATGTGCGTATGTATTCACCCCCTTTGTTATGAAGCCCATAAAAAGCTCTGGTGCAACCAATTACCTTCAGAAGTGACATAATTAGTGAAATGATGTCCACCTGTGTGCAATCTAAGTGTCACATGATCTGTCATTACATATACACACCTTTTTGAAAGGCCCCAGAGGCTGCAACACCTAAGCAAGAGGCACCACTAACCAAATACTGCCATGAAGACTAAGAACTCTCCAAACAAGTAAGGGACAATGTTGTTGAAAAGTATAAGTCAGGGTTAGGTTATAAAAAATATCCAAATCTTTGATGATCCCTAGGAGCACCATCAAATCTATCATAACCAAATGGAAAGAACATGGCACAACAGCAAACCTGCCAAGAGACGGCCGCACACCAAAACTCAAGGACCGGGCAAGGAGGGCATTAATCAGAGAGGCAGCACAGAGACCTAAGATAACCCTGGAGGAGCTGCAGAGTTCCACAGCAGAGACTGTAGTATCTGTACATAGGACGACAATAAGCCGTACGCTCCATAGAGTTGCGCTTTATGGCAGAGTGGCCAGAAGAAAGCCATTACTTTCAGCAAAAAACAAAATGGCACGTTTTGAGTCTGCGAAAAGGCATGTGGGAGACTCCCAAAATGTATGGAGGAAGGTGCTCTGGTCTGATGAGACTAAAATTGAACTTTTGGCCACCAAAGAAAACGCTATGTCTGGCACAAACCCAACACATCACATCACCCAAGAACAGCAACAGTGAAACATGCTGGTGGCAGCATCATGCTGTGGGGATGTTTTTCAGCAGTCGGAACTGGGAAACTGGTCAGGGCCGCCTTTTCGCATGGCCACGCTGGGCAGTTGCCCGGGGGCCCCATTTGCCTGGGGGGCCCCAGCCCAAGGGCCCCACATTCACCTGGCACCCGGCCCACTGTGTGAACATCCTGCACATCCAGGGATTGGCGAGCAAGCTGGATGTGCACTGTGCAGCTCCAATTAAAGACTTCACCTGTCAGATCCAAGCTGTGATGTTGGGTATGGGCGGGACTGCTACTCAGACCCGCCCCCTCTGTCAAACAACCAATGTAATGAAAGAGCCGGCTCACATCATACTTCGTTATATGCAGTGCTCCTCCCCCCTCCTTATCACTTCCGCACACCACACTTCCCCATTCCTTCCTCACACAGAGCACAGCGGCCCCTCCCCTCTAGCACGTTGTATCTAAGCCCCGCCCCTCCCCCTACATCCTTCCTGGCATGAGCAGCAGGTGAATGTGAGGTGAGTGTATAGTGACAGGAGGCTGAGCTCTGATTGAGACATTCACAGGAGGGACTACAGGTCCTAGCATTTCAGCTGCTTTCTGAGAAGGTTTGTGTGTCTGCAGCTCTAATGTTTTTTATTGTGCCATCACTATGTACAGTGCTGAGGATATCACCTCCTGGGTACCCCATGCTGTGCTGGTGGGGGGGAAATGATGTGTCAGGTTGGCCTCTCCCCTCAACTTTCTGTATGTATTAGTGGGATCTCTCATTGCAGATATTGCATCTCTCTGAAGATTGGATCTGTCCAGTGTGTGGGCTCCAGGGCCCCCGACAGGAGATCTGGGATCAGGCACCTAGGGGTGTCTGGCAGTAAAGAGAACCTGTCATCGTCCATTCAGATCAAAGTAGGAGGTAAGTACTAGAGCTGAGCGCCTCCATTGCTGACACCATCCCTGCACCCACTGACATCTGTCTGTCTGTCTGTAAGGCACCTGGTGAATGCTTTGCTCTGTGCCAAGGCCCCATCCCTGGTGTGGGGACACATTAAAGCTGACATTTAACTGAAAATCTAATTGGGTACACACTGTTCATTTTCTTCTCATTCAACCAGCAGGCTGAACGAAAAAAAAAAACTGACAGCTCTGGCCGGCTCTTTGATTACATTGGTTGTTTGACAGAGGGGGCGGGTCTGAGTAGCAGTCCCACCCATACCCAACATCACAGCTTGGATCTGACAGGTGAAGTCTGTCATTGGAGCTGCACAGTGCACATCCAGCTGGCTTGCACGCCATTCCCTGGATGTTCACACTGCTGCAGGTCCTATTCAGCCAGAAGTTGACATATATATATATATCGCTGGCTGGGACAAAGATGTAAAGTGTCAGGATCAGTTGTCTGTTCACCTCCCCAGGTTTTTTTTTTTTTCAGCCTTGTGTAGCCCTGCACTTACAGATCACCACTTCCACTTACTGGCTGGGTTCACACTGGTGTGATGCGGGAACCCTGCAAATCCACTGCGTATTCCCGCATCGCACCCGACTCGCACAGCAGTTCACACGGCCATATGCAAACTGCTGGGGAGTGTCAATACAATGTTAATGACACCCCCATTTCAGCTCGCATATCGCACTGCGAACTGTCAGTCAGTTTGGACATGAATCGGATTGCATAGGTGTGAACACCCATGTGATCCGATTCTGGTGCAGACCAGAAAAAGGGTCCTATGTGAGTTTAGTCTGAATGCGATGCGATTTTAGCCATACTATCTGTATGGCTGAAATCGCATCGCACGGACATCGCATTTGATTTGCCACTGTCAGAAGAGGCCTGCCACAGGTCACCATCTCCCTGGTAGGGGCCCCAGCGCACTACTTTGCCCAGGGGCCCATGATGCTGTTAAGATGGCACTGAAACTGGTCAGAGTTGAGGGAAAGATGGATGGTGCTACATACAGGGATATTCTTGAGCAAAACCTGTACCACTCTGTGTGTGATTTGAGGCTAGGATGGAGGTTCACCTTCCAGCAGGACAATGACCCCAAACACACTGCTAAAGCAACACTTGAGTGGTTTAGGGGAAACATGTAAATGTATTGGAATGGCCTAATCAAAGCCCAGACCTCAATCCAATAGAATATCTGTGGTCAGACTTAAAGATTGCTGTTCACAAGCGCAAACCATCCAACTTGAAGGAGCTGGAGCAGTTTTGCAAGGAGGAATGGGAAAAATCTCAGTGGTAAGATGTGGCAAGCTCATAGAGACTTATCCAAAGCGACTTGGAGCTGTGATAGCTGAAAGCAAAAGCAAAAGTTGGCTCTACAAAGTATTGACTTTAGGGGGGTGAATAGTTCTGCACATTGACTTTTTATGTTATTTTGTCCTATTTGTTGTTTGCTTCACAATAAAAATAAAAAAAATCTTCAAAGTTGTGGGCATGTTCTGTAAATTAAATGATGCAAATCCTCAAACAATCCATGTTAATTCCAGGTTGTGAGGCAACAAAACACGAAAAATGCCAATGGGGGTGAATACTTTTGCAAGGCACTGTAATAAAGTACAAAAAGAACACCGTACATGATAGACCATAGAGACATAAGTAGGTCCGTGTAAAGTTAACAGAGACATACCAATGCATCCTACAACAGCAACTGACAACAGCATAGATAGGATACAAATTGAAAATTAACCTTATATTTTTTATACCTTTGTATTCATATTTTTAAATGTCTTAAACCCGAATTCCAAGAATTCCAGGAACTTTGCAAAAAGTGCAGGCACACTATGGGTTTAGTCCAATTAGGTACATGTCATTTCCAGGACTCATCTCTATTTCTTATATAGGACAAGTTTATTGCACTCTCATGCCGCGTACACACGAGCAGACTTTCCGGCAAACCTGGTCCGGCGGATCGGACAATTCGATCGTGTGTGGGCTCCAGCTGACTTTTTTTTCCCAAAAGTTCGACGGACCTAAAAATAAAACATGTTTCAAATCTTTCAGACGGACTCGAGTCCGGTCGAAAAATCTGCTCGTCTGTATGCTAGTCCGACGGACTAAAACCGACGTTAGGGCAGCTATTGGGTACCGGCTATCAACTTCCCTATTTTAGTCCGGTGTACGTCATCACGTACGAATCCGTCTGGCTTTGGTGTGATCGTGTGTGTCCAAGTCCGTCCGTTTGTAAGTCCGGCGCACCTACGCTACAAAGTCGGTCGGAAAGATCGTTGGACCAAGTCTGCCGTAAAGTCCGCTCGTGTGTACGCGGCATAAAGGACACATTTCTTCCAAAGATTGGTAAACTGCTACAGATTACATTGATATTTTTGAGTTTAGATATGCTTTATCCATTTAAAGTGAGATTAAACCCAAAATGTAATATATTGCAGCTTGCAAATCATTAGATGTGGTGGCTGCATTCGTTTTCTTTTTTAGGCATTTATCCTTTATTTTTACCTGCTGGTCCAGCCAGTAAGTCTGGTATTTTTTTTTTTTAACTTCCTTTAAAAGACCAAGCTGTCTTGACAAAGTTGCAGTTTCAGGGGCCCACTGACAGGTGTGCTTTCAATGATCAGCTTTTGTTTAATTATGTAAAACTGTTATCCCAAAAAGAAAAAAAAACTGAGACCCTGGTTTAGAGATGATACAATCATGTAAATCCTGTCACCTGTGCAGTTCTTGGCTGTGTTCCCCACAGATCAGCCCCTGTTACAGCTTCTCACCTTGTGACTTGCTACAAAGTTACAGTTTTGTCTTATCACTGGGAGTAGAGACGGAGGAAATGTTACCTTTTGCCTGTAGCAGACTGATGACATCATCTAAGCCTAGCCAGAATCCCCGGACTGGAGTCGAGGAACAGCTTTTAACCGCTTGCCGCCCGCCGGCCGTCATATGATGGCCAGGCGGCGCGGCTCTCATTCTGGGCGGGTGTCATATGACGACCGTTCATTTAAACAGGGAATCCCTGTTCTTTCGGTGGTGGCGTGTCACAGAGACACCGCTCGCCACCGAGGGGGATGAACAGCCATTGGGCATGGCTGTTTACCATGTGATCGGCTGTGATGAAGTCACGGCCGTTCACAGATGGTACTGCCCCACTTTGCACGGCGCATGCGCGCAATCGCGAGCGCGCTGCACGTACACATCGGTGGCATCGTGTTCCCGGGAACACTGTTCCTCACCGACGCTGTTAAACAGCCATTGGCCGGCGGCTGTTTACCACGTGATCGGCTGTGATTCTTTCACAGCCGATCACTAAATGTAAACATACAGCTGTAAGGAGATGTTACCAGGATCTCCTTCTCACACCAATTGTGTGTGAGAAGGAGATTGCGGTAACATCTCGTTACCACTTACAGTGTACACCAACACACTCTGATTGCCCCCCCAATAAAGAGGACCTGTCACCACCCATCAAAGTACCTGTCACAGTTCATCTGAGTACCTGTCACAGTTCATTTGAGTACCCGAGTACCTGTCACAGTCCATCAGAGTACACGAGTACCTGTCACAGTCCATCAGAGTACACGTGTACCTGTCACAGTCCATCAGAGTACCCGAGTACCTGTCACAGTTCATCTGAGTAACCGAGTACCTGTCACAGTTCATCTGAGTACCCGAGTACCTGAGTACCTGCCACAGTTCATCTGAGTACCCGAGTACCTGAGTACCTGTCACAGTCCATATGAGTACCTGAGTACCTGTCACAGTTCATATAAGTACCAGAGTACCTGAGTACCTGTCACAGTCCATAAGAGTACCCGAGTACCTGAGTACCTGTCACAGTCCATATGAGTACCTGAAGACCTGAGTACCTGTCACAGTCCATATGAGTACCTGTCACAGTTCATATAAGTACCAAAGTACCTGAGTATCTGTCACAGTCCATATGAGTTCCTTGAAGACCTGAGTACTTGTCACAGTTCATATGAGTACCGAGTACCCGAGTACCTGTCACCAGCTCATCAGAGTAACCGAGCACCTGTCACCAGCCCATCAGAGTACCCGAGTATCTGTCTGCAGCTCATCAAGTTACCCAAGTACCTGTCTCCAGCCCATCAGAATACCCGAGTACCTATCTGCAGCCCATCAGAGTACCGAGTACCTATCTGCAGCCCATGCCTCATAGAATATATGTTGGGGTGTTTGCTTTTCAAAATGGGGTCATTTTGTGGGTAATTCCATTGTCCTGGTGCTCAAGGACCTTCAAAAGTGTGATAGGTAGGCATGAAATGAGATGTGGAATTTATGCTCCAAGAACGCCTGAAGGTACTACTTCAATGTTGGGCCTCTGTATGTGGCCAGGCTGTGTAACAGTCTCACACGTGTGGTATCGCCATACTCGGGAAGAGTAGCAGAATGTATTTTGGGGTGTAATTTTTGCTATATACATGCTATGTGTTAGAAACATCTTATAAATTGACAGCTTTGTGTAAAAAAAATGCATTTTTTTTCCCACATTTTCCAAAAACTTCTGGAAAAAACTGAACTGTTCAAAAGACTCATTATGCCTCACAGATTATACGTTGGGGTGTTTGCTTTCCAAAATAGGGTAATTTTGTGGACAATTCCATAATCCTGGTGCTCCAGGGCCTTCAAAAGTGTAATAGGTGGTTGAGAAATGAGATGTGTCATTTATGCGAATAGAATAGAATAGAATAAGGTGCTACTTCAATGTTGGGCCTTTGTATGTGGCCAGGCTGTGTAAAAGTCTCACACATGTGGTATTGCCATACTCGGGAAGAGTAGCAGAATGTATTTTGTAATTTGTTGTATGCATATGCTATGTGTGAGAAATAACCTGATAATATGACAATTTTGTAAAAAACAAAACAAAAAAAAACATCTTCATTTTGCAAAGTATTGTGGGAAAAAATTACAACTTCAAAAAAATCACCATGCTACTCATTTAATACCTTGGAATGTCTACTTTCTAAAAAGGGGTCATTTGGGGGGTATTTGTACTTTCCTGACTTGTTAGTGTCTCAAGAAATGAGATTCACCTGATGTACTGAAGGCCTAATTAGATGTGAGCAATTTTCAGTGATTGGCACCATAGTTTGTAGACACTATAACTTTCACAAAGACCAAATAATATACACAAATTTGGGTTATTTTTACCAAAGATATGTAGCAGTAAAAATTTTGGCCAAAATTTATGAAGAAAAATTACTCATTAGCAAAATTTTATGACAGAAACAAAGAAAAAAGGCATTTTTTTCACAAAATGTACGGTCTTTTTTTATTTATAGCACAAAAAAACCTCCACTAGTTATTAAATACCACCAAAAGAAAGCTCTATTTGTGCAAGTTTCATATTGAGTACAGTGTTGCGCGACTGAGTAATTGTCATTCAATGTGTGAGAGCGCTGAAAGCTGAAAATTGGTCTGGGCAGGAAGGGGATGTAAGTGCCCTGTATAGAGGTGGTTAAACAAAAAGTAGAAGTTTTCAGAAAAATGATACCAATGATATCTGGTGATCATGCCAGTAAGTCTGTTGTTTTTCACAGCACAATCTCTCCAGCAGAATGTATCAGTTACAGAGATGAGACAAACTATTTAACACTGGAAGGGGAGCTTACAATGATCAGCTTTTTTTTTATTCATGTAAAGCATTTATCCCAAAAGTAACAAAATTGTTTGCTGTAATTGCTTATAAAGCGTGAGCTGGAGTTTGGCTTCAATTTGTTAGTGGTACTAAATCTGCTAACACACCCCTCCCCCCAGACTGACAATGCTGCTGTCTGATGTGCCTCCTGTGTGTTAGTGGCCAGATCACCAGGTAAAAACAGAGCGGGAAAAAGCCTAATAAAAGAAAACAAATGCCGCCACCACATCGAATGATTGGTGAGCTGCAATACAATACAGTTTTTGGTTTTAATATCGCCTTAGTGCAAACCTGTAATGTTATTTAGAGATCCACTTTAAATACATGAAATAATATACATACAATTCCTCTTTTTGTTCCTCCTGATGCTTTCAAACTCAATTGAGCAAATACTCCATCGACCACGAGAAAGTGTTTTGTTTTTTTTTACGAACGCGCCATATTCATGACAGAATAATGGTGTAGCCCAGCTCTCCTCTGCATGCTGTATGGCCACCACCAAGTAGTCACTCTGGTGCTATCTTCACAGCTGTCAAGGAGAAAGACAGATCGTGGCCTGAGCTGCCCAGAGAACGAAGGGCTCGATCAGAGCGCGGTGTCACATCTGCGGCCAGGGAGACCAATATGGATGAACAGCTGTCACCCGCAAACATCTCTGCCGCTGACAAACAGCATCAAACTTATATGCTCGGAGTAAATCATAGATAAGACGTGTCATGCAGCTGCCGGCTTGCTGTATTTTCTGCCTATTCTTTATTTAAATAGTTTACATATTTATACTGTCAAACATCACAATGCAGATTCTTATTCTGTTGTGAGATCCAGGCTGTCCAACCTGCCAGAGCCCCATAGATAACATATTATACGTGGGAAAAGGAAATTACAATAGGATTGCTTCCTGGTTAAGAAGCCAAACCAAATTCTTTGATATTTAAGGCCAACTCTAGCTTAGATCTATTTTAGACAGATACTCCTATCTGTGACCCCGTTGGGGTGGTTTCGCCCTTAATTCAAATCTTGGGTGTTAATGGGACATGAGTCATGTTATTTGGTCAATTACATCACCCAGGATCCCCCACACATTTGTTTACATTCAGCTGCTGGACTGGGAAATGTCATTTGCAGCAAAAGTTCACCAAGAATGCTGGACTGGGAAATGTCATTTGCAGCAAGAGTCCACCAAGAATGCTGGACTGGGAAATGTCATTTGCAGCAAGAGTCCACCAAGAATGCTGGACTGGGAAATGTCATTTGCAGCAAGAGTCCACCAAGAATGCTGGACTGGGAAATGTCATTTGCAGGAAAAGTTTCAAAGTTAAAAAGGAAGTTGGGACTTTAAATGAAGCAACTGGACAGTGGAGGTATATGCACACTATCAAAATTTATTTGAATAACATTTAAAATACATAATTCATCTTGTATATATAGCATAGAGAATGCATAGGACCTAAACATGATGTATGAAAAAAATGTATAAAAAAAAAAAGTACATGCGAACAATGTATAATCAAAGTAGTGGACATATACATATTAATAGCAGAAAGCCCGATACTGGTACATGCGTCCACATGGTATATATGCATTCATCAATGAGTATATAAGTAGATCATATAGTAGAATGGTAGTAAATAGGTAAGTAACAGTCCATATGGGGTGTAGTTGTGGCATCAAATGTAGCTCGACGCGTTTCGTGGGTTATCCCACTCGTCGGGAGCAGATGCGATAGACATACCTATGGAGTATATATATATAAACATGGAGTAAATCATACTCTAAGGAGAATTTATTTGTAATATTTTGAGTATAAAGCTGATTGGCTGTCCACACTCACCCACTCAGCCAGCAACTACAATGCGGGGCAGCCAGCACAGGGTGGCTCCAGCAGCAAAAGTTCACCAAAAATGCTGGACTGGGAAATGTCATTTGCAGTAAGAGTCCTCCAAGACCCCATCATTTTAGTAGTCTCTTGTTTTGCTTCAGTGGGTCAGTAGACCTTGTTCATCGACGTTGACATGGATCTGCATGAAATTAGAATAGGTTTGCCTCCTCATTGAGAGGTCAAACCAAATCTTATGATATTTACGGCCAACTCCAGCTTAAATCTATAGATATTCCTTCCTGTGACCCTGTTGGGTAGCTTTTGCCACTAATTCCCATTTGGATGTCACCAGGACACGAGTGATGTCATTTTGTTAATGACATCACCCAGGATCCTTTTGTTTATATTAAGATGATGGTGTGGGAAATGTCATTTGCAGCAAGAATCCACCAAGACTGCATAATTTTGACATTCCCATGTTTTGCTTCATTGGGTCAGCAGACCTTGTTCATTGTAATTGACATGGATCTACAGGAAATTAAAATAGGATTGCTTCCTCATTGAGAAGGCAAACCAAATTTTATGATAGTTAAGGCCAACTCCAGAAAGAGTGCAACACCGCTCAGACTGTGGATAAAGATTTCCTCTGGGGTGCTGGCCCCCGGCTCACCACCGTCAATAGTAATTGAGACCTTGTTCACTGTAATTGACATGGATCTACAGGAAATTAAAATAGGATTGCTTCCTCACTGAGAAGCCAAACCAAATCTCAAGGACAACTCCCGCTTAGACCTAAATAGATATTCCCATCTGTAACACTGTTGGGGAGCTTTTGCTCTTAATTCCTATCTTGGGTGTCACCAGGTCACTATGACATTGTCCAGGATCCCCACTCCTTTGTTTACATTTAGATGATTGGCTGGGAAATGTATCATTTGTAGAGAGTCCACTGAGAATGCATCATTTTGACAGTCCCTTGTTTTGCTTCAGTTGACCAGCAAACCTTGTTCATCGACAATGACATGGATCTACAGGAAATTAAAAAACGGTTTCTTCCTCATTAAGAAGCCAAACCAAATCTTATGATAGTTAAGGCCAACTCCAGCTTAGATCTAGATAAATATTACACATCTGTGACCCTGTTGGGTAGCTTCTGCCCCTAACTCCCATCTTGGGTGTCACCAGGAAACAAGTGATGTCATTTGGTCAATGACATCACCCAGGATCCCCTGGACTTTTTGTTTACATTAGGATGATGGGCTGGGAAATGTACATTGCAGTCAGAGTCAACCAAGAATGAATCATTTTAGTACTCTTGTTTTGCTTCAGAGGGTCAGCAGACCTCATTCACCGTCATTGACATGGATCTACAGGTAATTTAAACAAGGTTGCTTCCTCATTAGGAAGCCAAAGAAAATCTTATGAAATAAAGGTCAAATCCAGCTTTGATCTAGATAGATATCCCCATTGGTGACCCTGTTGAGGAGCTTTCGCTCCTAATTCCCATCTTGGGTGTCACCAGGTTACGAGTAACGTCATTTGGGCAATGACAGCACCCAGGATCCCCCACCCCTTTGTTTACATTTAGATGATGGGCTGGAAAATGTCATTTGTACAGCGAGTCCACTGAGAATGCATCATTTTGACATTCCCTTGTATTGCTTCAGCAGGTCAGCAGACCTTGTTCATCGACATTGACATGGATCTACAGGAAATTAAAAAGGGTTTCTTCCTCATTGAGAAGGCAAACCAAATTTTATGATAGTTAAGGCCATCTCCAGAAAGAGTGTAACACCGCTCAGATTGTGGATAAAGATTTCCTCATGGGTGCGTGCTGGCCCTGGCTCACCACCGTCAATAGTAATTGAAGAAAAAGAAGGTTGGTTACCAATGTTCCTGTAACGTCCTGTCTACTTCCTTTGGCACTTTGACTATAAAGTAACTATTCTACAGAAGTTCTTCCTCCCATGGTGTGAGACCAATCTTCTTTTTCTTCAAGGCCAACTCCAGCTTAGATCTAGATAGATATTCCCATCTGTGACCCTGTTGGGGAGCTTTCGCTCTTAATTTCCATCTTGGTTGTCACTAGTTCACAAATGACATCATTTGGCCAATGACATTATCCAGGATCACCGCACCTTTGTTTACATTTAGATGATGGGCTGGGAAATGTAATTTTTAGAAAGAGTTCACTGAGAATGCATCATTTTGACAGTCCCTTGTTTTGCTTCATTGGGTAAGCAGACCTTGTTCATCGACAATGACATGGATCTACAGGAAATTAAAAAAGGGTTGCTTCCTCATTGAACAGCCAAACCAAATCTTATGATAGTTAAGCCCAAGCCAGCTTAGATCTAGATGGATATTCCCCATCTGTGACAATGTTGGGTAGCGTTTGCCCCTAATTCCCATTTAGGGTATCACCAGGACACGAGTGATGTCATTTGGTTAATGATGTCACCCAGAATCCCAGCCCATTTGTTTACATTCAGTTGCTGAGAAATGCCATTTGCAGTGAGTGTCCACTTATGCCCTGTACACACAATAGGATTTTCCGACAACCAAATCCATGTTTTTTTTCCAACAGATGTTGGCTCAAACTTGTGTTGCATACACACGGTCACACGAAGTTGGTCGGAAATTCCGAACATCAAGAACACGGTGACGTACAACACGTACGACGAGCCAAGAAAAATGAAGTTCAATAGCCAGTGCTGCTCTTCTGCTCGATTCCGAGCATGCGTGGCACTTGCGTCGGAATTGTGTACACGCGATCGGAATTTACGACAACGGATTTTGTTGTCGGAAAATTTGAGAAGCAGATCTCAAATTTTGTGTGACGGAAATTCCGATGGAAAATGTCCAATGGAGCCTACACACGGTTGGAATTTCCGACAACGAACTCCTATCAAACATTTTCCATCGAAAAATCCTATTGTGTGTACGGGGCATAAGAATGTATCATTTTGACAGTTCCTGGTTTTGCTTCAGGGAGTTAGCAGACCTCGTTTATCGACATTGATCTACAGAAAATTAAAATAGGATTTCCTCCTTATTTAGAAACCAAGCCAAATCTTATGACATTTAAGGCCAAATCCAGACTAGTTCTAAATAGTTATTCCCATCTGTGGTCCTGTTAGGGAGCTTTCTGCCTTAATTTCTATATCAAGTGATGGTATTTGGTCCACTACATCCCTCACCTCTTTGTTTACATTCAGCTGCCTTTCTGGGAAACATCATTTGTGGTGAGAATGCATTATGTAGGCAGTCAGCTTACTTTGTTTCAGAAGGTCAGCAGGCAGGCCTCGTTTATCACAACTGACATGGATCTACATTGTGGGACTGTCAAATGTGTGGTATGAATGAATAACAGGGGTTACTATGTACTCTTATACCCCCTACTCAGTGAATGGGCTGGAGATCTAGGAGCCCCCTTTTTTAAGACCCCCGCATCCACAAGGCCAGGATTGTGGGGAGGGAGCCCTTGTCCTCATAAGGACAGGGACAAGGTGCTTTGTCAGTGGGTCACCCCTGGCAAGCTACCCTCTCCATGTTAAGGGCATGTGGCCTTGTGTGGTTCAGAAGGCAGTGGAGGAGCGCACTGATCCTCATCAAGGATAAGGACCTGGTAAATATTTTTAGAGAGAACTGCATGCCATTTCTTCTTCTTTTTTTGTAGGGTCACCATTTACAGTCCATACCAGACTCTCACCTGGATTAAGGGTCTGATATGGAACTTGGGGGGGGGGGGGATCCCAGCTGCTTTGTTTACAAACAAAACAAAGAGGCCAGGAAATATCAGTTTTGCTTAAGTACATCACACAGGTACACCACTTCATGTGCAGGTTTAAGGCATCCCAAGTGTGTTATTTAAGGAATTATGTGTTTTTATTGATGGCCTTTAAACCTTATTAAAAAAAAACTGCACCCCACTGGATAGTGTTATTTTTCTTCTTACTATTGCATTGATAAAAGTCCCTCAGGGCAGTACCCAGCTCCTCATGCCCTTTGTTTCAAAATCTCTTGCCTATTAGCCTTAAAAATTGAGAGAATTAATCTACTACAATGGAGTTTGCTTTGAGTAGAAAACAGATAGTAATAAAAAAACCTAATAAAAAATATAATAATAACTTCATAGGGAAAAAATGTTGGCTTTATATAAACTTAAATTGCTAATACTGTTGAGGAAACAATTCAGCTGCACTCATGAAAATGTACCTAATTTACCTTAACAGATCTAGGATTGGCAGCGTGGGAATGGGCCCTTGCCACAATCTGCAAATATGCTCTGTATGATTGCACATTATGGCCCACTTACCTCCAAGTTAGTGGCTTGCCAAGAATGAGCAAGGTACATGAAGGATGATGCAAATGTACATAAGAAAAACAAAACTGTGAGGGTGCAAAAGAGATTTGGCATTTCTCTTTTGCTGACATTTTTAACAGGACTTAAGTTCTGATTTATTATGATTTTTAAAAAAGAAAATTACAGCAATTTCGTTTTTTTCTAAAATAAAAAAAATGTTAAATCTCTAGAAAAGCCTTGCAGTCAGTCACGTAGGTATTTATTAACACTGACTGTAAAAAACCTTTTCTTTAGTTTAGGTATTGTGCTTTTATATTCTTGTCTTTACTTTTACTCTTTTTATGTGTTACTTTTTTGTCTTTTTTGTTCTTTATAATTCCCCATATTCTCCTATTTCTCTAAGCAGCTATTACAATTCAAAAGACTGGTAGGGCGAAAATACATATCCTAAATCGATGCAATGTCACATAAGTAGTTTCTAAAGCAAAACTTTATACTGGTAGTCAAAAGCTCTGTTTCTGATTAAAAAATTAAAAAAATGAATAAAGGAGAACTCCGGGGGAAAAATAATAATAGCGCTATAAAAAAAAAAAAAAGCTTTTGCTTCAATACTACCAAGAACAATAGTGCAGCACAAACAGCAAACAACTAAAAATAATAAAGTACGTTTAAAAGTCCATATCTGAAAAAGTCCAAATGCATTCAAGATGTAGAGGAATCGTGGAACATCATCCACTGTGAAGATGTGCATCCAATTTAAGCATGCAAGTGCCAAGGTACGTGAAAAGACACCTTCACCAAAGACATAATTGGCTGTTCACCTCATCAAAGTGACCCCTGAAAACAGTATGGTCAGTAAATGCTTTTCCCAATGGGGGAGATAAAAAATCCTCCAGCAGTCTTGTCTGTGGCAAGAGATGACGATTCCTCCGCAGTGTATATATAATAAAATAGAACAACATATAGTGCTCTCTGCTAAAATCTTAATATTTTATTAACCACTTGCTTACTGGGCACTTGAACCCCCTTAGTGCTCAGGCCAATTTTCAGCTTTCAGCGCTGTCACTCTTTGAATTGCACGGTCATGCAACACTGTTTTTTTATTTTTTTTCACACAGATACAGCTTTCTTTAGGTGGTATTGAATCACTGCTGGGTTTTTTATTTTTTGCTAAAATTTAAAAACAAAAAACAAAAAACAGTTTCATAGTTTTTTATAAAATTTTGCAAACAGGCAATTTTTCTCCTTCATTGATGTGCGCTGATGAGGCTGCACTGATGGGCACTGATAGGCTGCACTGATGGGCACTGATAGGCTGCACTGATAAGGCGGCACTGATAGGTGGCACTGATGAGGAGGCACTGGTGGGCACTGATAGGTGGCACTGATGGGCGGCACTGAAGGGCACTGATAGGTGGCACTGATGGACAATGATAGGTGGCACTGGTGGGCATTAATGGGTGGAACTGGTGGGCACTTATAGGCAGCACTGATATGCACTGGTAGGTGGTACTGATGGGCAATGGCAGGTGGCATTGGTGGGCTCTGCTTAGCAGCAGTTGGTGTCTGTGTGCGGGACCGATGTCCCCCTGACAGAAGCCGGTAACTGGCTTTTTTTTTTCCTCACGCTGTCAGCATGAGGTAAAAAAAGCAGATTACGATCATCTGTTTATATCACGTGATCAGCTGTCATTGGCTGACAGCTGATCACGTGGTAAGGGACCGGAATCGGCGCCTTACTACAATCTGTGATCAGCCAAGTCTCATTGACTCGCTGATCACAGAGCGCACCGCGTGCACCCCACAGGGGGTGTGCAGGCAGCTCATGCACGGGAGAACGTACATTGATGCCCTCCCGGCAATTTAGCCCTGTGCTGTAGCCGTCTTTCGGCAATATTGCAAGCGTGAGGAGGTTAAAAAGGTAACACATTTACAAATGGAGCACTTGTCACAAGTACATTTAACGAGTCCTCGAGAGAAATAAATCCACAAATCTGAAAGATGGCTGCGGGTGACGTCATGTGTGGTTCCTCCCCGTACGCGTTACATCCAAGGGCAGGACTTCATCACTATCACTCTGAAGAAACACTACTCTGCAACTAGATGCTAGTCTTCTGTGCTCTATGATGGCCAGCATCATTCCCACTTCTTCTGAGCCCAAGCTATAATTGACACACCCCCTTGGGTGTGACACTAACGAGTCACATGACACCGGGGAGGGAAAATGGGCCAAATTTGGACTTTTGTTGCCAGCGGTTTAGACATTAATGGCTGTGTGTTGAGTTATTTTGAGGGGACAGCAAATTTATACTGTTATAAAAGCTGTACACTCAGTACTTTACATTGTAGCAAAGTGTCATTTCTTCAGTGTTGTCACATGAAAAGATATAATAAAATATTTACAAAAATGTGAGGGGTGTACTCACTTTCGTGAGCTATTGTGTATACAGGCATACCCCACTTTTATATACACAATGGGGTTAATTTACTAAAGCTGGAAAGTGCAAAATCAGGCTCACTTCTGCATAGAAACCAATGAGCTTCCAGGATTTATTACCAAAGCTTAATTTAACAAGCTGGGGTTACAAGCTCATTGGTTTCTATGCAGAAGTGAGCCTGATTTTCCACTTTCCAGTTTTAGTAAATAAACCCCATTGCGTACTTAAAAGTGGGGTATGCCTGTATATATACGTAATTAATGTTCATGATTATTTTATGTCTTTGGATCAATCATATGTAAATTTATGATCATATTATCTTATTTAGGTTTAGATGTTTCTGTAGCCATGATGAAAAGGGAGTTGTTTGGCCCCAAAAACGCATTAACTATTTTTTGGTAGGAACATTAAACAGTTTGAACTATTTTACCATTTGGTCTGGTGGTTTGTATTTGGTTGAGTTAGGCATCCATTGGAAGGTAGCTTTTTTTGAAAGCTGCCCAGTAGAGCCAGTGAGCTCTCTGAAAACCCTTTTCTCTTCATTGTTTTGACTTTTGACTTAAGCTACTGTATAAACTTGCAGTACATCTCCTATAATCTTTCTCATTGCTTTTGGTTATTGTTACCTGGCTGGGCAACAGGTTTGATAAATGTCTATCTCTATGCATTACAAACTCCTGCCTCCCGCACTCTGTGTGTTACACACCCCTGACCTCTGCACTGTGTGTGTTACACACCCCTGACTCCTCTGCACAATATAAACTATGTTGTAAATCACATGATCCTGACTGATGCCAAATGACATTTTCCTTTGGGGTAGACTCGTACAAAGAATTAGCTCTCTATTTTCAGCATGTAGAAAATCGTATTGGTACAAGGGCTTTGGCATAAGTGTCCATAAAGGCTCAGGTTATTTTTAGCCATGCCCATATTAGCCCCTCCCACCATAAGCATAATTGAGCTACATTCAGTTACCAAAAAAAGCCCCAGGTCTTTTACATTACTAATGCCTCCCCTGCAAAAGATGGAATTAAACAATTTATGACTGGTTTAATGTAGGCATTCTGAGATTACATGTGGGGAAATAATTATAGAATAACTGCTGTTTAAACACTGGGTTGTATATACAACATACTGTAGAGCATACATAGCTACAAGTAATAGATACAAAAAGCAATTTTTTTTTTCGTTTTGCCTTTTTTATAGGTCATTCCATTCCTGCTGGCAGTTGTAAACATTTTTTGGGGTAATCTTACATCTGAATTGGGTGACAATGACATGCATTGGCCTTGACAGGTCTAATATACTATCTCGTCTTCTCAGAGGTGGGATTGACAAGCAGCACCCATGTCTCTCTAGATCCATCACATGTCTCTGGCCTGGAGACGTTTTAAAGTGAACTTGTTAGTCATTTTCTCTTTATTATTTTAAGTACTGAACTTTCCTTAACAGAAAGGCTTTACCAATGAAGTACCATTTTTAAGCCAAGGGATATGGCACCTGGCAGGACATAGCTACTAAGTTAGGGAAAGTTCCACCCAATTAACAAAATGAAACGAAATCAGAGAGGGGCACAGAAGAAACCTTTATTTCTAATAAAGATAACATCAGGCATTCTGTATTATCTATACCTGAGCAGGGCTTATATGTTTAAGAGTTAAAAATGGCTAACATGGAATGTACATCCTCTAAGGGGAAATCTGAAATGCCTGAATGCCCTCTCCAATTTTAACTTTTAGCTCAATGTAAGATTCCTAGGTACCTTCACCGAATGCTTAAACTTTGGACCTCCAGCTTGGGACATCAAGATATTTCATAATACTTGCTTTGTCAATGAGCCCTTTTTTAATTTCTTTTGTTGTTTGTGGACAATGTGGATTCCAAGTCTACGGAAAAAGGGCCTCTATAATCTTGTAGTCTTGAGGCAACACTTGCTCTCTTCGTTTGCCCACCACACTGGGGAACTAGAAAATAAAGGAGCCCTCCTACTTAACAAAAAGGCCTTAATAAGTATGGCACTTTGCTTTTTTCTTTTCTGTTCTTAACGTCCACTTTTTACATTAGCTATCATCTTGGTCCAAGGAACAAAAAAAAAGACAACAAGGGTCTGGAGTATGGAAATTTCCCTAGGGGGTCCTTACCTTTTGGTCCAGACTGTATGCCAGCACCCAGTCCTCCTGCTTGGGGTGAAACAAGAGACTCTGTATGTAGAAGTTAATTCTGTATTTTTGATAGGTGGCTCCGGCATCCGAGCTGATCCATATACTGCTCTCTACATCGGGGTCACTCAACAGCATGATCTAAAATAAAGAAATAAAGAATGGTAATCAGATAAACTGAACCACATAGTATATAAGGCTGTTAGGCAAAAGGCAGTTTAAATGTTAATATATTAAAAATTAGAAAGCCCTTGCATCATTCCAGATGTGCACATTTTTTTTATTAGCTCTGCAGCCAAAGAGATAAAAGATGAAGGAGGCATATAAGAGTTGATTTACTAAAAACAAATAGACTGTGTACTTTTGCAAGTGCAGTTGCTGCAAAGATTAGTAAATGAGGGAGGGCTCTGCTGACTTCCATCGTCCAATCATGTGCAAGCAAAAATTATTTTCTTGCATGTGATTGGATGTTCTTTGCAAAGTAAAGCTTCACCTCATTTAATAAGCTCTGGAGCAACTGCATTTGCAAAAGTGCATGGTCAATTTGCATGTAGTAAATCCACCCCATAATTTCCAAGGGGGGGTCCAGGTTTTCTAACTTTACCTTGAAGAAACTCATGTTTTTTAAACACAAATAAACTTAGTACATTTCCTGTTTTTTTTTTAGGAAAAGCTTACCTGTAAGGAAAAAAATGATATACCAGTAAATTTCTAGTGGCTGCAAAGCTGCTGGATTACTTTTACAGGCGGCGGAAGGGGCCCCAGCCCTCCCGTCACCGCCTTTACCAGGCTCTCCCGTGTGTTCAGGAAGCCAGAGAAGGATGCAAGGTTCCTGGGACACAGTTAGAGGAACGTATGTTGTTCCCATGTAAACAAGTTTGATCAGAGAGATCTGGGGTCTAATAGATCATAGATAGCTTGTCATGGCCCATGCTATTACAAGGGATGTTGTTAAACCCTTGTGATGGCAATAAAAGGGATGAAAACAACAAAACAATTAAAGATACAGTGTAAAACAAAACTGTAATAAAATAAATAATAATAAAAAAATGTAAAAGCGCCCCCGTTCCCCTACGGTCACACGCAAATACGAGCCCACGTATGGAAATGGTGATTGCACCACCCATGTAAGGTATTACCACAAACAGCAGAGCGAGGGACATAATTTTAGCTCCAAAACTCTAAATTGGTTACCTGTAAAGGCTTTTAAAGCTTTGCCTATGGAGATTTTTAGGGATCGTAGTTTGGGGTCGTAAAAAGTGTAATATGCTTGGTATCTATTTACTCAGCTTAATATAATCTTTTATAGTTTACCAAACAATTGGGTATTATATTGCGATTTTGTGCATTATCAAAGTGTATTTTTCCAAAAAAATATCATTTGAAAAACTAGCACACAAATATCATGTAAGAAAAAGATGCACCCACCATTTTATAAATATTGTTTGAGCATTCTAAATCTAGCAAAAAACCTGTGTTTTTTACATGTAGGAGAGGTATGTCAGAATTGGCCCGGATTGGAACTGGTTAACGCCACTTTGCCCACTTTTGAACTTGTGAACCCATGGTGCAGAGTCAATGAGATTTATTTACTAATAGACAGTGCAGTGCAATTGCACTCATTTTCCCCCAGACCTTAGTAAATGTAGTAAAGCTTTGCTGATTTCCATCATCCAATCGTGTACAAGCGAACATTTTTTTTTTTATTTCTTTGTACCTGCATGCGTATTCTTTACAAAGTGAAGCTTTACCACATTTACATTTACTAGTAAAAAAAAAGAGTACAACTGCACTTGCAAAGTGTACATTTTATTGCCTTTAGTAAATCCAACTTATAAGTGATTCCATGGAGTTGATTTACTAAAACTGGAGAGTACAACATTTGGTGCAGCTGTGCATAGCAACCAGCTTCCAGGTGTTTAGATATACTGTGGCAGGGTGGCCGTTCTGCGCCAGATCACGTGCCTAATACTTCAGGGTCTGGGGTGCAGGAGCTGATCAATGGGTACGGCAGACTCTATATCTGCCGACACCCTCTGATTATTTGTAAACAAGGCAGATTGCCGTTCTGTCTGTACAGAAAGCATGTACTGTGTTTCTGCAAAGCAGGGGCACCGATCCATGCCTTCCACTAGTACAAGAACCTGCCCCACAGTAAGAAAACACCACCTAGGCACACAGTTTAACCCTTTGATCGCCCCTGATGTTAACCCCTTCCCAGCCAGTGTCATTAGTACAGAGGCAGTGCATATTTTTTAGCACCGATCACCGCCATTACTAGTAAAATATATGAATAAAAATATCCCATAGTTTGTAGACACTATAACTTTTGCGCAAACCAATCAATAGACGCTTATTGGGATATGTTTACCAAAAATATTTAGGAGAATACATATTGGCCTAAATAGATGAAGAAATTAGATTTCTCGTTTTATAGCAGAAAGTAAAAAATATTGTTGTTCATTGTTGTTGTTCATTGCGCAAAAAATAAATGCTGCAGAGGTGATCAAATACCACCAAAAGAAAGCTCTGTTTGTGGAGAAAAGGGGACATATATAATATTTGGGTACAGCGTCGCACGACCGTGCAATTGTCAGTTAAAGTAACGCAGTGCCGTATCGCAAAAAATGGCCTGGTCATAAGGGGGTGGTAAATCTTCCGGAGGGCAAGTGGTTAATAGTAATGGGCTCAGCCATGTTCGGGATCATAGTCCCAACCCACCTAAGCAATCCCACCAGGAAGCCCACACTGCACACTGCCAATCATAGGCAGTGAAGCATTTCCCGGTCTGTGCAGCTTTGGACAGGAAATGTCTCCCTGCCTATGATTGGTGGTGTGCAGTGTCAGCGGGGTTGCTCAGGTGGGTTGGGGCTACGATCCCGAACATGTCTGAACCCATCACTAGTGGTTGATTAAAGAAGCTGAAGTTAGAAACTGGTTGGCTACCATGCACAACTGCACCAGAGGTGGCACATCATCCACCCAAATCTATAATATCCACCCTGTACGGAAGGACAGGGAATCTGTCTGAGGCTCTAGTACAAAATTGTTTGTAGTTCTATATTCTAGGACAGCACCGGTACAGAAGACTGTTCTCCTTCCCTGTCCCCAGACCCCTCCCCTCCTGTTTGAATGAATAAACAATGATGCATTTCACTAATCATGAAGACACCAAACAGAAAAATAAGGCAAAGCTGAGATCGATACGGAAGACACACCAGTACAGATATGACAAACACCGGCAAATTGCCCTCAGCCAGAACTTGTTAGATTGTCGGCACTCGAAGAACCTGCGGGAGGTTTTCTGTCGTACATAAAACACATCTGGCGACAGCTCTCTCAGAATCTGTGCGCCATAAAATTGCTTTATGTTCATGAAGTTGATGTACAAAGTTGTTTTTATTGAAAACTCTATTAACCTTTTCATCGCGTGACGGGCTCATAATACTATCTGTTGCAGCCAATAAAATAAAAGCTGAAGTTTATTCTGCTTATATTTTGCCTTCCCTTGCCCCCCCCCCCATCAACATGCTAATGAAATGTTTATATAAAACCTTCTTTGCTATGATTACATAACTTATTTTGGGCCTGGGTTTCTGTGCTTCTCTGTTTCCCATTGGGGAGATTTCCCTCCACTTCCTGTCCCATAGCCAAAACAGGAAGTGAGAGGAAATCCCTTCTAAGTGAGTAAATCATAGGCTGCCACCAGAAGTAGCAGACATATTTAAAAGCTTCCCTTCTATTCCTGTTCTGGTGACAACCAAAAATTTGGGATTTAGGCAAAGCTTCCACTCACTGGTTCTGAACATTTTACTGAATATAATTTGCTGTAATATTACACAATGAATTCTGCATTATGCATCATTTTAGTTTTAGTTGTACCCTTCTCATCTCTAAAAGCTGTAATACGATGAAGTCAGTGCTTACCCTTCACCAAGTTTGCCAAGACTCTGCCCACGTTTCCAAGCTTCAAACATTGTATATCGTTCAATGCTCTAGGACACACATGTCAAACACAAGGCCTGCATGCCAAATCTGGCCCCCCAGTCAATTTCATGTGGCCCTCGCACCTCTCCTGGCCCTCGCACCTCTCCCTTCGTAGGCAGCAGAGGACAAAACCCGTCCTAAAGATTCTGTACCTCTCTGTGCAGCTCCAGCACTCACTCGCCTCTGCCTCCCTTGGTCTCAGCATTTAGCAGACTCGGGCAGCTGACTCCAGCCCTCCCCTGGTCCTGCTCCAGACCCTGCACTTTCTGCTTCCCAGCTCTACCCCAGAAGTTAAGGAGGGTGCACTGTGATGTAAGGGAGGGTGGGGACTCTTGTAAAGGGGGGATCAAGTCTGTAAGACATCAAGTCATATGCTGCGTACACACGAGCGGACTTTACGGCAAACTTTGCTCGGCGGACTTTTCGACAGACTTTACGACGGACTTTCTGAATGAACGGACTTGCCTACACACAATCCACCAAAGTCCGTCGAGTTCGTATGTGATGACATACGACCGGACTAAAACAAGGAAGTTTGTAGCCAGTAGCCAATAGCTGCCCTAACGTGGCTTTTTGTCCGTCGAACTAGCATACAGACGAGCGGACTTTTCGACCGTACTCGATTTCGACGGATTGATTTCAAATCTAAGTTCGTCCAACTTTTGAGAAAACAAAGTCCGCTGGAGCCCACACACATCGAATTGTCCGACGAAATCCCGTCCGCCGGGCAAAGTCTGCCGTAAAGTCCGCTCGTGTGTACGCGGCATTACAGATACAACTGGCCCTTAGAGGGCAACCATAATGATGACGCGGCCCACAATTAAATTAAGTTTGACACCCCTGCTCTAGGACTATCAGATTTTCCCATAAACATATCACAGGTCTGTGTAGCATGCAGGTGGCATGAGTTAGGTCAGACATTTTGGGGTTGATTTACTAAAGGCAAGTAGGCTTTGTAAGGGAATTTGCACATTGCATGGGAATCTTCCCTAAATCGTAGTGAATGTGATGAAATCTCACTCTGCAAACCTACCCAATTAACTGCAAGAAACAGAGAAAAACTGTATTTTTGCTTGCCCATGATTGGATGATGGAAATCAGCAGAGCTTTCTCACATTCGTTAAGCTAAGGGAAATGTCCTTACAAAGTGCAAATTCCCTTGGAAAGTGAACAGCCTTTTTGCCTTTAGTAAATCAACTGCGTTGTCTTTATATGCAATATACAGGCATACCCCACTTTTAAGTACGCAATGGGGTTTATTTACTAAAGCTGGAAAGTGCAAAATCAGGCTCCCTTCTGCATGGAAACCAATGAGCTTCCAGGTTTTATTACCAAAGCTTAATTGAACAAGCTGGGGTTAGAAGCTCATTGGTTTCTATGCAGAAGTGAGCCTGATTTTGCACTTCCCAGCTTTAGTAAATAAACCCCGTTGTGTACTTAAAAGTGGGGTATGCCTGTATGCATCTTCAGTATTTGTGCAAGCTGTCACAAAAACTGTGAGGATTTCCCTTTTTAGGGTGAAGCAGTAAACCATCATTTTTACCCATCAGAACCACTTCAGCTGCTTCCCAGTAACGTACTGTATTCTGTTTGTGGGGAGAACTGCAATAATCAAACTCCATCCACCAATATTTGAAATGGTCTGAAAAAATTCTACATTTAAACAGGTGGAGTGGAAATCTCTAGGAAGGTTAGGCTTTATTAAAGGTTTTGTTGGATAGACCTACTGATGCGTGGTCTGAGATCATCATGGGGAAAATGTTTGTATGATCGATATGCAATAACAGTGCTCTACTCAGGGCCGTCTTTAAGGCAGGGCAAAAGGGGCAGCTGCCCTGGGCCCTGTCATTGTTGTGGGGCCCAAATCAGCTGCCTCATACTTGCCAACTATCCAAGTTTAGATTCCCTTGTCCTTTGAAATTTTAGTAATGTGCTGTGTCCCAATATCTCATTGTGAGGCGCTGGTACTAATGCTGCCCAGCTCTGTCTTATTGTTGTGTACAGATGACTCCCCTGCAGACCCTGTGTTTACATGTAAATAACCGGCATTCATATGTAAATAGCAGCGGCATTCATAAGTAAATAGCTGCAGCCGGCAGGATTGATATGTAAATAAAGGTGGCATTCATATATAGATTATGCCTCCTTGCAGTGAGGAGATGATGTGCTGTAACCTCTAGCAACCAATCAGTGAGCAGTAATGCCCCGTACACACGGTCGGACATTGATCAGACATTCCGACAACAAAATCCTAGGATTTTTTCCGACGGATGTTGGCTCGAACTTGTCTTGCATACACACGGTCACACAAAGTTGTCGGAAAATCCGATCATTCTGAATGCGGTGACGTAAAACACGTACATCGGGACTATAAACGGGGCAGTAGCCAATAGCTTTCATCTCTTTATTTATTCTGAGCATGCATGGCACTTTGTCCGTTGGATTTGTGTACACACAATCTGAAATTCCGACAACGGATTTTGTTGTAGGAAAATTTTATAGCCTGCTCTCAAACTTTGTGTGTCGGAAAATCCGATGGAAAATGTGTGATGGAGCCCACACACGGTCGGAATTTCCGACAACAAGGTCCTATCACACATTTTCCGTCGGAAAATCCGACCGTGTGTACAGGGCATTATACTGTACAGTAATCTCTAGCAATCAATTAACAAGCAGAAATCATTTGCTGTAACCTCTAGCAAGTAATCAGTGAGCCGTAATGTGTGCTGTAACCTCTAGCAACCAGTCAGTAAGCAGTAATGATATGCTGTAACCGCTGGCAACCAATCACAATTGCTGCCTGATCTGATACAATAAACTGATTTTAAGTCTAGTTGCTATTTATTGTATGTCTCAGAGCAGATGGAGAGTGAAATTGCATTGGGGGGGCCCAAGAAAATTTTTGCCCAGGGTCCAATCAATATTAAAGACGGCCCTGACTCTACTAAACATAATAATATCTAACCTGGATATAGTCCCAGGTGAGGAAGAAGAATGAGAAAATCCTCTTTTCAGAGGGTGCAAGTGTCTCCAGGTGCTGTAGCATCCAATGTCTCTGAAAGTTACACAAACTTGGTAATGTATTAGAGGAGTGAGTCGGGCTGTTGTCTCGTGCTTTCTATCTGATAGATGTTCTTAGACTGTATTTAAGTCACCTCCAACGATAAGGTCAGTATTATAGTGGTAATGCACTAGTCCAATCCTTCTCAACCAAGGTTTCATGGAACCTTAAGGTTCCTCCAGAGGTTGCTAGGGGCTCCTTGAGGAATGGGCAATATCTGCCTTTCACATACATAACCTCTACAATTAAGCCCATGAGTGGGTGAAACACATTATAGGAGGAGGGAGGAGGAAGGAGGCAAGGCTGAAGCCTGAATCCTTAGGGTTCCTCCACAGGTTGCTAAGGGTTCCTAAAAGTGGTAGTAAAGCTTAAAAAAAAAACATGCAAGGTAAAGGCATAATGTGCTAGTATACATTGCATACTAGCACATTATGAAAGACTTACCTTGAAACAAAGCCCTCCAGCTTCGCTATGTCACCACTGCAGAAGCTTCCATCTACACCCAGTCTTCCTTCTTGGTTCACGGGTTGCAGCTCTTTAAATGGTCGAGCCATGATAAGTCACAGCCACGGCACAGAGCTCTGAAGGAATGGCAAAGGCATGTCACTGGCTGCTGCTCCCTAGATTATCTTCTAAACGGTGCATGTTTAGGAGATATTCATTTAAGCTTTATTTTAGGCATACCTGTAGGTAATATCAAAATACAGCCTTTGCTACCATTTTAGGCAATGGGCAGTTTGTGCCTCTCACATAAGTATCCATTTACACCAATGATCTTTTTAGCTTCCAACTGACCACAAACACAAGAAGCATTCTCCGCCACTGACCAGAACACCAATAATCAGTGATCTGTAGAAATAATAATTATTAGCAGGGGTTCTTTGAGAATGGAAAGTTATTTCAAGACTTCCCTCATGGTAAAAAGGTTGAGAAAGGCTGTGCTAGTATCTTAGTCTCGTCTCTGAAGAAAAGGGAATTGGAGGAATTCAGACCAACAACTTGTATACTGTATTGCTCATTGAGATAAATTTGAGCATAAAATAGGCCCAAAGGCCTTCTAAATGATCAAAAAAAAAAAAAAGATGATTGGATGAGGTGAAAAGGCAGGGCGGTGATGTCATGCTCTCCACCTCATCCAACCAAAGAATGCTCTGAATGGTGCCCCTGCCGAGCAGCCAACTTTCTGTTTAGAATGCAGCAGATCAGCAGCTTGGCACGGGACCCGGGACTCGGAAACTAGTGGAGATCACTGGAGCAGCGGTGTCTACTACAGTGATTTCCAGCTTCTAGATCAGGGTTTCTCAACCAGGGTTCCATGGAACCTTAAAGCAGTTGTATACCTGCAAATAAAAAAGAAAAAAAAACCTTGTTAGGCAAAGGCATAATGAGCTAGTATGCACCTCATTATGAAATACTTACCTTAGAACGAGGTCCCCGCATCGCATCCCAGTCAACGCAGAGGGAGCTGACATGTTCCAACTGGGTTTCTTCCGGGTTCGCGGCTCCGGCGCTGTGAGTGGCCGGAGCAGCGATGACGTCCTTAGTTCCGGCAAGATATGTCGGACCTTTACTGCGCATGCGCCACTGACATCAGCGGCTGCATGCAGGGTGAACATCTCCTAAACCGTGTAGGTTTAGGAGATATTCATTTTACCTACAGTTAAAGGGGTTGTAAAGGTTTGTGTTTTTTCACCTTAATGCATCCACCTGGCAATGACGGCCCCCCCAGCCCCCCCCCCCCGTTTACTTACCTGAGCCCGTTCACCTGCTGTGCACGTCCCCCGGAATCCTCTTCTCCACGGAATCTGGCCGTTGGTTGGATAGCGCTGCTGTCAATCACATCCAATGATGCGGTTGCCGGGGGGGCAGGACCGAGTCATACACTCTGTGTCTATAGATGCCGCGTGTGTGACAGGGAGCGCGCCCGCAAGCTAACCCCCTCGGGATAGAGCTTCACAAAGGGGAGGAGCCAAAACAGCCGCCGAGGGACTCCAGAGCAGGAGGTTCGGGGCCACTCTGTGCAAAACGAACTGCACAGTGGAGGTAAGTATAACATGTTTGTTATTTAAAAAAAAAAAACGAACCCATACAACGCCTTTAAGCCTTATTATAGGCTTACCGGTAGGTAAAAATGTCAAAAAAGGGTATACAAACACTTTAAGGTTCCTCCAGAGGTTGCTAGGGGTTCCTTGAGCAATAAGCAATGTCTACCTCTCAGATAAGTTCCCACTAGCACCATTGATCTTTTTAGCTTTCTGTAAGGGGAAATTCTTCCCAATGACCACAAGTGTAAGGAGCGTTCTTCCCACTGACCATCACACTAGTGTATCATGAGTTATAGATGTCGTCATTTTTAGCAGGAATTTCCTGAAAAGGGAAGGTTAGTTTAAGGGTTCCTCTGTGTTGAAAAAGTTGGGAGAGGCTGTTCTAGAGGGATTTCGCAGGTATTATTTATGCATAGTGACATTGTGTACCAGTGTACCTATGTAAAAAATGACTTATCTGAAATTCGTCTTCAAAGGAGTTGTAAAGGTTTTTTTTTTTCTTTTAAATAACAAACATGTCATACAAGGGTTTTGCACAGAGGGGCCCCGATCCCACTCTTCTGGGGTCTCCCAGCGCGCTCCTAGCTCCTCCCCAAATCGATTGCCCCCACGGAGACCCGCATACCCTGGGGGCACTCGTGCGGGCATGCTCCTGAGTCCTGCTGCTGCATCCATTGACACAGACAGCAGGACTTGGCCCCGCCCCCCGGCTCCCGTGTCACTGGCTTTGATTGACAGCCACAGGAGCCAATGCTCCTGCTGCTATCAATCCAGCCAATGAAGAACCGAGACAGCAGCTGGAGCTGCTCTGCTTGTGCCTGTCACTGGAACAATCGGGTTCAGGTAAGTAAAAGGAGGGCTATGCATTAGGGTGAAAAACCTTGAGGGTTTACAACCACTTTAAGCCATCAAACAAAACTCGAAACAGCTAAATATACATATGAATTACACGTAAAGGAGCTGGCCAATCTGCCAAATAATTTGTACTTCTGATCCATCCACACCTGAGATATACACAGCTCTGCGACACACATGCTCTGCTCTCTCCCCTATCAATGTGTTCCTTGTTAGCACAAGCAACTTGCTTTTTATGCTGTTTCTCCCTCCCACAGTTTGAGCTCTGTTGTATAGGAACAAGGTTCAAACAAAGTCAAATTCAGGTAATTACACTGCTTGAATTTAAAAAAAAAATGTAATGTTACATTAATGATTAAAGAGTTGCATTAATTAGTGTCTTTTATATTTGGCTGGAGTTCAGCTTTTAGAATGTTCTGAATAAAACAACAATGCAGTATATGGGTAAGTTAAGTTCATTGTCTCCTTTCTCTGGACAATGCAAATTGATAAATACTTTGGATACAAACTGGACAAGGACCACAGAGACTGGAAGTCATTAAAGACATTTTTTTTGCGACCATTCAGTGACTTTTGCGGGTGAAGGATCGACTCATTTGTTAAAGAGTGAACTGCCAGTCTGCAATTATCAGTCTTCAGCAAATGCATCCTGCCCACCAGTGATTTAGATTAATTGCATTTCATTAAGTACCAATAAACAAACTCCGGTTGGAGAGAGTCTCCTGCCAAAATCCGGCGCTGCCATTTGTAATCGCCGCAAGGACGAAAAAACGTTACACTGTGGAATGTGTCGGATGTAATTTATTGCTTCTTAAAATCTAATAATTTTCCATAATATTAGATTAAATGACAGCCTTTATTAAGAGAGAAATTACATTCCAACTGCCTTCTTGTAAATGGAGCAGTAAGAAAGGATTCCACAAGACGGCCAGAAAGGTAATCCTGGTTAAGCGCAGCTTTGGTTATAAAACTATTAAAAGATAAGTATGGAATTTGTAAAAAATAAGAAAAATATACTCACCTAGATGGCTGCAGCATCGCTGCGTCTGTCCTTTGCTGGCTCTAGACCAAGAACTGAGCAATCAAACACTGTGATTGCTCAGTTCTCGGTCTTCAGTGAACAGAGAGCTGGTGGCTGTCAGTCATCAGCTCTCTGCTTTGCCAGCACTCACTGTGGAGGGGGGTGGGGGCGGCAGGCTCAGGCAGGATTTCGGTGAGAGGCTGAGCCAGCTGCCGGTCCAGGCATCTGAGTGCATCCTGACCATATGGCTGAGATCTTTCCAGAGCCTGCACTGGCTCTGCGGCTAAAGCCTGCTGTTGGCTGAAAACGAGTCACAGGAGTGCAGAATGAATTGCACCCCTGTGATCCATAGGAGAAGTACACCAAAAAAATCTTTGGCTATACTTCTCCTTTAACTGACACCTGGATCTTTATACCTGGTTGGAACATACCTGGCAGCCTATAGTGCTAAAAATATAATTTATATAGCCCTTTTTGGAAGCTGCAGTGGGAAGCAAACAGTTAAAGTAGGCATAATTCTCATGGCTCAGGCAGCAGCACCAACCAGGGACAATGGAATTCTCCCCAATGATCAGACAGCAGAACCAGTCAGCAGCAGTCGCGTTCACATGAACCAAGTGGATGTCCACTACTCTGCTACCCTGATGTGGTGGCAAAAGGTTCTGCTAGCAGCCTGCCTCCCACAACGTCCTCATCACATCTACTGGAAGCCAAGGTACTGTTATGACCCCGATCTGAACCCGCAACCTCTGTTGTGTCTTGCAGTGTTTCTTCTTGTTGGGCCACCTGAGATGCTCAACAGCTCTCTGACTGATTACTTAAACAAACTTGTGTCTTGTTTCTCTTGAAACTTGAACCCTTTGCTCCTCCTTTGAACTTCCCATTTAAGCCATGCTTTTGCACTTCCTTTTTGCCAGATTATTGTGCTCTCTCCAGTCAATATCTTGCTATTGTAAATTGAAGCTACACATCACTGCTAAGAGGTCCAGATACAACTTTATTCCATTAAAAGTCAGGGGTACAATCCAAAAAAGTAGCCAATGCATTTCTGGAGTCCAAGCACCTCCTTCATAAGAGCTTGGCTGGCAAAAATGTGAACAAGGCAGAAGTGAACTGGACCTACAATTATATTTCTCCAGTGTCAAATACAATACAATACAATACAATACAATAAAGTTGTATCTGGACCTCTTAGCAGTGGTTTGGTGCTTCCATTCTCGTTACATTACACTTACAAGTCAAGGAGACCATGGAGATCCTCTGGGGTGTAGAAGCTGCCTGCCCAGGAACCAGATCATTTACACCAACACCAATACCTTAAGATAACAATACCAGTAAGATAACCCTATGTGTCTTTCCACTTTCCTGAACTGTTCAATATCTCGCTCTGCCATCCATATCTTCGCTACTGCTCATAACTGACTTTTGGCTTGTTCCTCAACTACACTTCCACTTGATCCTCACCTGCAACCACTTGTTATAGACCTTTGGCTTGTTCCTTGACTACACTTCTGCTTAATGCCAACCTGCAACCACTTGTTCCCAACCTTTGGCTTCTATACTGACTATGTCATTGATTGATCCTTACCTGCTATATCTGCTACTAGACCCATCTTGCTCACCTCCTGGTGGGGCGATCCTGAGGACCTTGACCTGGTACTAACACACAGCAAAACCCATCTTCACCATCAGGAGTTCTGGTGAATACCGGTTAGTGCTTAGACCCTTCACCTCGGGGAAGCTTGTGTCATCCACTAGGGTGACCTGCTTTTATAATAGCAAAGGTAGCAGCGCTGATATCCCAAGAGTGAGTAATTAGTGCTTAAATATAAAATGAACCTTAAAAGTTTTAACATAAAAAATTTTAACATAAAAAATGTGTAAACCCATAAACCTAATATAATAAATCAACACTGATTAAATTGTACAGCATTAATAAAGTGAAAAATTAGTCCATGAAAAGTGTTGTGAAAAAGGCCTTAGGCTCAAATCCCGGTCTTCTAAGTGGAATGAATAAATGATTAGGTGAATAATTCCTCCAACGCACCACCGTGATAGCTCAGTAAAAAATGCGCGCTTACCACAAGGCAAGCCGAAAGGAACTTGCGACCTTAACCCGGTCGGGGCCTTTATCTGGATGGAATGGTTGGACAACAATACTCCACTGCCTTTATCCAGAGGGGATGATGAAAAACACTGCTCCACCAAGCCACAGGGGATCGGTCACACCATGGAGGGATGTAAATGCAACTCCAAGATAAAGGGATGGTTCCCATTCAGAGGTTCCCCAGGAAAAGAAAGGGAAACACCATAGCGTAATCCTGGTAACTACCGTTTATTTAGAAAGTTAAAAAACACTTACAGTGTAGTAGAATCAAAGCAGCATAAAAATTAGCCGGCCGGCTAAAGCAATCACCAGTCCTGAAGACGGTACATGCGGAACGTCAGCACGTCAGCTCCTCCCGACGCGCGTTTCGTCACACTCTGACCTGCTTGTATACCTATTCTGCTGGTATTTGTAATCCAAACCAGGAAAGTAGCCTAGGGTGACAACGCTGCACCTCCATAGATACAGTACAGTGAGTGTCAGTTATGTGTGTAGGACAGGAAGTGTATTAGTTTTAGGATCACCAGGTGAAATAATGAAGAAAAGACTCACAAAAGAAAACGAATAAAGCCAAAACATCTAAGGACTGGTAAGCCACAATACATTATATTTTCATTTTGTGTTTAGATACCTTTAACGAAGGAGTAGCATTTCTCTTTTTATTAAAGTGTTATGCCCCCTCAGTGGATAAAGTCCATATAGTACACAGGACACAGTAGTTATACTGAGGTCAGAATGAGGAACAAAGATAACATAGACACCAAGGACATCACCACTCCCATCTTTCTAAGTTCTGTGGAAGGCTGAACACATGGTCGGACAGGATTTCTCCCAAGGCCATCTGACAACGGAGCTAGCAAAAAGATGGCTGCATTGATCACCGGTAATTATCTCAGGCTTCCAGCACTTGCCCAAGACTAGCGCCAGCAAGAGGAATGAAGGGGAGATATATCAGTCTTCCATTCCTCTACATTCCTCTTGCTGGCATATGTCTTAGGAAAGTACTGGGAGCTGGAGATGAGCACCAGTTATGGATGCAGCCATCTCCTTGTTAGCTGCGTTGTCGGATGGCCTTGAAAGTAGTCCTGTTCGACCACATAGCTAGCCTTTCATGGCACCTAGAATGATCTCCTTGTTAGCTGAGCTGTCAGATGGCCTTAGAAGGAGTCCTGTCCGACAACGTAGCTAACCTTCCACAGCACATAGGAAGATGGGACACCTAGGAAGATCTTTCCATTAGCTGCCTTGTCAGATGGCCTTGGGAGGATTCCTGTCTGACCACATAGCTAGCCTTCCACAGCAGCTAGGAAGATGGGACACCTAGGAAGATCTCCTTGCTAGCTGCGCTGTTGGATTGCCTTGGGAGGAGTCCTATCTGATCATGTAGCTAGCCTTCCACAGCACCTAGGAAGATGGGACAAAGTACTCTCCCTGTACTTTGTCCCCAGACAAAAGGTAGATCTTTCAAGGTACAATTAACATTTCCATTTTCCAGATATATTTTCTATTCTTAACATAATTCTTTGAAGTGAAAGACAGAAAGGCGATCATTACTCAGAAACAGGAAACTGCTCAACTATTTATTTTTATTTTTTGTTAACTTTTAGACAAAATAAAGTAAATTGTTTCTTTGTCACAGACACTGATACCTCAGTAATTTGCAGTAAATTTTCACGCACACCGTTCTTCTGGTATATTAACGTACATTATCTGTCGTGCCTTCCTCCTGCTGTAATGAAAACATCTTCCCGATGTTTGCTGATTACTTGTTAGTTGCTGCAGCTTTCCTAAAGACTCAAATTTAAAAGAAAGACCTTTCCATTTATACAAAATGTTCTGATTACCAGGCATGTAATCATGCAGCACCTATTCTCCTATTCTATTCATTACAACTCAATATTGTGTATTTGTGCACCAAACATCAGGGTTGAAATTAATTTAAAGTGGATCTCCAGTATTTTGACTCCTCTGCCACCTAAACACCCCCCCCCCTCAACTGTTCGAACCACCTGTGCCCCAGATGTCTTATTTATGTAGCCCCCTTGTCCTAAAAAGGGGCTATTACAGTATAACAATTTCGTTTTTAACTGGGCTGTAGTTAACTCAAACCGACTGTAATGTTTTTCACCTGGTTCTTCCCTAAGTTTAAGTTGGCTTGTGATTTCTCACTGTCATTAGTAGATGTAACTGGTATCACTGGTCATAGTATGAGATTTCACAATTTTATGCCATGGGTGCATGCTGGGGGAGGATATATATATCTGGCACAGGCCATGTGCTTTCTTTTCCTGGCCTGAGGCCTAGGGAGGCACTGCTAGACAGAGCTCTACTGCTAGGCCCAATAGCCTGGTTTGGGGCATAAAATGCTGAAGTGGTTCTGAAGCTGTCCTGCCTGGTCTGGAGGAAGCTGTGCCAAGGAGACCCAAGGAAGGCCTCTTGTTGGAGAGAGCAAGAAAGAAGGCTGGTTTCTCAGGAATTTGGGAATGCGTTTACAGTGTTACTAAATCGACTTAAAGGTTCTGACACTGTAAAGCTGGACATTGATCTGGATCTGGAGAGTCTGTAAGTGACCTGCTATGGTATCTGGGACTCCTAATCCTCACCTCCTTAACCTATCTGCAATTAAATTTTAAAAAGACAAAATGACTGGCGCCCAATAAGCTTTTTTGGTCCCCCTATTTTAGCCATGAACTCAGCCCTAGGGTGAAATGCAAACAAATGGCAATCACCCCAACCTATAACTAACTTTGTAGCAAGAAGCACATGGAAGGTCAATGAACATCAAAAACAAAATTTCCCAGCACACTTACCAGCTAGCCTGCAACAAAACTGAGTTGACCCTGTCTAACAGTTCAAGTTAAAAAGAAGAGGTTTAGTTGCACATATTTGCAAACATTTGTGTAAGCTGCAGTGGCCACATCAAGGCACAACAGTTTACTGTGGTCTTAACTCTATAATGTTGAGAGTCCCCCAAATTGGAGCACATACAGTATATACCGTAGCAGTTGGATAGATTAAAGGCATGTGTCCCTTGAGGGAAACCACTCCTCCTTAAAGATATAGGCACACACGGGACACAAGGGCACAGTGGCAGCTGAAAGTATCCCGTGCATGCACGTTTTTAACGTTAACTTTTAGACAGGGTCAGTTTGGTTTTGTTGCAGGCCAGCTGGTTAATGAGCTGGGAAATTTGGCTTGTTGTTGATGTGTGTTGCCCTTCCATGTGCTCCTTGCTGAAAAGGCTGGTTATAGGTTAGAGTGGTTGCCATTTGTTTGCACAGTTAGTGGATTCGTGCAGGGAAGCACGGGATACCTTCAGCTGCCATGGTGCCCTTGCTGGGTGTCCTGTGCATTTCTATACATTTGAGAAGGGGTGGGCTCCCTCAAGGAGTACCTGCCCTTAATCTATCCAACTGCTATATATGTGTACCAGCCTGGGAGCCTCTCAAAATTATAGAGTTAGGACCGCAGTAAACTGGAGTGCCTTGACATGGCCACTGCAGCTTACACATATGTTTGTAAATGTGTGTGATGAAACCCTTTGTTTTTAACTTGAACGATGTAAATTTGGTTTAGTTGCAGGCTAGCTGGTAATTGAGCTGGGAATTTTTGTTTGGATTTAAACTGGGGTGAAATGCCAGCCTGCCTGGCCTCTGGAGGTGCTATCCTGCCTTTGGGATGTCAGAGGGGTGCAACATTTACTTAAAGAAACAACCCAATAGATACATTTTTCCTGCAATCTGCTCGCTGATCCATGTGAGTTCACACAGGCTTCCTCTTCTTCCTACGTTGGGTGGTTGGGCATGGACATTCTTCTGGGGCACAATGGCACTCATTAAATGACGTGTGAGTCCTGGAGTACTGTAAGCCCAATCTGTGTAATGATGTTTCCCCTAGGGGGTTACATGTAAACAACAGGCTGGGCAACTGAAAGACTTTCCACACTTTCTTTATAAGTTTTGCAGCGATCTTCACCACAACATGACAACTCCTATATGACAAATGACGCAACCAATTACTACCGACATTTCCAGCGAAAATATAAAAGTGCAGAAAATTTTTGAGCAACCCTCATATTATATATACGGTATATATATATATATATATATATATATATATATATATATATATATATATATGTTAGGGGTCTACTTCAAAGTGGCTTTGTCAAAAAAGGAATGCCAAGAAAGGTCTGCCTGAGGACAGCAAATACTTGCCTCTCCTACTGTCTATACCAAGGAACACTGCTCTAAGCAAGTCCCCTGGAAAACTGAGACCTCTGGGAGGGTTGACCTCCTGGTCCCTGTTGCATCACTATTGGACACAGTAACTGCATTGAGGTCAGCAGGAGGAACCAGTACCAAGGACCAAGTATATGGACACTTCCAGAAGTGTTAGGTTCTCAGTAGACTTCAGAGGAAGATTAACCTTGACTATTTACGGTGCTCATTTAGAAGTAGACCTTGGGCTTTTTTTTTTCAAACCCTCAGCCAAAACTAAGTTCAGCATAAAAGAGCTAAAACCTCTGTTAACATTTAATTGCTTCACATGTTTCCAAATTTGGGAGATTTCACTTACGTCAATTTATAAGGTTCAGACAGAGCAGGACATGAGGGAATAAGCTCCTAACTTCTTATCTTTATGTATGAAGTCATTACATGAGCTTTGCTCTCTGGAACATTGAGGACCACCCTCTGCCGATGCTGGAGGAGAAGAGGATAGACTCTGTGGCTTGCCAATAAGCAACCTAAAAATGGTACGGACTAGACAAATACCAGGTTGATGACACTCTAAACCAGTGGTCTTCAAACTGCGGCCCACGGGCCAGGTACAGCCCTTTACTTGACTTTATCTGGCACTTGTGGCACTATTCATCCCACAGACATCAACAATAAGCCACAGTGGGTTATTACTGCTCCCATGAACACTAATGATGGGGCATAATTCCTCCCAATGATAACAATGATGGGGCACCATTCCTTTCACTGACACCAATGATGGGGGACTTTTCCTCTCACTGACACCAATTATGGGGCACTATTCTTCCCACTGATACCAACGATGGGGCACTATTCCTCCCACCAACACCAACGCTGGGGCACTATTCCTTTCACTGATACCAATAATTGAGCACTATTCCTCCCACTGACAGCAATGATAGGACACTGTTTCTCCCAAAGACACCAATGATGAGGTATTATTCTTCATCCTATTATCCACAGGCGATGTAATTGTTTTACTTTCACTGATGCTGGAACATTATCTTCCCCCTGGCCACAATCCAGCCCCCTAAAGTCTGAAGGGTAGTAAACTGGACCTTTGTTCGTAAAGTTTGGAGATTCCTGCTATAAACTATCAATGCAAATGTGCTAATTCCATAATAACCAGGGCATATTAATCAGGGCATATGTCAAGCAAAAAATGGTGTGAATGAACAAAAAAAATTACATTGCATGGGGGGGGGGTTGGCTCTGGGGAGGAGGGATGGGGTTTGATGGTTTCTCTGGGGCAGAGGTAGGGTTTGGAGGTGGCTCTGGGTTGGGGGAAGGTTTTGGTGATGGCTCCATTACAGAGGGGGGATTTGATGGTGGCGCAGGGTCCGGGGGAGGGGGGTCTATAGCTGGGCTTTAAAATGTGACATTCTCTTTAAAATATGATGTTCTCTGCTGCATCCAAAATTAGCACTAGTGATTCTGCAAGGAAGTGTATAATATTAACAATCACAATTAGAAAAAAAAAACATTATAGCAAAATCCTCCCCCCACCCCCTCCAAATTTACATAACTGATTTCCATATATTAGATTTACTATGATTTATTATGGTGTGGCAAAATCTATCTCTTAAAAGGTAGATGTACGTTTCATTCAAGACAAATCTGAAGCTATTATTAAAATAAGTAAATCCATGATTAAATATTAAATCATTGTAAATCTTCTAGTTGGCATTCCTCATATAATGAATATTCTTCCAGCACACAATTTACTGGTGTGAGGTGATGTACACCATACATCATATACCCTACCCTAGGTAGCTAATGAAGTATGGAATACATCATGGCAATTGAAATGTTGAAAATGCTTATGACTGCTGTCTCTACATTAACTGATTGTCTTCATAAATTTAAAGCAGCCTTTCTCAATCTTTTTCCTCCAGAGGAACCCCTAAAATAGTGCTTAGGTCTGAAGAGCCCTTGCTTACACACAGGTATTGGTGAGCACTCCTTCGGGCAACATGTTACTCCAGTGCTAGGACGAGCGGCCCCAGTAATCACCTGGTGTACCCCAGAAGAACCCACCCCTGGGTAGGCCTCTTATGTGACCCAAATTGGCACCCAACGAGGAAGGGAACATAATAAAGAGGTGTCATCCGTCTACTGCAATGCACCCTACCCTTACAAGCAGGTAAGTGGTATGTAATTGGTTGGGGATACTGCAGTGCATGGGGGAATGTTTTTTTAAAATGGCCATTAAAGGTCAACTAACCCTTTAAGCCCTGGGCACACAGGAAGTGAGAGGCTGGCTGTATTGTCTGATATAAAGTCATCAACTAGAAGAAGCACCTGAGTCTCTGTATGGAATAGGATCATGCAAACCTGGCACAGTCAAGCACTATTTGGAATGGATTTATGTACGCACGTATAAAAACATGTTTATACCAGTTTACATACATAAATGTGTAAAACCAGCCACTTTATTAGGTACACCTGTTTAATTGCTTGGTAACACAAATCGCCAATCACATGGCAGCAACTCAATGCATTTAGGCACCTAGACGTGGTGAAGTTGACTTGCTGAAGTTGAAACTGAGCATCAGAGTGGGGATTTAAGTGACTTTACTCCAATGGTCTCCACAGTCACCAGATCTCAATATAATAATTGTTTTGCAGTCCTAACACACTTCCCATAACATTGTTTGAAATAATACAATAAAATAAGCATTCCCAGTTAACTATTTGTTAAAATTGCAGGTTACAACTTGCAGTGCTGCTTCACTGAACTTATGATCTTCACAGGAAAGAGTTAACAGAGAGTGAACAGTGCAATCTATTAGCTTGTAGAAGAAGGGAGGAGCAAGGGGGTGCTTTGCTATCCTAGGCTACTGGTCTGTTTGTTTCTATTGATGCACCAAGTGCAAGGAAGCACAACTCTAGCCCCTGCATGCAAGTGTAGCGCTATCCGCTAATGAGCCACTGAGTTTTGGATCCCCCTATAGTGTGCACAACTAGGCAACATGCATTTTTCCAACTTGCAACCAGAGACAAGAAGCAGTCTGTGGGCTTGGTGTTTAAGATTTATGAGGGATTTTAACTTGGATAGATTAAAATGAGTTATGGGATTCCCAACTTGACTCGAAGAACAACAAAATGAGGTCAACATTCTTCTCTGGCACACTGCAACAACAGATACTTGACTGTATTCCCTCCTAAACTGCAACAGTCTTTAGCAGAGTAATCCCCTCCTAGGAGTTTGGTGTCCCCTGAGTTGATTTTTAGCAAAATCCCAACATGTAAAAAATACCACCCCATCTGGCTATGGTATCTGATCCCAAGGCAAGGGATTGGGTAAGCAATAAACTGTCCACTGAAGACTTGCCAAGAACTTGAATCTAGCAGACTTCTACCTTATAGGCCCTTGGGAAGTAGAGGTACTTACACTGTTCTTGTCCTGCAGTTACGGGTAGATCTGCTTTCAGGCCTTCTGCTGGGCTGGTTCCTTTCCAGACTATGCAGGCTGTCCCTTTTTTCTGGTGGACTGCAGGGTAGTGGAACTTCCTCTGTCAGCTTTCTGTGGAGCTCCCTCCCAGGCTATACAGCAGCACCTCAACCATCTATCTTGAACCCGACTCCCCTGCTGGCCAGACTCCTCAATATTTATGGGCTGGTTCAGCCACCCTGATAGGCCTCCTGCCTGGGGATTGGCCAGATTTCCATAAATGTTCAGATCAGCACCTTCTGTCCTCCGCCCACTGGCTCCTAAAACTTCTCCAACCTTCTAGAACCAGGGGGATGTACTAGAGACCTGACCTGCAGAGCGCTCCAGCCTGAACCTTAATTAAACCCTCTGACTCACATCCAGGCTTCTAACAAGCCTCTATCTACACGCTATTATGTACACAAGAGGTGCTACACAAAGGTGACTTCATAGGATGCTGTAAGACAAGGGAGGCACTCTGGAACATTCATGTCATTCATGTCAGCAGTCATGAAACTAGCTTAAACCGGAACACAGGCAACAATTACCGCTTCCTGCCCAGCCTATTTCAAAATGAGCTCTCCCATCATGGGTGGATATCATACGATGTCCTCCCAGGATCGGGCCATGCTGTCACCTCCTACTCCAAAGACATGCTGGTAGGTTAATCAGATCCTGTCTATATATTGGCCCTAGTATGTGTATGTGTTTGTAAGTGCGTCTGAACCCTACGGGGTAAAGGACCACGCTATATCAAGATGCAACTCAACTCAACTCTCAACTCAACTCTATGTCCACCACAGACAGAGGATGACAGATCAGCGTGCCAGGCAGCTTCCAGTATCATGTGATCACTGTGACCAATAATAACAATTGTACATAATGGATGGCTGCCATTTATTGTGTACTATTGTGTCCAACTCTGTGATTTGTCACAGTGATCACATGGTACATGATAGGTCCAATCACAGCCCCTCTGTACCATGTAATTGGCCAATCACAGCTGATCACACCAATACACACTGAATTAATCTAATTCATTCAGTAAAAAAATGCCTGCTTATAACAGTGAAATTCACTGCCATAAGCAATCATAGTGTGTAATAAAAAAAATGTAAAAAAATCCGGACCACCTTCCCAGAGTAATACAGACCCAGACACCAGTTACATGATAACTCTGTACTGCACTGGTGACAGTATGTAAAAATAATAAAATTGGGGAATTTTTTTTTTTTTTAAACTTCCTAATTTTCCCAAAAATTGTAAAAAAAATACAACTTCAAATAACTCACCATGCCTCTTACTAAATACATTGGACTGTCTACTTTCCTAAAAGGGGTCATTTGGGGGATATTTGTACTGTCCTGGCATTTTCGGGTCTCAAAAAATAAGAAAGGGCCTCAGTACATCAGAATTGATTGATTTTCATTATATATATATACACACACACAAAACTGAGCGCTGTAAATATTTTAGCAGCTGCCACAAAAAAAGGTGAACATACAATCTTCAAAAAATCATATAACAACAAGAAATGTGCAGCGCTTCCTGTGTATAGTAAAACAATGCATAACAGTCCTCTAGTACAAATAACCTCCCAATGTGCCAATGTGTACATTCGTGATTGGATATCACCAAGTATTTAAGGGTCACCCAGAATAATTCAGACAATGTGCGTGATATATCTAACCATTCACCATTCATGAATAAAATCCAGCATAAAATAAACTTCCAAAATAGCATAAACAGCACCCAAAGTGCTTGGGAAAAGTTTGTCACACCCGTGCACCTCCACCAATCTGTACACTAACCAGATATTAAACCATAATGCGCCTTTGGGTCATACTCTGAAGCAAAGAGACATCTTGCCCTTGTGTGTTGGTAGGAAGGTAGTCCTCAGAAAAATCTGTCACTATGCAAAAGAAAGCTTCCAGGGGAGCCTAAATGATACTCATATAGTGTAGTAGTATATTTAAATTCAAGTACAAAAACTGCAGCAGTATTACATAGGCAGATCCCTTGAGAACGTGCACAAGCATGAAATGCGTAGGGAGGGGCATACATGCTGACGTCATTATCACGGCATCCTCGTGGCAGGAGCGGTGAATGAATATGTGAGTTCCTATGGCCTTTTTTGTTTATGCTGCAGGTTTTGTACTTCATTTTATGAAAAGTGGGTTTGTGTTTAAGGGGAATGGTGGGACTTTATATGAAGCACGTGACAGCAAGAAGGTAGTAGGGCGATCATAAAGGAATTTTATTCACATAATGCTGGAGCATACAGGTTACAATTGCAAAATGCATACAAACATATGATACATAGATAAATAATAAAATATAAACATACATTGTAATGTTCATACAAATGATGGAATAGTAACAAGATAAAAAGGTTAAGCAATGGTAGCTCAAGGTACAACCTTAATAAAATTCCCAAGTTCATCACAATCGGAGTTGAGTAAAAGTATGATTTAAATGGTATTGCCTGCAGGACCTAGGGCCTCACTGAACCTTTAGGGGTGAATATTGGTAAAAGTGTGTAAGATCTATGTATGGAAAGGTACAAACACGGTGAATGATGGCTCAACGCGTTTCGTTAATTTTTAATAAACTACTACGCTATATGAGTATCATTTGGGCCACACACATTGTCAGGAATTATTCCCGGTGACACTGAAGACTTGGTGATATCCAATCACGAATTTATAAATTGAGACTTTATTTGTACTAGAGGAGTGTTATGTATTGTTTTACTAGACACAGGAAGCCCTGCAGATTTCTTGTTTCAGATACATACCATAGTTTGTGGACTCTATAACTTTTCTACAAACTAAACTATATATACTGATTTGGGTTATTTTCACCAAAGAAATGTAGCAGTATACATTTTGGTCTAAATTTACAAAGAAAGATTATTTATTTGCAAAATGTTATCAGATATGAAGAGAATCCCTTTTTTTTTTATTTAATTAAACAGTCTTTTTCAATTTTTTTTAGCAAAAAATAAAAAGCCCAGTGGTGATTAAATACCACCAAAAGGCTTGATTTGTGTGAAAAAAATGATAAAAATTTCATTTGGGTACAGTGTAGCATGACCGTGCATTTGTCATTGAAAGTGCGACAGCGCTGAAAGCTGAAAATTGGCCTGGGCAGGAAGGGGGTAAAAGTGTCCGGTATTAAAGTAGTTAAAAGACAAAGAAGCTGCATTCTCAGTAAGCGATCAAATCAGTTCTTAAAAACATTTTTTTTTTTGGTTCAGACCAAAGGGAAGCAAATAAAAGAAATCCATTATTAATGTTTGCATACCCTTTAAACTTTACAAAGAGAGTGTAACTCAAAATGCACACAGTAATGTGTTACAGTAACACTCATGGGGTCTATCGCTACTATATACTCATTGCACGTGACAAACTGCCATAGATGCCGCGATCATTTCAAGTCGCGATAAATCCCCTGAAAATTACAAATGAAGACTTGTTAGCCGTACACAACCCTTCCATCGTGCACAGAATCAAAATATCCATAGCAACAGAATGTGTTTTTTTATTTTTTTATTTTATTTTGGTGTGTGTGAATTAATTTCCAAAGTAGATCAAAGGCCAGACTCAAACAGCATCAGCCTTCTAGAAAGTACAAAACACGAGCGTGTTATGAAAGGTTCCCGCAACCCCAGCCAAACTGAGCTCATTAGCTGCCTAGAATCATCCGTGGCTTTCAGATTAATAGTAGCACCCCTTGATTGAGAAGATAGAGAGCCAACAAAGTTGTTAAATATTGCAGAGCAGAACTTGTAAAGCCACAAAGTATATTCCGCTGCATAAATTAAAATTTAGCTAACAGTTCCTTGGAGACGTCTGTATTTTCATACATGGCTCGCAAACTATTTCTGGGAAGAGTAAAAAAAAATAAAAAATAAAAAAATAATAATTTTCTTGGTGGAATATGTTTAATAACCTTTTTCTCAGTACGGTTGATCTCTTTAAGCCGTCAAACACTAATACCACGAGATCTCGGATCAAGCCGACGCTATTAGGATGGAAAGAAAGCGCATCTATATTCAAGGCACAAAGGACGGAACTGATATATATTTGTTTTTCGCAGATGTGACTTTAAGATTACGTCTCGTAAAAGGTTACCAGACAAAAAACAGGAGGAATGAAGAGGAACGGAGATGGAAGATGCCACTGTCCAATTTGTTTGTTTTTTTTTTCTTGTCCGCTAGCTCATAGAGAAGGATGGAAGACAACCAGAGATAGAGAAAACACCAGAGATAGAGAAAACATGCAAACCATCATTAGGAAAAGTGGATGTAACTTCCACTATAGAATAGGATATTACAACCACAAAGAGTATGGCTGTTGGAAGCCAAAAAGATCAAAGACCTGTCAATCAATAGACCTCTAAAGAACAACAATACCTTATAAAACAGAAAGTAGTAACATATTAAATCCTTCTTTCTAGCTCTACTGTCACCATCCGCCTATGCTTGCCTCCAAGACTTCTCCAGAGCCTCTCTCATCCTCTAGAACTCCCTACCCTAATCTGTCCATCATAGATGTGCGCAGACTATTGCATTAAATGTGCACCCCAAAGCTTAAACACATGTGCATCAGTGTGTGTAAATATATATATATATATACCCTGTTTCCCCAAAAATAAGACCTAGCGTGATTGTCGGTGATGGCTGCAATATAAGCTCTACCCCTAAAATAAGCACGTCGGTCACAGTGGAATGTGAAAGCAATCTGGCCTTCCCAAGGGCCAAAAATATAGGATTGCAGCACATAAAATATTTATTTAAAATGTAAAATTACATAAAAAATGCATGGTATACATGGTACATGGTACATACCATGTATACCATGCATTTTTTATGTAATTTTAAATTTTCAATAAATATTTTAAGTGCAGCAATCCTATAATATATATATATATATACACACACTATATTGGCAAAAGTGTTGGGACACCTGCCTTTACATGCACATGATTTTTAATGGCATCCCAGTCTTAGTCCACAAGGTTTAGAAGTGTGTCTATGGGAATGTTTGACCATTCTTCCAGAAGCGCATTTGTAAGGTCAAGCACTGATGTTGGACAAGAAGGCCTGGCTTGCAGTCTAATTTATCCCAAAGGTGTTCTATCGGGTTGAGGTCAGGACTCTCTGCAGGCCAGTCAAGTTCCTCCACCCCAAACTCACTTATCCATGTCTTTATGGACCTTGCTTTGTGCACTGGTGCGCAGCCATGTTGGAACAGGAAGGAGCCCTCCCCAAACTGTTCCCACAAAGTTGGGAGCATGAAATTGTCCAAAATGTCTTGGTATGCTGACGCCTTAAGATTTCCCTTCACTGGAACTAAGGGGCCAAGCCCAACCCCTGAAAAACAACCCCACACCATAATCCCCCCTCCACCAAATGATTTGGACCAGTGCACAAAGCAAGGTCCATAAAGACATGGATGAGCGAGTTTGGGGTGGAGGAACTTGACTGGCCTGTATTATTTGTATATTGGGTAGAGCTCTTTACACACATGTTTACACATTTTAAAATTAAAACATGGACAGTGTCAGTACGGCAATGGATTTTTTTATCATCTATTACAATTTTAATTCTTGTATTATTTTTACTTACAATTTTATTTTTTGTACAATTTTTTTAGGAGTCCTGTTGGGGGGCTTTGGTGAAATATCAGGGGTCTAAACCCCTGATGTTTCACTTTTTTTACAGAGAAAGGGACTGAGGACAAGGATTACCCAATCCCTTTCTCTGCAGCCTCAGCTGCACTGGACAGTGAATGAATAGAAGTGCTCTGTGCTGAGCGGCTTGCTATTCATTCACAAATGGAAGCATAGTAAACACAGTGCTGATCACTTCATTCAAAAAAAAAAAAAAAGAGACGTTAAATGACATATGTGCTGGCCCCTTTCACTGCTTTCCATCCTGAAACATTCCCCGCAGCAACCGGAGGGACAGGAGAGGGGGAAGCCTTGGCAGAAGGGGGACTCTGCACCACACAGGGTGATTAGAGTGTGCCCAGGCACATCTGACACACCCCCTGCGCACGCCTATGCTGTCCGTCTATCTCCTACTCTGTACACCTTTAGGTGATCCCTAAGGACCCATTTCTTTAGAGGAACCTACCCTGCCTCAGCTAAACTTTTTTCCATCAACTCATCCCCCAGTTATTACTATTTGTACCACCCGACCCTCCCTTTTAGATTGTAAGCTCAAATGAGCAGGGCTCTCTTAAACCTCTTTTATAGAATTGCATTGTAACTGTACTGTCTCCCTCCATTTTGTAAAGTACTGCGTAAACTGTAGGAGCTATATGAATCCTGTATAATAATAATAAATGACATTATTACATGTTGCTTTTGTTGTTGCTCCTTGGCAGCGTTCCAGACTAATGAGGCAGCAATTTGACATAGACAAGAAGACGCCAGAATTGGAATCACTCATGCAATATGTGAAGAATGTCCTGAAACTGTTGGGTATATACTGGAAAAACACAGCAATCACATATCCAGTGCCTCTGAAAGGAAACATTTACAAATATGACCAAAAATTCTAAAAAAAAAAAAAAAAAGCACTATAAAAGTTAGGATAATATGTGTAGGAACCCTGCCTTAAGTAGAAATTTAAAGTTAGTGTTGCTAAGCTGTAGTTCTGCTTTGTGTAGGTGTTCCCCTAAGTTCAGAGTATTCTTTATTTCTGCCTGCTGCTGGGGAAGGGCCTTGGCAATAGTATTATGCAGTGTACACACGAGTGGATTTTTCGACCGGACTGGTCCGACTGACCGAGTCCGGCGGACAATCCGATCGTGTGTGGGATTCATCGGTCCTTCAGCGGACTTTTCCAGTTGAAAATCTGACGGACTTTAGATTTGAAACATGCTTCAAATCTTTCCGACAGACTCGAGTCCGGTCTAAAAATCCGCTTGTCTGTATGCTAGTCTGATGGACAAAAAGTCACGCTAGGGCAGCTATTGGCTACTGGCTATCAACTTCCTTATTTTAGTCCGGTCGTACATCATCATGTACGAATCCGTCGGACTTTGGTGTGATCGTGTGTAGGCAAGTCCGTTCGTTCAAAAGTCCATCGGAAGTCCGTCAAAAGTCTGACGAAAGTCCGCCGGAATGGCTGTCGGACTTTTGTTGCCGAAAAGTCCGCTCGTGTGTATGCGGCCTTAGGCTGGCCATAGATGGGTAATTTTTTTTTTCGTTCAACCAGCGGGGTGATTGAAAATAACTGACCCCATTCTCCCATCCATACACTCAATTTGAATGGGGAAATCCTACCTGTTGAGCTTTTGTATTCTGACAGCGAAGATACTTCCCACCGTCAGAATACACTGATCAGTGCTGCAGGCTATAACCTGCAGTGCTAATCGAGTGCAAAAAATCCAACAGGGCCGTTGTACATAAGCCGATTTGTAGATCAACTTCTTTAAAAGCTCCCTGCCCATACATAGATTGAAATTAGTCTGGTCCCTGCTGGACTGGACACATTTCAATCCATGTATGGCTTAAGAGGATCCAATAGCCTGAGTTATCAACCTTTATATATCCACCAGTCAACTAATAGGATGCTGTTACCCATGGTCCATGCTGGAGAAGGGTATAAATGTTTGGTGGAACTTTTGCTTGGGGAAGACAAGTGCTCAGCTGTTCTTTAACTTCCTAGGCCTGCTGCTTTGGGAGGATACATGCTTAAAGAAGGAAGGCCTAAGTTTGGGGCCTGTAAGGTTGCTCTTCTTTGCTGAAGGGTCTAGAGCACATATGTCAAACACAAGGCTCGCGGGTCGAATCTGGCCCACATGGCCTTGTCATGTGGCCCTCACACCCATGTATGTATTAAGGTAAAAAAACTTCTGTCACTGACCAGCCCCCCCGTTTTCCTCACCTAAGCTAATTCCCACGCCAGAGACGCGTTCACCCTCTCCGTCCGTTGTCTTGGCTCTTGATTGGATAGATTGATAGCAGCACAGCCATTGGCTCCTGCCAAACAAATCCAATGACGCGCTGGGGGGCGGGGCCGAGTCCGGCATTCTGTGTCTATCGACGCAAATTCTGGACTTGGGAGCGTGCCCGCACGGGGAACCCCAAGTAGAGCGCTTCTCCTAGGTGGTTTCCTGTTGTGGGGAGGGGCCGTGAGTGCCGAACAGTACAAAACAAACTGAACAGTGGAGGTAAGTATGATATGTTTGTTATTTAAAAAAAAAAAAAACAGGGTTTAGTAACCCTTTAAGCCAACGCAATTCTTTGCGTCATTGTACTGTGAGTACAGGGCACTGTGGGGACACAACCCAAGTGGCCAGAACTTACATGAAGTGGGTTGAATGATACTAGGCATCATTCCATCCAGTGGTGAGTGTCACGGGCAGGGATCAGTTTCAGAGACCAATAGCTGTAGCAGTAAGGAGGTTCACACCGACCAGCAGGATAAGTATACAAGCAGGTCACCCTGGTGGATGTTGCAAGCTCACCCAAGGTGCAGGGTCTTACCAGAGCTCCTGATGGTTAAGATGGGTTTTACTGCATGCTAGTGCCAGCTACTCAGGATCAGCAAAAGCATAGTAGGTAAACAAGCCAAAGGTCTGTAACAAGTGGTTGCAGGTCGGGATCAAGCAGAAGCACAGTTGAAGAACAAACCAAAGGTCAGTAATGAGTGGTAAAGAAGATAAGGACAGCTGCAGGTATGTAAAGGAGCATGATATCAGCTGGAGAGAGCCCATTAATCTTTCAAACAGGAGGTGTAGAGACATGGCTTACATCAGGAAGTTCATGGGAGGAGCAAAGAGTTCAAGGTTCACCAGAAACAAGGCAAGGTTGTCCAATGGATGAGGCAGGGAGCTGTCTAGCATCTCAGGTGGCACAGCAAGAAGAGCTTCAGCCAGACACAGCAGAGGTTGCAGGTTTAGATCTGGATTCTAATAGTGCATCTGCCAGGGTTAGCACTAGGGAGTACTGTATCTTCACTTTTAACCTCTTGTTGCCCACGCTACAGCCGAAAGATGGCTACAGCGCGGGCCTAAATTGCTGGGAGGACCTACGTGGACGCCCTGCGGGGCTTGGGCAGTACGCTCTGTGATCAACGAGTCAATGAGACTCGGCTGATCATAGATCGGAGTATAGGGCCGATCTAGGCCCCCTACCAAGTGATAAACTGTCAGCCAATGACAGCTGATCATGTGCTGTAAACAAGCAGGTAATTGGCTTTTTTTTTTCCTCATGCTAACAGCGTGATTAGAAAAATAAAGCAGATTACCGGCTTGATTAAACTAGACATCGGTCCCACACACGGAGAGCCACCGCCGCCTCATCAGTGCCCACCAATGCCACCTATCAGTGCCCATAAGTACTGCTAAGAAGTGCCCACCAGTGCCACCTATCAGTGCCCATCAGTGACCTTTAGTGCCGCCTATTAGTGCCCTTCAGTGCCACCTATCAGTGCCCTTTAGTTCCACCAAAATTTTATAACAAACTATAAATACTGTTTTTTGTTTCAAAATTTTCTGCCTTTTTTTGTTTGTTTCGCAAACAATAAAAACCCAAGTAGTGATTAAATACCAACAAAAGAAAACTCTATTTATGTGAAAAAAATGATAAAAATTTTATTCAGGTACAGTGTTTCATGACCGCTCAATTGTCATTCAAAGAGTGACAGCGCTAAAAGGTGAAAATTGGCCTGGGCAGGGAGGGGGTTTAAGTGCCCAGTAAGCAAGTGGTTAAAATTCTTTAGACGCTTTCCTGCAATGCTAGATTGTCTCCACAGTGTCTTCTCCCCCATGTTCCAGCCACCCAAGGTCCTGACATCATCAAGACCAGTGTAGGGTCTGCAGAGCTCCATTGGATGAAATGCTGATAAGGGTCAGTCTACCACCACAGCAGAGGAGCACCTAAATGAGAAGTTAACCCTTGTAGTGCAGAGTTCGCCTTTAATGAACATGTTAAATAAAAACCTTTCTATTTTAATTGCATACCTTATTTTAGACCCTAGATAACACCCATGTGTGGTGCTAAGCCTCCATAATTATAATGGATCCAATGAATCCAATGAATAAGAGGGGTAGACCAGAGGCAGTACAGCTGGGGTTAAACGGCCAAGTGATGCTGGATGTTCTCCAGGTAGGGAATTAGGCAGGCTCTGACTTGCTGCAGCTTCTAATGCAGGTTGTGAGAAGCTCACAGTGTGCAGTGAAATCAGAGTAAGTCATTTCCAGGAGATGAGCCTGTACAACTGTGCAAGACTGAGACTGATGGAAAGGTCCAGCATTCGGTTCTCATGTATTTGGTGCCATTATTATCATGTGTTTAAAGTTTCAATCGAATCACTCCAAATGTATCTTCTTCCTCCTTTTGAAATACCTTAATGGACTCTGTTCAACTTCTACCCAGGTAACCAGAAGTTAAAGAGCAATGCAAGGAGCCGAGCCTTTACCCAAAGCTCTTAAGAGTCCTGATGTAATATCACCTACAAAGGGTATCAAAATGAGGCCAAGGCAATATTTCAAAATCTTTTTTTTTCTTTTTCTGCACTTCAAAAGAAAAATTATCGCAAAACTTTTTACTTTGAAAATATTTTTTATCTTAAATGGAAGAATGCATTCCGCCAGGCTGGTGTGTGCCGTGTCCGAGACAGTCTTAGACAGAATAAGCAGAACTCTGTGTCCTGGAACATCGTACAAAAATTAGAGAATCCATTAAAACAGCCCAATTCAAAACCAATGAACTGTGATCGAATGACTTAATACCTTATTTCATGCTTCATCACGATGATTAACATATTTTTCATCAAGTCTAAAGAAGAAAAAAATGGAGCTTGTACAGTCAAAAAGTGCAATAAAGCATACTATTAACTCTTTAGACAGCTCAGGCATATTCTATAATAAGGAAAGGGTTAAAGAGAACCTGCAAAAATGGATTGGTGTAATTAGTCTCAATGCCCATCTCTGGACAAATCTAACCTCCTACCTATCAACAAATTAAAAATTTGCACTAAAAGAAATGACAAAATACCAGGGATACACCAATACTATTTTTGTACAACGAGTACGAGTACCGATACTTTTTTTTTAAGTACTCGCCGATACTAATTACCGATACCTACCGCATCTGTTTTGTTTACACTTCTGCTGTCAGCAATTGTACAAAGAATTGAAAAGTTAATTGCAATGATATATATATATATTTTTTTTTATGTTGAGCTTTTTTTCAATGTGAAACATGTAAATATATGTTAAAGATGTAAAAATATTAACGAACAAAGCAAACAAAAAAAAAAAGTTTTAATTATTAATAATTTATAAAGTAGAAGTGAACAAGAAAAAGTCAGCAGGAAAATAATAATTAACCACTTGCCACCCGCCATATAGCAAAATGACGGTGGCAAAGTGGTTTCAATATCCTGACAAGGCTTCATATGACGTCCTCAGGATAATAAGCCGCTGGGGGCACGCATCGCAGCGATCGTTGTTACAGTGTGTCAGTCTGACACACCGCAACTCTGATCTAGGTAAAGAGTCTCTGACGAAGAGACTCTTTACCACGTGATCAGCCGTGTCCAATCACGGCTGATCACGATGTAAATAGGAAGAGCCCGTGATCGGCTTTTCCTCACTCGTGTCTGACAGACGCGAGTAGAGGAGAGCCGCTCGTCTGCTCTCTTGACAGGGGGGGTCTGTGCTGATTGTTTATCAGCACAGCCCCCCCTCAAATCCCACCCAGGACCACCAGGGAAGCCGCCCAGGACCACCAGGGAAGCCGCACAGGACCACCAGGATGGCCATCAACACTGGACCACCAGGTATGCCCCCTAGACCCCCATCAAAATACTAATCTGTGCCCAGGCAGCTGCTAGTCAGTGCCCACTCACAATGCCTACCACTGCCAGTGCCACCAGGGATACCTATCGTTGCCTCATATCAGTGCCGCGTATCAGTGCCCACCAGTGCCACGTATCAGTGCCCATCAGTGCCCAACAGTGCCGCCTATCAGTGCCCAGCAGTGCCGCCTATCAGTGCCACCCATAAGAACCCATCTTTTCAGCCATTCAGTGCCCATCAGTGTTGCCTATCAGTGCCCACCAGTGCCTCCCAGTGCCACCCATGAGTGCCCATCAGTGCCGCCTAGCAATGTCCATCAGTGCTGCATATCAGCGCCACCCATCAGTGCTGCCTACCAGTGCCCATCAGTGCAGTATATTAGTGCCCATCGTCAGTGCCAGTCAGTGCCCGCTCATTGGTGCCACCTAATCTGTGCCACCTTATCAGTGCCTGTCAGTGCCGCCTTATTAGTGCCCATCAGTGAAAGAGAAAACTTACTTATTTACAACATTTTTTAACAGAAACAAAAGCAAAACTTTTATTTTTTTCAAAATTTTCTGTCTTTTTTTATTTGTTTAGCAAAAAATAAAAACCGCAGAGGTGATCTAATACCACCAAAAGAAAGCTCTATTTGTGGGAACAAAATTTTAAAAATTTAGTTTGGGTACAGTGTTGTATGACTGCGCAATTGTCATTCAAACTGCGACAGCACTGAAAGCTGAAAATTGGTCTGGGCAGGAAGGTATATAAGTGCCCTGTATTGAAGTGGTTAAATGGAGAAGGAGAACAAGGAGTTAATTAAGGCTGATTAGAGTAAATTAGGTTTTATTAAAGGGTTAAACAGCGGAACATTTATTAAAAAAAAACAAAAAACATTTTCTTTAACTTGACAGGTTGCTTTAACACCTTGCCCACCAGCCGACGTCTTTATAGAGTGGCAGGTTGGCTCCCCTGTGAATCACCATAGCTGCTAAGGGCTATAGGCGGTGCGCCCATGGTGCGACGCCTGAGCAGATGCGTGTAGCCGGCAGGCACGATGTCCGCCGGTGACCCGTGATCGCTCCTCAGAGAGCCAGAACGGGGATCTTTCAATGTAAACAGACAGATCCCCGTTCTGTCTGGGAAATAGAAAGAGATCTGCTGTTCCTAGTGATCAGGAACAGGGATCTCTCTCTACTCCCAATCAGTCCACTCCCCCCACAGTTAGAAACACCTCCCTAGGACACACTTAACCCCTTGATTGCCCCCTAGTGTTAACCCCCCTCCCCTGCCATTGACATTAATACAGTAATCAGTGGCTATTTTTAGCTCTGATCGCTGTATAAATGTCACTGGTCCCAAAAAAGTGTCAAAAGTGTCCGATCTGTCCGCCGCAATGTCGCAGTCTCACTAAAAAAACGCTGATCGTGGCCATTACTAGTAAAAAAAAAAAAGAATAATAAAAATGCCATAAATACGGTATATCCCCTATTTTGTAGATGTTATAACTGTTGCTAAAACCAATCAACATACACTTATTGCTATTTTTTTAACCAAAAATATGTAGAAGAATACATATTGGCCCAATGAAGAAACATATTTATTTATTTTTGTTTTTTGTTTTCCTTTGGATATTTATTATAGCAAAAAGCAAAAAATATTGGGTTTTTTTCAAAATTGTTGCTCTTTTTTTGTTTTAAAAAAATAAATAAATAAAAACCACAGAGGTGATCAAATACTACCAAAAGAAAGCTCTATTTGTGGGAAAAAAAGGACGTCAATTTTGTTTGGGTACAGGGTAGCACAACCGCGCAATTTTTAGTTAAAGTGACGCAGTGCTGTATCGCAAAAAATGGCCTGGTCAGGAAGTTGGTAAATCCTTCTGGGGCTGAAGTGGTTAAACTGACTTCATCTGTAGATCGAAGTTCATCCCTTTGATCTGTACACGAATAAACAGAAAGATACAAAAAGAAACAATGCTTTTTAAAAATTTTTTTTATATATTTCTGTTTCAGCGGCTGAGCAATGTTGTTGATAAAGATTGCTCAGCTGCATTTTTTTTTAATTGACCGCTCCAATTCATTTACACTTCAGCTGTCAATGGGGAAACCCCACTAACAGCTGAATGAGTCATTGGTTGTTAATGCTTTTTTTTTACATTTCAACTGTCAGTGGGGGAATCCCACTGACAGCTGAAAGAACCGAGCCCGATAGTATCGGTTTCAGGTATCGGAGCAGTTGCACAAGTACTGATACTCGTACAAATGCCTAGTACCGGCACTTATGTATCTGTATCGGTGCAACCCTACAAAATACTCCTTGGCACCTCAACCAGGAGAGGAGACCAAGGATCTAGTGTTGCAGTCTGTCTGGGCCTATTACTGCCCAGTCTTGTTACTGCCCAATGTAATGATGTCAACAGGCCCCTGGGGTCTTCAGGAGCCATAGAAGAGCCCTTAAACTAAGCTGTTCAAAAGAAAGAAGACTTAGGGCCCGGTGTGTCACATGACCACAGATTCTGGCAAATAAAGGGGGCTTTAAAGTAGAATTCCAGGCTCTAACTAAGCCTAAAGATGCTTCCACCTGCCACCTCCTTCTAATTCCTATACCCACTACCCTGTAAAATAAGATGCTTGTATTTACATATTCTCAGAAAACTCTGGTCTGGTCACATGATCAACTCCCATGTGACCAGAGGAAGGACAGCCGTCAACAGATGTGGGGGACACGGCAAACATATGGAAGAAGGTGCACTGGTCAGATAAGACTAAAATTGAACTTTTTGGCCCAAAAGCAAAATGCAACTAACAGTGCATATCACCCTGAACACACCATCCCCACTATGAAACATGGTGGTGGCAGCATCGTGTTGTGGGGATGCTTTTCTTAAGCAGGGACAGGGAAGCTGGTCAGAGTTGATGGGAAGATGCATGGAGTCAAATACAGGGCAATCTTAGAAGAAAACCTGTTAGAGTCTGCAAAAGACTTGAGACTGGGGCGGAGGTTCACCTTCCAGCAGAACAACGACCCTAAACATACAGCCAGAGCTACAATAGAATGGTTTAGATCAAAGCATATTCATGTGTTAGAATGGACCAGTCAAAGTCCAGACCTAAATCCAATTAAGAATCTGCGGCAAGACTTGAAAATTGCTGTTCACAGACACTCTCCATACAATCTGACAGAGCTTGAGCTATTTTGCAAACAAGAATGGGCAATAATGTCACTCTCTAGATCTGCAAAGCTGGTAGAGACATCCCCAAATAGACTTGCAGCAGTATTTGCAGTGAAAGGTGGTTCTACAAAGTATTGACACGGTCAGGGGGGAGGGGGGTCTGAATACAATTGCACGCCACACTTTTCAGATATTTATCTGTAAAAAAAAAAATTGAAAACCATTTATAATTTTCCTTCCACGTCACAATTATATGCTACTTGGTGTTGGTCTACAACATAAAATCCCAATAAAATACAATTACATTTTTGGTTGTAACATGACAAAATGTGGAAAATCTAAAGGGGTATGGATACTTTTTCACGGCACTGTAGGAAAGGCCACTGAAATTAACGGGCTGCCCTATGTGTGTCAAGGAAAAAAGGAGTAAAAAAAGTGTGGTTCCAGTACTCTAGATGTGAATGGGCCTAAAAGTGAAAAACACAAGACTGGTATCACACCCTTTTCTGTAATGCAAAAACACAGAGAATCATGGGAGCTGTCCTACAGTAAGTGATGCAACCAGAAAGGATGTTTTAAAACTCAGACAGAAACATGAAATTTTAAACCTTTTTTGGACAAGGTAAATGATAGATAAGAACATTGGGATAGCTGGGCCAGAAATTATATTACCAAAGTATTCAATTTATTATGAAAAGGGAAATTCTTCCTGGAAAGTTGAACTTAGCCTTTAATGCCCAGTAATGTCACTAGCCCTATTCACTTACTTGGCTGGGAATCCCCTGCCACATAAGCAATTTAGTCAGCCTAGTTAAACAAGGAAAGCGTGCACCCCCCCCCCCCCCCCCCCCCAATTCATACTAGGCCATTTTGGTCTTAAATTAACTTTAAGGGGGACCTAATGCCAAAATCAAGAAAAATAAAAGCATGAGGTCCCCTCCAGGAAAAGAGTGAGGGTGGGGGGGTTGGGTATAGATTCCCACAAGTTTTTTTTTATTTCTGTGTGAGGGTACCTTACTAACATCACTAACTTCATCTAACACCTGACCCTCATTGACCTTCTTGTGATGCTTCTTCTTTTTTACAGAAAGTAGAAAACAGACAGTAATAAAAGTAAGGTAAAACTTTTAGATTGATCGTCCATATGTAACAAACAAATACACAAGAAAGAACAACCAAAATCTAACATAAACTACTCTAAAGCCCCTGTGACAGACCCACCCAGGACAGGGGATTTTGGGGGGGACTACCTACTGATTATGGCCCATGGAGAGAAGAGATCTCTAATGATGGACAACTATGTGATGAACGCTGAGAGTGAGGCTTGGATTCATTCTCTGAATAAGGACAATAAAGATTCTCTTCTGGAGTTGATGGAAAGGTTTAATATTAATCTTCTACAGGCTAATGGTCAGAGGGAATATGGTGACCCTCCTGCAAACTGGGTTGGAGAGGCTCCTTCACTTGGGACAGAAATATTTACCAACAAGATCACTCAAGAAATCTATGAAGATAAATGAATTCCACTTTATCAGAGAACATTGTTTGTCCTCTGATGACTTGTCTGGTGGACAGAATACACAGGTTTGTGTCTCTCCCATTATGTGCCTCCTAGGTGTGAATTCCCATTGTTAATTGAGTCACCTATTGTTTCTGTCTGTTGGCTAAATTTTGGCAGTTGCTATGATAGGATTATCCCTGTGTCAACTCTACCTTGTTATCTAAACCATTGTGTGATATTTGAGTAAATATTTGGTTTTATTGTTCATTTGGTGACTGAACTACTTTTAAAGTGTATAAAAACCTGTATTTCTGTTCAATAAACAGTCATTCCTTTGGATTTCACCTCAACATTTTGTCTTTGTACAATGTTTGGGGTAAAAGAGCTGGTATTAGTTTTTACTGGAACGGTTGGGAGGGCAGGAGGCACTATTTATATTTGGGCAGTTGAAGAATTATTTGTATTTTTTTTTATTAACTACTTATTCTTCCTTGCTCAAGTCCATACATTAGGGTGACCGCTCATGACAATTCTTTTGTTTTTTTGCAGGAGGCATTATTTGGCAGAAGGACCCAAGCGGGGTGGCAAACGGTTCCATCACCCCCCCCCCCCCCCGAAAAAACATACTTTAAATTAAAAATTAAAAAGGTATTAATCAATGTTGCTAAAATGACTTTGCTCATCCCAAATTATCAACAGGAAAGAGATCAGGCTGGTATTTCATTTACAACAATTGTAGAAACTGTATGAAAACCCCCCCCCCCCCCCCCCCGCGCGCCTCTAAACGCTCTCCTTTTTATAAGCCCACCTTTGCACCTCTGCTGCCTGCCCATCATTTTGCAAACGACAACTCTGAAAATAAATATGCATCACACAGTTCTAATTACTGAAACTTTTATTACTCTCTCTGTTTAGTCTTGTACCTATAATATGTTATCATTAAAAAAAAATGCAAATTAAAATTGTGTTTAAAAATAAATAAGATCATAACGTTTTGTTTAATTTTTCTGTTTATATTAGGAGATACAATTACACTAATTACCACGTACAGTTATCGTACTCATTAGCCAAGGCCATCTAATTTCAGTGCTGGGATTTAGGATTAATTATCACCTTCACCAGACAGATTCCTCCACATTTAGATGGAAAGTTATTAAACTGCTGCTTCGCTGGTTGAACTGACTGATTCTACAAGCCGTGCAGATGGTGGGTCGGATTTATCAAAAAGTCTGTGACAAATACTCTGAACTAAATCAGGGAAAAAAATTGCACTACCTGATTTATAAGGAGACTAATACTGATAGTTACTCTATGTGTGATCCTACTTTTCTGCAGTGCCTAATTTGCATAATCTTCAATGAGAATGTATTATTGTTATTATGCTTATTCTGATTCAGAATAATTTTTTAATCCTAAGGGAAATTATTAACATACAATTCAAAAAGACACAAAATCACAATAACAAATGGAAACAGGACACAATAACAAACAATACAATTAACAGCAAGTTAATAATGATTAATAAAACAAATTGAAACTAAATTATTACTATAATGTAATGCCATCCTATCAAAACACTACAAAGAATAAACACAATGATTAAAAATTAACAGAAAAACAAACTACAAAAACGCAAAAATTACAACACTTCCCCAAAACATTTATCCTAAAATTATTATGCATAATAACAACAATAATGTTATTATTTCATGTTTTATATATACATATATTTTTGTTGCTATTATGATTTTTATTAGAGTTTCACCTTTACTGTTTTGTTTTTTTTTTTACCAGTGAGTATGACTACTGATACTTTCGGTCAAGTACTCACCGATACTGAGTGCCGTTACCTCTGCGATGCAATTTAAGCCCATACAAAATAATGGTCTCAAATCGCACTACAAAGAATCGCGTGCAATTTGAACAGGAGTGCATTGTAATTCCTGTCCAAATCGTATGCGATTTCCTGCACTACTTCTGTGTGAACCCAGGCTTGTCATAGTGACTTCAGCCTGGGTTCACACAGAGAGTGGTGGGGGAAACCACATTCAATTCGGACAATTCAGACAATCACACCCGTATTCCTGTTCAAATTACATGCAATTCTTTGCAGTGCAATTTGAGCCCATTCATTTTGTACTGGATCAAATCGCACCACAAAGTTTAAAGTATAACTTAAGGCAAAACCTTTTTTTAAGTTTTTGATAGAGTGGAAAAGTAATAGAACACCTGCCAGGTTTTTATTGCTGTCTGTGCTCCTGTTAGGGAGATTCACCCTTTTTATTTGTCTTGTTTACCATTATCATTGAAAGTAAAAGAAAATCACAAATTTTGGGTTGTTTACAGAAAATTATTAGATGAGAAATCTTCCAATGGGGACACTAGTTCTGGTGACCTGGGGGGCCCCAAGGAATTGCCTTAATTTGCAGGATTTTACTCTCACCTGTTTGGCTATGAGACAGGAAGTGAAGTGAAATCTCCCCAATGGGACACAGATGGCAAAAAAATGAATCTTACAGGGGATATAACCCTCCCTTGCTTTATCAAAAATGAAAAAAAAAGGCTTTGCCTATAGTTCTACTTTAAGGTATCTGAGCATTTGCACGAGTAGGAACACTTGTGTAAATTCTTAGTATTGGCAGTGGGTGCAACCCTAATTATTGTTATCATTTTTATTATTATATTGTTATTATTCATATTTCCTCTTTTCTCCCTGGGGACTCAAAGTGCTTCATCTGCTGACTGGGGAAGATAGTGAGGCAATCATCTTGGGCGCTCTCAGTAGAATATCACACTAAAAAGTGTACCTTTCCCTGCTATGGGCAGAAATTATCTACTAATATGTAAAACAATTGCACTCCAGTGTATAATCAGCTGCTATATACAAAAAATCCCCTTAGATATCAAAATAGGTTCTTAAATACAGCGCTGACAATATATATCCAAATATTTAGCAATCAATCCAAAAATGTCTAGAGAATGGAATATATGTGATAAAAAAAAAAATGTTTTTTTGAAAAGAATTATGAAACAAATGTGCAATTATCAACCATCTTTATTAGTCCAATTAAGCATAGTCAAAAACATTCCATCACCGCGCAATAGATCAACTCCAGTACAACCAGCCTGTGCATAGATGGATCGAAATTTGACTGGTTCCTGCTGAATCGGCCAGATTTTATTTAGTCTATGGTCAGCCTTAATGTTAAAGGGGACGGCAAAGGGGCAGTAAAAACAGGCAGTTGATTTATATTTTTGCCACCTTTCCAAACACCTATCTACAAAATGAACATGACAACAGCTCAGGTCCATAAACATTGCTATGGCTACAATGCTTCATTTTGTGGTGAAGAAAATTTAACTCAGCATATTGCTTTTGGCAGGTGGTGTCACTTCATACCATTGTGTTACTTCACTGTGCGGCAACACTATGTTAAATGCATTGGTGAAATGTATTTTGAATGACTCCCCAATGCACCTTGCCAATTGACATGTGTTGCAATGCTGTGTAATATGTGGCAACACACTATCGTATGCTGCAGGCACAATTTTTGCTCAATTGAGGTGCATTGAGCAGCCCTTTCAATTGCATAGGTTACTCCAGGAGTAGCTATCTATGCCACAGGCCAATTTGCTGTCCTTCAGGCTTTAGGGGGCTAGACTGTGGCAAGAAGGAGTGGAAAATACCCTGGCATCAGTGCCCCAACATTGGTTTTAATGGGAGGAATAGTGCCCCATTGTTGGTATCAATGGGGAAAAATAGGAAACTAATGATAGTGCCCCATTCTTGGTGTCAATTGGTGGAATAGTGCCCCAAGGGCCAGATAAAGGCAAGCAAAGGACCACATCATGCCCCCAGGCCACAGTTTGGAGACCACTGGGCTACCCTAATGCAAAGCACCTTAACACTGGATACAATGTGTTTTTAGTGCACCGCAGTGTACCAAGCTGGTTTAAATAGTCTTCAGGTACTAAAAACATTGAACACTACCAGCATCAGACTCCCAGAACTGAAGTATAATATACGTTTAAAAACTCGAGAAGGTCCCGAACCCTAGCCCACACTATGCAGTTTTTTTTAAACCAAGATTTGCCTAGATTGATCTATTTTACACATTAGGATTCACCTTTCTATGACATTTTCAAATGCTGAGAAAAATCCGGAATGTTCTTATCATTTACAGCAGGGGGTACATAATTCCATATATTTCTGTGTCTAGCACACAGTACTTATCTTTGTGTAACGAAATTAAAGCATCTAATAGTCCTCCATTATAAAAGCATTCCCATAGTTGAATCTGAAAGTGTATTTCAAAAACTGCGGTTTTTCTTATTAACCTCCATTGAAAGGGGTGACACACAGGGCTTACCATCTATACAGTTCAGAAGAACAGTCCCCGCTGCACTTGCTCCTTGAGCAAGTCTGGTCATCGCCTTTCTGTAATGGGTTGACCCAGTCTAATGTTTTCCCCCTCGTCCCTATTGCATGCTCTCAGCAGTTGTTTTGCAGCCACCCATCACCATGACTAGAGTGACTAGAGTTCTAAAGGATCCTGGGACAAGTAGACATATGAGACACTCCTAACATCTGTTGGATGTTGGTTACTATGCCCCCTTTAAGTAGATGATAACCCAGATCCTGCGCCAGAGGGTCTACTGTAGATCATGGGTACAAGAGGTTGGGTTACCTTCTCCTTTTACAGTCTGTTGAATAAGGGTCGCAATGCCCCCTATCAGTAGATTATAACCCAGATTCTGTGCCAGGGGGCCTACTGTAGATCATGGGTACAAGAGGTTGGGTTACCTTCTTCTCCTTTCACAGTTGGAGTGACTCATCCCATATTGTTAGTTGAGTTTCTGAGGCCCTACCATGTGGTGCATGAGCACATAACCCAACTAAACCATGGCCTCACAGTCCATGGATGGCTGAACTGGGGGGTGAACTGGTGCACTCACCCCCCAAAGGGGCCCACTAGTTTTTTCCCCAGGTTCTTTTTGCAGCTTAGGGCAGCAGCAGCCAGGCACTCGGCAACCGTCACTCTTCAGGCCCAGTAAAAAATATATGGGTTGCTTTTCTTTTAAATGTATTGCTGATGCTGAATAACCTGGATATGGTGTAGAGAGCTGTGGAATTCTCCGGAAACCCTGAGAAATACCAAAAGGACACTCTTCACTCTGTATCTACTCATTCCCTTTAGTGGTAGCCCCAGATGTGGACAGCACTGAGACACCATATGCGACATCCCAGGCCTGGCAGGCTTTTGCCTTAATGCACAATGGGCTGTAGCAGCAGCAGTCTTCAGGATCCGGCCCACAGTTCTTTACCTACAGCGTCACTGAATACATGGATGCCCCTTCCAATATCCAACAAACTTTTTTTGGTGAACCTTTCAGGCTGGATCCTCAGTAAAATCTCTTGTGTAGCTTCAGAGATTCTAAGAAAGCAGAAGCTGAGACCTTGGTGAACACAGGCAGATTTTTTACCTGGGCTGCCTAGGAGGGCAGCAGCCCTTTAGGCTGGGAGCTTCTCCTCCTGGACAAGAACAGGGCTTTCCTAGATCCCAGACTATTTATACACCCCAGCCACCTACTGAGTATCCACCCCTGGAGATTGGCTGAGGCAACATAAATATTCAGGTTGCTGCTTTAACTTTCCAGCCCACTACATTCTGGAATCCTCCAGAAGGCAGAGGGAAACAATCAAACCTGCAACCAGTGGAACCTAGAACAGCCTAAAGCAACAAACTGCTCTAATGATTACAGTGGAGCCAAAAAGAACTACATTTACCTAACTTTCCTAGCAGCCTATCTGGGGAGGGGGTGCTACACTTGTATAAGTACATGGACTCATTGAGGACCAGCCTCCCTTGGAGCTTCTCCCTCTCTGTCCTATGCCCAGAGGGCCACAGGAAAAGATACCAGACCCTTGCCCCTACTAGGGCCCATAAGGGTTGTGAGAACCTTCCACATCGTGTACAGCATCACACTCATCCCAATTCACCCATTAACAGATTGTCCAGCCAGGGAGCTTGCTTTTCTGAATGCTTTATTAAAAGGCATCCAACAATACAGGGTCCAAATAATGGCATAATATCCCTCTCATCAACATCCTCTCCATAACCTACATTCTTTCAATGAGGCATTTGGTCATCCGTGGTCTTAGTCTTTGCCATAGGCTACTCTCTGTCAATGAGATTAAGACTCATCTAACAGAGATAATGCATAAGAACAGGTGTGCTGATGGAACCAACCTATCCTCTCCCATGACAGAATCAAGCCCAAACCTGGGACCTGCTAAAAGGAAACACGTGGCTACTAACCACCTACTGGAGCTATCCTTGGCTCTGCTCTTCCCATACACCACCCAAACCCACTACCACATCACTAGCAGCTTCACCCCACTTTAGATACCCTTAATGGGAAATGAAGGTCAACCCAACTTGACTAGAGACCAGTGTTTGACATCAGATTTCAATTTAGTTTTAGTCAAAGTCTTTTAACTAAAATGCCATTTTAGTTTTAGTTGTATTTTAGTCATCTGAATTGTTTAAGTTTTAGTCATATTTCAATCAACCAATATCTCCAGTACATTTTAGTCGACTAATATCATTAAAATCGAGCATTTCACTAGAATTTCCAAATTCATTATATACTCCTGGAGTAAAAATCTAATAACATGTTATTATTTATAGAAAAAACAAAAAAGAATTGCGCTAGGTGCGTGAAAAAATCAAATATCAAATGTGAATGCAAATGTGAAAAACGGTCCTGCAGCTATACACTATAACCCCGATATAAGGGCACCATAACATATAGACAATCCAAAAGTGCAGCGCTGGACTGAGTGATATAAACAAATGATGATAAACTCTATTGATCTATATAGAAGAAACCTTAATGAAAAGTATGTGAGATGTTCTATACAGGGTCTGGAATCAGTCTTCACCGTTCAGTGTTGCCCACCACCTGATAGTAAATTGGAGGCTTACCAGAAAGCCTGTGACCGCCCTTACTCAGGGGGGTCCAAACAGGCTTAGTAGATAGAGATAGACCACCTTGGGGATACTCCAAAGGACACCCCCGGGCAGATACAACATCCTCCTTCCTAGGCAGCAAGCCGACAATAGCTGGAAGTGCTTCCCAAGATCCTATCGCGGAACCTCTTCTCATAGGGCAGTTATTAATAGCTCGCTCAGCTCCGGCCTGGTAGCTGCTGCTTCTTTCTTGAACAAAAAAAGGAGGGGGAGTGCAGCGATTTGCCAAAAGGAATACAAGCGATTGAAAAAGAGACAATAACTGTGGACCAGCAAGAAATTCCGACGCGTTTCGCCTAAACAGGCATCATCTGGGGTCAGATGATCAGTCACTCAGTCCAGCGCTGCACTTTTGGATTGTCTATATGTTATTATTTATGGTATTAAGGTTTCAACATGCACTGCAGACACAGATTTAGCTCTTGTGATATATAACCCCACTTTATATACCCTCAATGGAAAATGAAGGCCAACCCAAGTTGACTAGAGACTAGTGTTAATTTTGACATCAAATTTGATTACATCTTAGTCAGTGCCCAGTCTTTTGACTAAAATGTCATTTTAGTTTTAGTCGTATCTTGGTCATCTGAATTGTTTTATTTTTAGCCGTACTTTAGTTGACTAAAACAATGCTAATTTTGTCAGCAAAAATATTTTTGTCAAAAAAATGAACACTGCTAGAGACAGGACGACAACCACCCTAAAAGACACACTAGCCCCCTCTTACAGGGTGCTTAGAGATGCCTCCATCCAGTGGGAAGACTTACAGCAGCTGCAATCCTAGGGGAGAAAGGACGATGCAACAGTTGCTACAGCTAATGTGTTTTTGGACCTGGAGTAAGTTATTGAAAACATTTTTATTGTGCATTGGAAAAAGAACTTTGTGGCAAAAATGTTTATCCTGGAGTTCAGTTTTAGAGTTAAACTTCAAGCAGTTAAATACATGGATAAAATACATACAGTATTAAGAATCCTGTCAAAGAGTTTGTATTTCTGTCCATCTACACCTGAAAATGACCCAGTCCTTCCACAAAGCACAGCCTTGTCTGGGAGGGGAGGAGACCCAATATTGCTCTGGAGGACAGGTCTTGTTCCTCCCCCAGCCTGTGACTGGACGGCAGTGGCAGCTGGTGGGGTTTTTTTTTGGGAGGAGGGGTGGCTGGTTGGTTGGTGGGCGGGCAGGCGGCGGATGGGCTCCTACAGGCAGCGGGTTGCAGGCCCCTACCAGCGGCGGGCAGCGGGTTGCTGGCTCCTACAGACAGAGGGCAGCGGCTCCCGTGTCCTCTTCTCTTCTTCTGCATCACGGCGGCTTCCACCATGCGGCTCCTCCCTCCTCCTCCTCCTAGGCATCCAATAGGATCGCCTTTCAGCCAATCAGGTGATGGGTCTCAAGACCCACTTCCTGATTAGCTGGGAGGAAGATCAGTGTGGTGATAGCGAATATTTATTCGCTATTGTCATATAACTTTTTTCTTTTAAGCCTATTAGAGCATCCGGCTTCAAAAAAACACGACCCGCCATTGGAATCCATGCGCCCGACGCCATGCATGTAGATGAGGGGGCTGGACACATGGATGGGGGGGGGGCGGCTGGACAGTGAAAGAGAAAGCAGCAGCCTGATAAGCTTACAGTATATATAGGTTACTCTGCTCACTCCTCCTATTAGCATGCTGCTAACACTACAGTAAACCTGATTGGCTTCTTTTCCTGCTTTTCCCCACCCTCAGTCTGTGCTCCACTGTAAAGGGATTTGCAATAGGCTGATATCAGTTCAAATTCAGTTCTTACGCAGCTTGTATTTGTAGCAGGTGTCTTGGTTCTCCTGAGACCCCACCAAGCTAGCCACCATGATGTACACAGGCTTTCCAGCCTGAAGGAGGGAGAGAGCTGCCTGTCATGTCTGCATGGGCTTTTTCACCCCCCTCCCTCTCCCTGTGTCATTGACTCACTGAGCTTAAAGTGGAGTTCCACACAAAAATGGAACTTCCGCTTTTTGGAACCCTCCCCCCCTCCGGTGGCACCTTTCAGGGGGGAGGGGGGTGCGGATACCTGTCTAAGACAGGTATTTGCACCCACTTCCGGCAAAGACTCCCACGGGAGTCTATGCCTCTTCCTGTCCCTCCGCGCTGTCTCCTGGGAAACACACAGCTCCCAGGAGATAGCGGGGACCAGTTACGATGCACAGCGCGACTCGCGCATGCGCAGTAGGGAACGGGGAAGTGAAGCCGCAGCGCTTCACTTCCTGATTCCCTCACTTAGGATGGCGGTGGCAGCTGCCGAGAGTGGAGCGAGTGATCGGTGTCGGCTGCCGACATCGCTGGACCCAGGGACAGGTAAGTGGCCATTTATTAAAAGTCAGCAGCTGCAGTATTTGTAGCTGCTGGATTTTAATTTTTTTTTTTTTGGGTGGACTCCCTCTTTAATATAAAGTGAGCTGACTTACACAGGCTATTCTGTTCCTCCCTGTGTTCCTATTGGCAGGAGGAAGAAAGCCAATTAAAGAAGCAGTAACAGGAACCAATCTACGAGGCTTTAACAAGCAGCTGATGCAAAGGATTCTGGAATGTGTAGTCCCTATCTAAAACAGCCCCATAGCGTTCAAGAACCAGCATGCGCTAGGAGGCAGGAAACAAAAGACTCCATCTTGCTTATCTGAGGAGATTCTCAGTGACCATGGGGCAGTGAAAGAGATCAGACCTGAAGAAGAGATGCTGTCTCTCTGATGATCTCCCCACATGATTAAGGCCTCCACCGCCAGTCAGGACATCCAGCCTGAGAAAGGAGGACTCCAGGTGCATATTAAGGCTTACCTGTAGGTGCTTGAAATATCTTCCAAACCTCCACGGTTTAGGAGATATTTACGAAAGACCCGAGTGCCGATGACTACGTCGCATGTGCACTTTAGAAAGGGTATATCATGCTATTTCTAGTAGGGGTCATGCCGTGACTGGCAGCTCCCACGTGCATGCGCGGGAGTGACGTCACACGACTCTGGCCAGTCACAGAGCCGGAGTTCGCGGCCCCAGAAGGAAGAGGGGCGAAGATGGACGCACCCTGCTAGCAGGGCAGGACTGGGATAAAAATTTGGCCCTGGAATTCATCCAGACTGGCCCACTTTAATTGTGCAAACAAGCACAAAAACAGTATATAAACTATACGCAATTGTGCAAAAAAAATAAGTAGCATAACATCCTTAAGGAGTCCTCACTAACCTCTTTTATTATTTTACTTATTCTCCTCTGTATTTTTCTCATCTTTCTCACATCACTGCGTGAAGTTGAGGCCGAACCAAGAAAGCCATTACTTTGACAGGCTGTCACTGAAACCGGCCCACTGAGCCATCGGCCCACCGGGAAACTCCCTGTAGTCCTGATGGCCAGTACATGCCTGCCTGCTAGTGGCGACAACAGTGACATCGCGGGCTTCGGTTTCAGGTAAGTGATACAAAATGGGCTACTATGCGATGCATAGTAGCCCCTTATGCTTTACCTTTGCAGGGAAATAAAGAGGAAATAAAACCCACCAGGGTTTACTTCCTCTTTATTAGTTCCCTTCGCTGGTACTAAGAGGCCAAGCCCAACCCCTGAAAAACAACCCCACGCCAGAATCCCCCCTCCAGCAAATGATTTGGACCAGTGCACAAAGCAAGGTTCATAAAGACATGGATGAGCAAGTTTGGGGTGGAGGAACTTGACTGGCCTGCACAGAGTCCCGACCTCAACCTGATAGAACACCTTTGGGATGAATTCAAGCGGAGACTGCGAGCCAGGCCTTCTCGTCCAACAACAGTGTCTGACCTCACAAATGCGCTTCTTGAGGAATGGTCAAACAGTCCCATAGACACACTCCTAAACCTTGTGGACAGCCTTCCCAGAAGAGTTGAAGCTGTTATAGCTGCAAAGAGTGGGTCAACTCAATATTGAACCCTACGGACTAAGACTGGGATACCATTAAAGTTCATGTGCATGTAAAGGCAGGCGTCCCAATACTTTTGGCAATATAGTATAAATACAAGAGAGCTGTTTTACTTGTCAAAAGATTTGTATTTCTGTCCATCCAGTCATGAGATTTACAATGCTCTATCACACAGCACAGTGCTGCCTGATAGGACAGGAGACCTGATTTGTTTCTCTTGCAGCTCAGTAACACTTACAGGTCTTGTTAAATAGTTAGGTTGAAAAAGACGCATGTCCATCTAGTTCAACCTATAGAATGAATAAATAAATAGAATAGAAATCTTTCATATACAGGACACTACTCCCACACTTGCCTCAGAGGGACACCAAAAAAAAAAAACCAAACATATAAAGCATTGTCCAATTCACTCCAGCAGGGGAAAAAAATCCTTCCTGACCCTCAAGGCAAAAGGATATTTCCTGGATCAACAATCCCTGGTGTTATCACAATACATTTAATTTCTCTTCCTCCCACAGTTTGTGGCCGTACAGTGAAAGGAGAAGCAGCAGAATAATGAGCTCATCGCCCTTTTACTGTGCTCTCTCCTCCTATCAGAATGCTCCTTGGACCGATTGGCTTCTTATGTTGCTTCTTTCTCCCCCAGTCTGAGCTCTGTTGGACAGGGGATTTCAGGAAGCTGATACGGAATCCAATTTAAAAACCCACACTGCTTAATGATGTATTAATAAATCCTGGGAGGAAATTCATTTTTTACTATTATTATCTGTTCTGTTTCAAGTGTTCCTGTATGCATTGACATATGTCCTTAGATCCAGTCTGCCCCAACAGCATTATCACCTAGAATTCTAAGACAAAGCTCGCTAACAGCACCTGCAGCTTTTGAGGGGCTTGTATTCAGCGTTAGCTTCGCTTTGTTTTGGAAGTATTGCGGGTATGAGATATCCCAGGATGCATTGGGAAACCAACAGGCAACCCGGAAAGAAGTCATGATCAGTGTCTTCCACTTCATGCATATATATATATATATACATATATATATATAAATATATATATATATATTCTGGGAGTGTCTAGTGCAGACATCACATTTAGTGTGCAGTGTGGAGCAGCAGGAAAGTGAACGGGGTCCAGACTGGAGCAGAGCAACTAGCAGGCAGCATACATGGTGTGCAACATGGGAACAATAGGGGAAGGTGAGTGGGTCCTGGAGAGGGAGGACTGAATGGCGGAAGATCAGCAGAGCCGGAGCAGGGTCACACATGGTGAGCAACGTGGGAGAAATCTACCAGGAGGTGAGTGGAGACCAGAAAGGGAGTGGGATTAGCAAGCCAGAGGATCAGTATGGCTGGGGGAACCATGGCAGCAGGAATTAGCAGATGTCACACATGATGAGCCGCATGGGAGCAATATAGCGGAAGGTCAGCGGGGACCAGAGAGAAAGGAGGATCAGCAAGCCAGTTGATCAGCAGGGCTGAGGGAACCAGGGCAGGAGGAACTATCAGATGTCACATGTGATGAGCTGCATGAGAGCAATATAGCCAGAAGTCAGCGGGGATCAAAGAGAGAGAAGGATCAGCAGAGCTGGAGGTTACTACTGATTAGGGGATCACTAGAGCTGGGGGTTACTACTGAGCGGGGGGAACAGTAAAACTGTCACACATGATGAGCAGCATAGGAACAATATAGCGGCACGTGAGCAGGTACCAGAGAGGGAGGAAGTTCAGCAGGGCTTAGGGACCAGTGCAGGAGAAGCTAGCCGATGTCACACGTGATGAGCAGTATGGAGCAAAATAGAGGGAGGTCAGCGGGGACCAGAGAGAGAGAAGGATCAGCAAGCCACAGAATCAGCAGAGCTGGGGGTTACTACTGAGTAGGGGATCAGCAGAGCTGGGGGTTACTACTGAGTAGGGGATCAGCAGAGCTGGGGGTTTCTACTGAGTAGGGGATCAGCAGAGCTGGGGGTTTCTACTGAGTAGGGGATCAGCAGAGCTGGGGGTTACTACTGAGTAGGGGATCAGCAGAGCTGGGGGTTACTACTGAGTAGGGGATCAGCAGAGCTGGGGGTTTCTACTGAGTAGGGGATCAGCAGAGCTGGGGGTTACTACTGAGTAGGGGATCAGCAGAGCTGGGGGTTACTACTGAGTAGGGGATCAGCAGAGCTGGGGGTTTCTACTGAGTGGGAGATCAGCAAAGCTGTCACACATTGTGAGAAGCGTAGGAGCAATATAGTGGGAGGTGAGCAGGGACCAGAGATAGTGGAGGATTAGCAAAGCAGAGAATCAGCAGGGCAGGAGAAACTAGCAGATGTCACACGTGATGAGCAGCGTGGGAGCAATATAGCGGGAGGTCAGCGAGACTGGAGAGAGAGGAGGATCAGCAAGGCAGAGAATCAGCAGAGCTGGGGGTTACTAATAAGTGGGGGATCAGTAGAGCTGGGGGTTACTACTAAGTGGGGGATCAGTAGAGCTGGGGGTTACTACTAAGTGGGGGATCAGTAGAGCTGGGGGTTACTACTAAGTGGGGGATCAGTAGAGCTGGGGGTTACTACTAAGTGGGGGATCAGTAGAGCTGGGGGTTACTACTAAGTGGGGGACCAGCAAAGCTGGGGATACTAGTAAGCAGGGGATCTGCTGAATAAGGGTTCTAATAAGCTGGGGATCTGCCAGACAAGGGTACTAATGAGCTGGGGATCTACCAAACTAATGATTTGGGGGATCTGCTGAGTGGGGGTACTACTGATCCGGGATTCTACTGGGCCCCTTTAAAACAGAAAATAAACACGCACATGACATTTGCCAAGCTCCACTGAATCTTCGAAAAAGCATCCCTGAAACATCTCAGAAGCAACAAAAACACATCAAAAAAGCATATTGAAGTGGTAGGCGCTTTATTGTGTGCTAAAGTCGAAGCAAGTGTAAATGAACCCCAAAAGCGCAAATTATTTCTTCCGCTCAGAAACAGTTACGATATATAATAATGTCACTTGTCAGAAATAAAAAAATAAATATAAGGGGGAGACAGAGAAAGGTCCGACGCTTTAACGAGATTTTGGGGAAAAAAACATAAAAGGCGTAGTGGGGGGCGCAACAAAGCAAATAATGAGAAACAGTTTGAGACCCGAGAACAAGAAGCACCAGGCAAGCTTTTTTTCCCCAGCAGTCAGTTAAGTTTCAGCCTCAAATTTGGCTTTTCATTGTAATGGAGAAAATTTGAGGCTTTAAAGACGCAGAAGGCGTTCGTCGATTTGCTGCAGTAGAAAGTGATTGCCCGCCATTCATGAATGGTACAAGCTGCTGTCTCTATTTAAACTGTTCTTCAGAAGAATGTAGAACTTGGGAGTTATTTGGTGAGGAACAGACCACAAAGATTCATGAAAAAGGAGAATCAAAGAACCTTTCAAATGTTCCGAATCGGTATAGTGACAGACATAGGAGGTTACGGAGCCTGTGAATTAAAGGAGAATTTTGGTAAAAAGTTAGTGTAGCTTAAAGTATAACTAAAGGCAAAACTTTTTTCGTTTAGTTTTGGATTGAGTGGAGAGGGATTAGAACACCTGTCAGGTTTTCATTTTATTTCTTACTGTGCCCTCAGAAAGTTTCACCCTCTCTATTTGTCCTGGATAACATTAGTGAGTGAAAGCGAGGGAAAATCCCAACATTTTGCGTTGTCACCAAAACAAGAATATAAGGGAAATCTGGCAAAAGGGGGCACTAGATCTTTTAACCACTTGACATCCGCGCTATGGCCGAATGACGGCCACAGCGCGGACCTACATTCCCGGGAGGCCGTCATATGACGGCCTCCCCTGTGCACGCTCCCTGCGCGCGCCCTGCAGGGCGCGCGCCGGGCGCGGTGTGATCACCGAGTCACTGAGACTCGGCTGATCACCGATCTGAGTAAGGGGCCGGTCCCGGCCCCTTACCATGTGATCAGCTGTCAGCCAATGACAGCTGATCACATGATGTAAACAGGAAGATCGGTAATCGGTTTTTTTTTTACTCGCGCTGACAGCGCGAGTAGAGAAAAAAGCCGATCACCGGCTCAGATGCCAGGGACATCAGTCCCAAAGTGGAAGCACAAAACATTCTCATCAGTGCCACCCAAAAGTGCCACCTAACAGTGCCACCTAACAGTGCCCACAGTGCCACCTAACAGTGCCCACAGTGCCACCTATCAATGCCAACAAGTGCCACCTATCAATGCTCACAAGTGCCACCTACCAATGCCCACCTGTAGTGCCAATCAGTGCCACCTGTCAGTGCTGCCCATCACTGTCACCCATCAGTGCCCATCACTGCCACCCATCAGTGCCCATCACTGCCACCTATCAGTTCCCATCACTGCCGCCTCATCAACGTACATCAATGAAGGAGAAAAATTACCCGTTAAAATTTTTTTATAACAAAATATAAAAAAAAAAATTTTTTTTTTTTTTAAAAATTCAGGTTTTTACATTTTTTTTTAAAAAAAAAGTAAAAACCGCAGAGGTGATCAAATACCACCAAAAGAAAGCTCTATTTGTGGGAAAAAAATGATAAAAATTTCATTTGGGTACAGCGTTGTATGACCGCGCAATTGTCATTCAAAATGCGTTAGCGCTGAAAGCTAAAAATTGGTCTGGATAGGAGGGGGGTTTAAGTGCTCGGTAAGCAAGTGGTTAAAAACCAGGGATTCCCTCACTTCGGAGGGATGCCCTCTCACTTTCTGTTTTCCCAGAAAGTGATAGGAATTCTCCCCGGTGGGAAATGGAAGACAACCCCCCCCCCCCCCAAAAAAAAACAGAGTAGCCATTTTTGGTATTTTTGTTTTTTCCGGGTTGGTGGGGGAGTTCTGCTGTTTGTGTTCTATTGTGTTTGATTGGTCAGCCATGCAGACCAATCAAATTGGTCTGCATGGCTGTCGTCCCAGAAGGAAGCCTCCTATAAAGATGATGCACAAGAAAGCCTACAAACAGTTTGCTGAAGACAAGCAGACTAAGGACATGGATTACTGGAACTACATCCTTGTCATGTACCTGGGAGTCTTCGAACTGGGAAGTCCATAAAAGACATGTATGAATGAATATGACGAATTAGAGCGATGACTTCTCGTCCAAAATCAGTGCCTGACATCACAAAGGCATTCTGGAAGAATGGTCAAACATTCCCATAGACACACTCCTAAACCTTGTGGACAGTCTTCCCAGAAGACTTGAAGCTGTTATATCTGTAAAGGGTGGACCAACTCAATATTGAACCCTACGGACTAATGCCCCATACACACGGTCGGACTTTGTTCGGACATTTCGACAACAAAATCCATGGATTTTTTCCGACGGATGTTGGCTCAAACTTGTCTTGCATACACACGGTCACACAAAGTTGTCGGAAAATCCGATCGTTCTGAACGCAGTCACGTAAAACACGTACGTAGGAACTATAAACGGGGTAGTAGCCAATAGCTTTCTTCTCTTTATTTATTCTGAGCATGCGTGGCACTTTGTCCGTCGGATTTGTGTACACACGATCGGAATTTCCGACAACGGATTTTGTTGTCGGAAAATTTTATATCCTGCTCTCAAACTTTGCGTGTCGGAAAATCCGATGGAAAATGTGTGATGGAGCCTACACACGGTCGGAATTTCTGAAAAACAAGGTCCTATCACACATTTTCCATCGGAAAATCCGACCGTGTGTACGGGGCATAAGACTGGAATACCATTAAAGTTCATGTGAGTGTAAAAGCAGGTGTCTCAATACTTTGGACAATATGGTGTAGACCAGTGTTTCTCAACTCCAGTCCTCAAGGCGCACCAACAGGTCATGTTTTCAGGATTTCCCTCAGATGAAACTGCTGTGGTAATTACTAAGGCAGTGAAAACTGATCAAATCACCTGTGCAAAATAGTGGAAATCCTGAAAACATGACCTGTTGGTGCGCCTTGAGGACTGGAGTTGAGAAACACTGGTGTAGACAGTCCCAGAAGAGCAAGGAGGGAGGGTGTTATGCCTGTAGAATAACAATTTTCTATCAAGTTCAAAGGCACATTGTAAGTGAAAAGAACATAGATCAAGTTAAAGAAAAACACCATATGTAAGCATTTAAAATACGTTATTTTTCTGTGTTTTTACCTGCATTTGCAAGTTGACGGGGTCTCTTTAAAAAAAAAAAAAATTATATATATATATCAAAAACTGCCAATAAACTAAGTACCTGTAAACATTTCTTGCATCCCTACAGTGCTCAGTGGTCCTCCCACTGACTTCTCCTGACTGCCTTTAATCACTTTGTGAAGGACAGTAACTCAATGCCAGTTGGGTTTCCTCGGCTCTACACCCCTGCTGCCATTTCAAAGTCTCCGCACACTTTAATAAAATCGACAAACTTCTGCCTAAAGAAAATTCTAGTAAGTCTGCCTCTAGCTAACAAGCCAGCTCACACTGCTAATCCTTCCAGTGGGCATTCTCCGAATTTAATAACGAGCCTGTAGGCCATTATGAATGAACTGCAAAAATCTCGGAATAGGAAAGTGCCGGTTCGAGCTGCAGGTTGTTATTGAAGCTCGTAAATGTTTTTTAACTTTTTGCTCCCGACTAATGAAAACATCCTGAAATTTTTACACCTAGTAAGCAGATTTACTTGGCGTTGGCGTATTACAACTGATGTCTCTAAGTTTCGATTTGATAGGAAATTATAGAGGTTTATGATTGTTGAAAAAATATGTCTTCCTCATAGCATAGCATTAATTACATTTTATACTTGATTTATTTTTCAAAAGTCGTAAGTAGAGGACCAGACTTTAGATGGTTTTGTGGTGTGGTGAGTCAACCACCAGAAGCGCTTTTTTCCCCTTTACATAGACACCCATTTTCAAAGCCGATGAACGATGATCATGCATAGGGTTTATACACTCACTGGCCACTTTATTAGGTACATCTGTTCAATTCCTTTGTAACACAAATTTCTAATCAGCCAATCACATGGCAGCAACTCAAGGCACTTAAGGCATCTAGATGTGGTAAAGGCGACTTGCTGAAGTTCAAACCAAGCATCAGAATGGGGAAGAAAGGGTATTTAAGTGACTTTGAACGTGGCATGGTTGTTGGTGCCAGACTGCTGATCTGCTGGAATTTTTATGCACAACCATCTTTCGGGTTTACAGAGAATAGTCCGAAAAAGAGAAAATATCCAGTGAGTGGAAGTTGTGTTGAGGAAAATACCTTGTTGATGTCAGTGGAGAACGTGCAGACTGGTTTGAGATGATAGAAAGGCAACAGTAACCACTTGTCACAACCAAGGTATGCAGAATACCATCTCTGAACACACAACACATTGAACCTTGAAGCAGATGGGCTACAGCAGCAGAAGACCACACCAGGTGCCACTCCTGTCAGCTAAGAACAGGAAACTGAGGCTACAATTCGCACAGGATCACCAAAATTGGACAATAGAAGATTGCAAAAATGTTGCCTGGCCTGATGAGTCTCGATTTCAGCTACAACATTCAGATGGTTGGATCAGAATTTGACGTAAACAACATGAGAGCATGGATCCATCCTGCCTTGTATCAACAGTTCAGGCTGGTGGTGGATGGGTAATGGTGTGAGACATATTTTCTTGGCACACTTTGGGCGCCTTAGTACCACGGCCTACCTGAGTATTGTTGCTGACCATGTCCATCCCTTTATGACTACAGTGTACCCATCTTCTGATGGCTCCTTCCAGCAGGATAATGCACCATGTCACAAAGCTCCAATCATCTCACCACTGGTTTCTTGAACATGACAATGAGGTCACTGTACTCCAATGGCCTCCACAGTTACCAGATCTCAATCCAATAGAGCACCTTTGGGATGCGGTAGAACAAGAGATTCGCATCATGGATGTGCAGCCGACAAATCTGCAGCAACCGCATGGCCAAAATCTCTGAGGAATGGTTTCAATACTTTGTTGAATCTATGCCAAGAGGATTGAAAGCAGTTCTGAAGGCAAAAGTGGGTCCAACCTGGTCTTAGCAAGGTGTACCTAATAAAGTTGCCGGTAAGCGTATATTATCTCAAAGATTACTGTTACTGCAAAAACTTTGAGCCCAGGGCACCAAGGACCCACCCCCCGGGGTTGTGTCATCACTCACTGGAGAATGTTGCAGACAGCACCTCAATGACATTATGTGGTGCTGTTCTTTGAAGCATTCAAGACCCACCCAGTGCTGGAGGAAGAGGAGCAAGGGGGGGAGGCCAATGACATGTCCAGACTGAAGATCAATGGAAAAAAGCTGAGGGGACCAGAACCTGTCATCCCGTCATTTTAAAAACAACAAGGTGACTTATGTTACTTTTATTAACTGACGATTACCTGACCATCAAAACCCCTCCTCCGTAACTGCTTATTAAAATCCTTGCTCTATAACAAGCCATTAAAAAACCCTCCTACATACAGTGCCTTGAAAAAGTATTTATACCCCTTGAAATTTTCCACATTTTGTCATGTTACAAGCAAAAAATAAATGTTTTTTTTATTGGGATTTTATATGATAGACCAACACAAAGTGGCACATAATTGTGAAGTGGAAGGAAAATGATAAATTGTTTTCAACATTTTTTACAAATAAATATGTGAAAAGTGTGGCGTGTATTTGTATTCAGCCCTCCTGAGTCAATACTTTGTAGAACCACCTTTCACTGCAATTACAGCTGCAAGTCTTTTTGGGGATGTCTCTACCAGCTTTGCACATCTAGAGAGTGATATTTTTGCCTATTCTTCTTTGCAAAATAGCTCAAGCTCTGTCAGATTGGATGTAAAGCGTCTGTGAACAGCAATTTTCAAGTCTTGCCACAGATTTAGGTCTGGACTTTGACTGGTCCATTCTAACACATGAATATGCTTTGATCTAAACCATTCCATTGTAGCTCTGGCTGTATGTTTAGGGTGGCTGTCCTGTTTGAAGGTGAACTTCTGCCCCAGTCTCAAGTCTTTTGCAGACTCTAACAGGTTTACAAGATTGCCCTGTATTTGGCTGCATTCATCTTACCATCAAATTTGACCAGCTTCCCTGTCCCTGCTGAAGAAAAGCATTCCCACAACATGATGCTGCCACCACCATGTTTCACGGTGGGGATGGTGTGTTCAGGGTGATGTGCAGTGTTAGTTTTCTGCCACAGATAGCGTTTTGCTTTTAGGACAAAAAGTTAAATTTTGGTCTCATCTGACCAGAGCACCTTCTTCTATATGCTTGCTGTGTCTCCCACATGGCTTCTCGCAAACTTCAAACAGGACTTCTTATGGCTTTCTTTCAACAATGGCTTTCTTCTTGCCACTCTTCCATAAAGGCCAGATTTGTGGAGTGCACGACTAATAGTTGTCCTGTGAACAGATTCTCCCACTTGAGCTGTGGATCTCTGCAGCTCCTCCAGAGTTACCATGGGCCTCTTGGCTGCTTCTCAGACTAATGCTTTCCTTGCCCGGCCTGTCAGTTTAGGTGAATGGCCATGTCTTGGTAGGTTTGCAGTTGTGCCATACTCTTTCCATTTTTGGTTGATGGATTGAACAGTGCTCTGTGAGATATTCAAAGGGATATTTTTTTATAACTTAACCCTGCTTTAAACTTCTTCACAACTTTATCCCTGACCTGTCTGGTGTGTTCCTTGTCCTTCATGATGCTGTTTGTTCACTAAGGTTCTCTTAACAAACCTCTGAGGGCTTCACATAACAGCTGTATTTATACTGAGATTCAATTACACACAGGTGCACTCTATTTACTAATGAGGTGACTTCTGAAGGCAATTGGTTACACTAAATTTTAGTTAGGGGTATCAGAGTAAAGGGGGCTGAATACAAATGCATGCCACACTTTTCACATATTTATTTGTAAAAAAAATTTGAAAACCATTCCCAATAAAATACATTTACGTTTTGGGTTATAACATGACAAAATGTGGAAAATTTCAATGGTATGAATACTTTTTCAAGGCACTGTAACTGGTCATTAGAAACCCTACTCCATAACTGCATAAACTACTCCATAACTCCATAAACCCTACTCCATAACTGACCTCCTCTATAACTGGCAATTTCGAACTCTCCTACATAACTAGCCATTAAAAAACCCTCTTCCTTCACTGGCTATTAAAAAATGTCCTTCGTAATTGGCCTTTAATAATTATCCGCCATAACTGGCTATTAAAAACCCACCACTGTAACTGGCCAATAAAAACTCTCTCCTCCTTATCTGGCCAATAAAACTGCTCCTCCATAACTTGTTATTGAAAACCCGCTTCCATAACTAAGTGTTAAAAACCCTGCAATTAGCCATTAAAAACCCTCCTAACTGGCCATTAAAAACTCAGCACATAACTGACCAATAAAAACCCTCTTCATAACTGGCCAATAACAACCATGATCTGTAAATGACAATTAAAGACCCTCCTCCATAACTGGCCATTAAAATCCCTCCTCTATAAATGACCACTAAAAACCCTCATCCATAACTGGACATTAAAAACCCTCATCCATACCTGGCCATTAAAAACCCTCCTCCATAACTGGCCGTTAAAAGCCCTCCTCCATAACTGGTCATTAAAAACCCACCACCATAACTGGTCATTAAAAACCCTCCTCCATAACTGGTCATTAAAAACCCTCCTCCATAACTGGCCATTAAAAACCCTCCTCCATAACTGGCCATTAAAAGCCCTTCTCCATAACTGGTCATTAAAAACCCACCACCATAACTGGTCATTAAAAACCCTCCTCCATAACTGGCCATTAAAAGCCCTCCTCCATAACTGGCCATTAAAAACCCTCCTCCATAACTGGCCATTAAAAACCCTCCTCCATAACTGGCCATTAAAAACCCTCCTCCATAACTGGCCGTTAAAAGCCCTCCTCCATAACTGGCCATTAAAAACCCACCACCATGCCTGGTCATTAAAAACTCTCCTCCATAACTGGTCATTAAAAACCCTCCTCCATAATTGGCCATTACAAATCCACCTCAATCGCTGGTTATTAAAAACCCTCCTCCATAATTGGCCATTAAAATCCCTCCTCTGTTACTAACCATTAAAACCCCTCTTCCCTATCTGGCTTTTAACAATTCTCCTCCATAACTGGCCATTAAAGACCCACAACCATACCTGGCCAATAAAAACCCTTCTCCATAACTAGCCATTAAAAGTCCTTATCTGTAACTGACCATTAAAAACTCTCTTCCATAACTGCCCATTAACCCCCCCCCCCCCATAATCGTTCATTAAAAACCCATCTATGTAACTGGCCATTAAAATCCTGTGCCTGACTGAAATTAGTCTCAGCCTAACAACAAGGACCTGACCTCCCCAGTTTATGGGTTAATCCCTTGCATATTGACCCTCCTTCAACATAGGCTCTTGCTACCTGTTCAAAAAAAAACACTTGAAGCTGTCTACATGGTGACATGGTGAAGGTAAGGCTGCAGTCATATATATATCTATTTCCTTTTACAGCTGTAGAATGAACATAGAGATCTGCAAGTGGTGGACAGGAAAGAGTTATTATACAACACGGAATATGGAGAAGAAGCTAAACCCCCTGTGTTGCAGACACTGTTGTGTTTGTGATAATGAGGAAGGTTTTGAAGGTGGAGCTTTAAGTACCGTACTTTATTTCTGCTTCTCACAATAGACCAGCCATAGAATTCCTTTACAGATACTTGAAAGGTGAAGATTTCTGAAGTTCAGTACATGAAGCGTTAGTAGGAGAGAATGTTCTAATTGGCCGGGACTGGAGGTACAGCAGAAACAGAGGTTCGTTTAGTCCCTGTACACAGCTCTTTGTAAATGCCGAAAAGGTATGCCAGTTGGACTTCATAACTGCAGTACCTTTGATGTGCCGGGAGTTAAAAATAAAAAATGACCCCTCCTGCACTTTATTATACAGTTCTGCAATGGCATTTAAAGGGAAACTGCACATTTTCAGCAAGCATGTTGATGTCATTTTTGAAGTTTTTCTCGATTGGCTTTACAAAATTACAATGTTGCATTTCGTAAACAGAAAAGATTGGCTCCAGAAAAACAGTTTTTATTTTTCATAGTTTATGATTAGCTGGAGCTGATATCATGGGAAGATTAAAGTACGATCCCACAATAGTGCTAACAAAAAAAAAAATAAGGCACTATAATTTTATTTATTACAGGTAATTATACCGCGCAGTCAATGTACGCAACTCTTTACATACTATACATTTGCATCAATACCTGCCCTAAAGGAGCTTACAATCTGAGACCCCATTCACACCTGAACGTTTTTGCGCCTAAAGCAGGCCATACATGAATTTCGAACTAATTTTCTTTTCAAAATCAGAAAGTTTTTTGTTTTTTTTGTGATCCGATGATGCCACCATTGATTTTCGAAAATCAGTCGACCAAGTCTTCAATTTCACCTCATGTTGCTACAGAAAAGAATTGCCGGGAATCTTCTTTTCTCTCCGTAAATTTTCTTTTCTTATTACATTTCTCACACGATTCTCCCATCATTGATTAGAATATCGTTTGTTTTTCTAAAAATTTCCAACATGTCTGATTCCTCAAATTTGATTGCCGCACGAAAATTGTCCGTTGCTGCAGCCCACTAATGGTGCGAAATTCGTACGAAAATTCTTAGATACGATTTTCGAAAGAAAATTCTTTCGAAATTCGAACCGTGTATGGCCGGCATAAGTCTACGCACGTCAATGCTCAGCAGTGGGAATCTCATTCTTCGTAATACAGTTTGCTCACTACATTCAGTCACTTGAAGCTCAACGCTCAAAAAGATAGATGAAAGTTTATTGGAAGCTCCACCGTGAATTTCAGGTCCCACAGACTCCAATGGAAGTGTCTGTAAACGCGCAACACAAATGTTTTAATGTGTGTTAATGCCTGAACCACTGTTCTCCTCTGTTCCCAAGAGCTTGCATACAAATCTATATTTGTCCTGTTCACCATTATCATTGAAAGTGAAAATAAAAATAAAACCTCAAATTTTGAGTTGTCTCCAAAAAAAGTAATAGAGGGAAACTCTTCCAATGGGGATACTAGTTCCTGGGGGGGATGGCAAAGAAATCCCTTAATTTGCAGGTATTTATTCTCGCTTCCTGTTTGGTTATGAGACAGGAAGTGAAGAGAAATCTCCACAGTAGGATACAGATGGTGAAAAAAACTTACAGGGGTTATAACCCTGCCTTACTCTATCCAAAATGAAAAAAAAAAGTTTTGCCTGTAGTTCTGCTTTAAAAAACACACATATATATGCCTAAAAAAAACTTGTATGAGCGCTTAACAGGTGTGTGAATGGAGGCAAAGCTATTTCAGATACACTAGGGTCAATTTAGACATGAGGCAATCGCCCAACCAGCATGTCTTTGAAGTGTGGAAGGAAACCGGAGCACCTGGAGGAAACACAGGCATGTACAGGGAGAACATGCAAATCCTATGCTGATAGTATTTTGGCCAGTATCCAAACTAGGGCGTTTTTTCAGCAGGAACGTGGGGGAATGCAGTACAGGCACCTCCAGCACTGAATGTATGTAATGGCAACAGGTGCTGGGTCTATTGATGACAGCTGCTAGGGGATCTATTGTTGCTGGAGAGGATATATTTTGCAGGGTGGTTTACTGTTGCTGGGGAGGTCTATTGTTGCTGATGGGGGCTCTGCTGTTGCTGGAGGTGGGTCTACTGTTGAGAGAGGGGTCTATTGTTGTTGGCTGCAGGGAGATCTGTTGTTGTTGCTGGGGGTGGGGGTATTTTGTTGTGGGTGGCCCATTGTTGCTGGGGGGGGGGTCAACTGTTGCTGGCTGCTGGAGAGTCTTGTGATGCTGGGTCCAGGGAGATCTGTTATTGCTGCTGGGAGGTCTATCATTGCCGGGGGTATTTTGTTGCCGGTGCTCCATTGTTGCTGGCTGCATGGGATCTATTTTACTGCTTTTCTTGTTATCATTACCAAATTCCATACAAATATTTTAGCACCACAATTGTTACTTGGCTCTGTACTCTCTTAGGCTGCTTTCACACTGGGGCGGTAGGGGGTGTCGGCGGTAAAACAGCGCTATTTTTAGCGCTGTTTTACCGCGGTATTCGGCCGCTAGCGGTGCGGTTTTAACCCCCCGCTGGCGGCCGAAAAAGGGTTAAAATCACTCGTATAGCGCGGCTATAGCCGCGGTATTGCCGCTGTATAGCCGCGCTGTCCCATTGATTTCAATGGGCAGGAGAGGTTTAGGAGCGGTGAATACACCGCTTCTTCACCGCTCCAAAGATGCGGCTTGCAGGAGATTTTTTCTTCTCCTGCCAGCGCACTGCTTCAGTGTGAAAGCCCTCGGGCTTTCACACTGAACAAACAGCAGCGGCTGTTTTGGGTCGGTTTGCAGGCGCTATTTTTAGCGCAATAACGCCTGCAAACTGCCCCAGTGTGAAAGGGGTCTAAAAGAGGCAGTACTGGGAGGTGGGTAGGGGGTGGAACCAAGAGGTGACATGGAAGGGGGGAGTTCCTGCACCTATTCTCTGAGAAAATAAAGCCCTGATCCAAACCAAAGACCCCAGTGGTGTAAGACAGAAGTGTCCCCCACTAAGCCACTATGTAATAATACTCTTGTGATGTTCTTATCAATAAAGCCTTCCATTTGCATCCTTCATTCATAAATTAACTGCCGTCATAGCTTTTCAGATACAGAGAGCAGGACCTGCCTGCCAACTGACTGTCCAGCAACTCAGATTACACCAATCTCAGACAATCTCAGGGTGTAATCTGGGGAGTAATGTGTCTAGAGTTGCCACCTTTTCTTCAAAAGAAATCCGAACACTTTAGCGGCGCACAGCAATTTTTTTTTTTATAGTATAAACAATACATGTATTTTGCTATTAAATAACATTTCTAATCATATGAAGTTAAGAACAAGAGTCCCCCTTTACATCAGAGTCCACAGAGTTCCCCTTTTACATCTGAACTCGCCGAGTTCCCTTTCACTGTAAGAGGGGACTCTGCAGACTCTGATGTAAGGGAGAACTCTGGGGACTCTAACATAAGGGATGCTCTGGGAACCCTGATTTAAGGGGGAACACTGAGAACTCTGATGTACAGAGAGGACTCTAATGTAGGGGAAACACTGTTGCCTCTGGTGTAAAAGGGAACTCTGATGTAAGGGGTCCTCTGAGAACCCCGATTTGACTTAGTTGACTTACTCAGAGGCAGGAGAGAGAAGGGGGAGACTTCAGTCACATACAGGGATGGATGGTGAGCTCACTCACCCCTTGGCAGTCAGCACCTCCCATCCAGATGTATCTGAGGCTGCTGGACTTAAAATTTCCGGCCCCAACTTACTTTCCTATTGAGGCACAGCGCCAGGGATTGGAGTGTGGGCAGACACAGAGGGGTAGGGGTGGGAGGCACAGATCGCGCCCTCTCTCGTGTGTGTGTGTGTGTTGGGGGGGATTGTTAGTGCTGACTTTGGACAGTGTTAAAAAGTGTAACAGACACTCTCAGCTTAGACAACTGCAGCCAGCAACCCTGCTTGGAAGCCATAGTCCAGTCTAAATAATGTCTGAAACCCGGAGGCATGATTCCAAACTCGTGAATCCTGGACAGGTGGCAACCCTAAATGTGTCTGCAGTCCCAACTACACCTCTACCCCCACATTGCACTCTCCTGCCTTGCACAGAGTGAACGTAATTACTTGTAGAAAAGCATTTTAATCTTCATCTGTCAAAGTTTGCCTGCTCCAATTAGAGGAAAAGATTCACATTCATGGCCATGCAGACTCTGAATGTTCATAGTTTGTGGACAGGATGCCAGATTTGCCCCCACGTCTATTTTTTTATTTTAGTTTTTTAACCTTGGGTTGCCTTTAAATCCATACCAGACCCTCTTCAAGGATAAGGGTCTGTTATGTATTATTAGGCAGAATCCCACGCTGTTATTTTTTTTCATCGGGTCCCCCTTTACAATCCATATCAGACTCTTTTTTTTGTAAATGCCATTTTTGCTTGTGTGCATCCTACGGGTTGTGCCCAGCTCCCTGTGCCCTTTGTTTAATTTTGGGGACTTCCCATGCTGTTATTTTGTACAAAAAAAAAATAAAAACTAGCCAACAGGAAAATGTTATTTATCAACCATTTTTGTTTTTTCATTTCTAATGTTACTTTTGGTGAAGTTTATCCTATAGGATCCCTCAAGAATGTTGTTTTTTTATTTACCGTATTTATTTTTCTTTCCAAGAGTTTTATTGAAATGTATTTAAGTACACACAGAAAGGGGTACAGTTACACCAACAGTGTATAACCAGTATTGGACAATCCAGAAAAGACCTCAGAATAGATTACTGAACTGCATGTTGATAATACAAAAAAGGCACAAAAAATGTATCCCAAAGATGCATGTTGAACAATTGGACACAAAAGTTAATCAGTCCTGAGTTGTGCATTAGCCATCCCTAGGCACCAAGAGCAAAAATTATGCAAACCCAGCCTGGTAGGGATATCAACTCAGGAACAAGTTTGGGATGGGGAGAGGGGTAGAGGAAAGGGAGGGGGCAGGGAAGGGGGGGGGGGGCAAAGTGAAATATTTCAGGAGATGGTAGAAGAGAGCTTCCTAGGGAAGAATTTGAATGAGATTTATTGGGGAAAGTGAGTAATTGTAAGGGTGGGGGGGGGGGAGGGGGCGGGGAGAAGGGGTAAATGTATAAATAACTGAAAGAAAAGGGGATTCAAGAATTATCCCATCCTTCTCCGTCACTCAAGCATGTTATTTAAATGAATTGTGCATTTTTAGTTTCTCCTGGCAGCTCCCAGCTCCCCATGGCTTTTGTTTAACAATCCCTTGCCTATCAGCTTTGAAAATGTAGACAACTAGTTTTCAAGATTTGCTTCCCATTAACTTCATTAGGGTTTGCATTAGTTTTAATATTAATCCCTTCTTGCCTGGTCTGCAGGGGAGAGATAAACTTACAAACTTAACAACCCAGCAGTACTGTTCCACTGTCATGCGCCAAAAGCAGATGTACTGTCAGCCAGCACCACCATCTTGTTTTTGACATCATCTGGAGGCCACCTGTCTCTTCTGGGTCCTAGCATGTGCAGTGGGATTATACAACAGTCCCAATGCCTCCTGGAACCTGTGTGGGCATCTCAGGAGGCTTTGGGTGGGGGAAGACGTCATTCTGACCTAGGCCACTAAAAAAGTACACCCCCCCCCCATTATATGTTTTTGTGATATTTGATGGAATGGGGGAAGGAGAAGCCAGGTTAGTGGAACACAACAAGGTGAATAAAGTTCTGCTTTTTAATTTGTGACTTACAGATATTTGGATGTGTTCATTGAACTTGAACTTGAACCCTCTAGTCCAGGAATCTCCAAACTATGGCCAACTAGTTGTTCAGGAGCTACAATTCTCATCATGCCTAGCCATGTCTGTAAATGTCAGAGTTTTACAATGCTGTGGGATGTATAGTTCCGCAATAGCTGGAGGGCCGTAGCTTGGAGACCCCCGCTCAAACCCAAGCAGATAACCAATTACTAGTTCCAATTCAAGAGATGTAAGTGCCCTTTTTTTAACAAATATGGGTCACTTTTCTATGAAAATACATCCGTTTTGGTTCTCCATTTTTCAAGTATGCCAGTTATCCATTGGATTCGTTTTCATTGCAGCAGAAAACAGATGGTAAATGGGTTCTCAAAACTGGCTTACCTGGAAAAGGAGTACAAATTCCGTTACACCACTTCTTTATAAATAGGTATTATACAGATGGCCCAATCAAAGCTATCTTTCCTGAAGAAGGCACAACCAAAAATGTGCTTTTTTTGTGGTAAAATGCCACTATGGGCGCATTACTGTAATTCTTCTTCTCGCTAGCAAATCAATTAGTATTTGGATGTAACACTTCTTCTCGCCACCAAATCGCAGCTAATCCAGCAAGCACTAATGAGCTCTAGGAAAAAGTGTTAAACTAACAAGGGGGCTTGTCAAAGCGAGGGAGCTGAGCAAAAAAGACTTGCAACGTTGCCCATCACACGAACCGGTCTTCACGCCCCTCTAATCCCGCTCGCCTGGACTGTAATTAATGACAGAATTAAACATTCATTATAGCTGATTGCAAGAAGTCAAATGCTTTTGCTGCGCGGTGGGTTATATCCCTTGGTTGGAGGGGGTAGATTGGGGGATAACAGGAGGTGTCAACACAAAACATTTGAAGGAATATCAAAGCCAATGTGGGATTTGATTGTAAATCATAATGAAAGTTTGTCACGTTGTTGCCAGGAATCTGTTATTTTATTTTTAATGTTATGTGAATATAGAACAATAATTCATATAACACCAGGTACAGTGGATATAAAAAGTCTACACACCCCTGTTAAAATGTCAGGTTTCTGTGATGTAAAAAAATGAGACAAAGATAAATCATTTCAGAATTTTCCACCTTTAATGTGACCTATAAACTATACAACTCAAATGAACAACAAATTGAAATATTTTAGGTGGAGGGAAGTAAAAATAAAAAACTAGTTACATAGTTACATAGTAGGCGAGGTTGAAAAAAGACACAAGTCCATCAAGTCCAACCTATGTGTGATTATGTGTCAGTATTACATTGTATATCCCTGTATGTGGCGGTCATTCAGGTGCTTATCTAATAGTTTCTTGAAGCTATCAATGCTCCTCGCTGTGACCACCGCCTGTGGAAGGGAATTCCACATCCTTGCCGCTCTAATGCCCCGTACACACGGTCGGATTTTCCAACGGAAAATGTGTGATAGGACCTTGTTGTCGGAAATTCCGACTGTGTGTAGGCTCCATCACACATTTTCCATCGTATTTTCCGACACACAAAGTTTGAGAGCAGGATATAAAATTTTCCGACAACAAAATCCGTTGTCGGAAATTCCGATCGTGTGTACACAAATCCGACGGACAAAGTGCCACGCATGCTCAGAATAAATAAAGAGATGAAAGCTATTGGCCACTGCCCCGTTTATAGTCCCGACGTACGTGTTTTACGTCACGATCGGATTTTCTGACAACTTTGTGTGACCGTGTGTATGCAAGACAAGTTTGAGCCAACATCCGTCAAAAAAAATCCTAGGATTTTGTTGTCGGAATGTCCGAACAAAGTCCGACCGTGTGTATGGGGCATTACAGAACCCTCTACGTAGTTTAAGGTTAAACCTCTTTTCTTCTAATTTTAATGAGTGGCCACGAGTCTTGTTAAACTCTCTTCTGCGAAAAAGTTTTATTTCTATTGTGGGGTCACCAGTACGGTATTTGTATATTGAAATCATATCCCCTCTCAAGTGTCTCTTCTCCAGAGAGAATAAGTTCAGTGCTCGCAACCTTTCCTCATAACTAAGATCCTCCAGACCCTTTATTAGCTTTGTTGCCCTTCTTTGTACTCACTCCATTTCCAGTACATCCTTCCTGAGGACTGGTGCCCAGAACTGGACAGCATACTCTAGGTGCGGCCGGACCAGAGTCTTGTAGAGTGGGAGAATTATCGTTTTATCTCTGGAGTTGATCCCCTTTTTTAATGCATGCCAATATTATGTTTGCTTTGTTAGCAGCAGCTTGGCATTGCATGCCAATGCTGAGCCTATCATCTACTAGGACCCCACTACCTACCCCTGACCATTCCGAGTACTCCCCATTTATCACCACCCTCTGAACTCGCCCTTGTAGCCAGTTTTCAATCCATGTACTCACCCTATGGTCCATGCCAACGGACCTTATTTTGTACAGTAAACGTTTATGGGGAACTGTGTCAAATGCTTTTGCAAAATCCAGATACACCACGTCTACGGGCCTTCCTTTATCTAGATGGCAACTCACCTCCTCATAGAAGGTTAGTAGATTGGTTTGGCAAGAACAATTCTTCATGAATCCATGCTGATTACTGCTAATGATACCGTTCTCATTACTAAAATCTTGTATATAGTCCCTTATCATCCCCTCCAAGAGTTTACATACTATTGATGTTAAGCTAACTGGTCTGTAATTCCCAGGGATGTATTTTGGGCCCTTTTTAAATATTGGTGCTACATTGGCTTTTTTCCAATCACCTGGTACCATTCCAGTCAGTAGACTGTCTGTAAAAATTAGGAATAACGGTCTGGAAATCACTTGACTGAGTTCCCTAAGTACCCTCGGATGCAAGCCATCTGGTCCCGGTGATTTATTAATGTTAAGTTTCTCAAGTCTAATTTTAATTCTGTCCTCTGTTAACCATGGAGGTGCTTCCTGTGTTGTGTCATGAGGATAAACACTGCAGTTTTGGTTACTGAAGCCCCCCGATTCACTCGTGAAGACTGAGGAGAAGAATACATTCAATACCATCCTTTGTAACCAGATGTCCTTCCTCATTCTTTATGGGGCCAATATGGTCTGTCCTCCCTTTTTTACTGTTTACATACTTAAAGAATTTCTTGGGATTTTTTTTGCTCTCCTCCGCTATGTGTCTTTCATGTTCTATCTTAGCCGTCCTAATTGCACCCTTACATTTCTTGTTGCATTCTTTATAAAGTCTGAATGCTGAGGATGATCCCTCAACCTTGTATTTTTTGAAGGCCTTCTCCTTTGCTTTTACATGCATTTTTACATTGGAGTTAAGCCATCCAGGACTTTTGTTCGCTCTTTTAAATTTATTACCCAATGGAATACATTGGCTAATGCCCTTATTTAATATACTCTTAAAGCAAACCCCTCCGTATTCTTTGTTCCTAAGATTTTATCCTAATCTATGCCTTTTAGCAAGGCTTATAGTTTAGGGAAGTTGGCTCTTTTGAAATTCAGTGTCTTTGTATTCCCTTTAGGTTTCCTATATGTGTGATTTATACTGAAACGAATTGACCTGTGATCGCTGTTACCTAAATTGCCCTGTATTTCCACATAAACTAAAATAATATGGTTGCATAAGTGTGCACACCCTTACACTAATACTTTGTTAAAGCACATTTTGATTTTATTACAGCACTCAGTCTTTTTGGGTATGAGTCTATCAGCATGGCACATCTGGACTTGGCAATATTTGCCCACTCTTCTTTGCGAAATCACTCCAAATCTGTCAGATTGCTAGGGCATCTCCTGTGCACAGTCCTCTTCAGATCACCCCACAGATTTTTAATTGGATCCAGGTCTGGGCTCTGGCTGGGCCATTCCAAAACTTTAATCTCCTGGTGAAGCTATGGCTTTGTTGATTTGGATGTATGTTTTGGGTCATTTTAATGCTAAAAGGTGAAGTTCCTCTTCATGTTCAGCTTTCTAGCAGAAGCCTGAAGGTTTTTTGCAAATATTGACTGGTATTTGGAACTGGTCATAATTCCCTCTACCTTGACTAAGGCCCCTGTTCCAGCTGAAGAACCAAAATGCTTCATTGTGGATATGGTGTTCTTTTGGTGATGTGCAGTGTTGTTTTTTGCGCCAAACATATTATTTGGAATTATAGCCACAAAAGTTCAACCTTGGTTTCATCAGACCATAACACATTTTCCCACATGCTTTTGGGGGACTTCAGTTGTGTTCTTTTTTTAAATTTAGCCAGGCTAGGAAAGGCTTCTGTCTTGCCACTCTACCTCATAGCCCAGACATATGAACAATACAGGAGATTGTTCTCACATGTACCACTCGCTTTGAGATAGCTACAACCCCAGTTATAAGAGGGTGTGCACACTTATGCAACCACTTTATTTTATTTTTTATTTTTACTTCCCCTCCCTAAAAGATTTCAGTTTGTTTTTCAATTGAGTTGTACAGTTTATAGGTGATATTAAAGGTGGAAAAAGTTCTGAAATTATTTATCTTTGTCTCATTTTTTTACATCACAGAAACCTGACATTTTAACAGGGGTGTGTAGACTTTTTAAATCCACTGTATGCCTACAAGTAACTGTTTCCAGACGAACAAGAATCGAGTACTGGATTTGTTAGCAGAGCCCTTTTCTTGGTACTTTTGTCTTGGTTCTGATGGGTACAAGTCCTGCAGCTCAGCTGGCTTTCATTCTCCTCTAAAGCATCCCTTACATTAAAAAGTGTTCTCTAACCCAGTGGTCATCAACCCTGTCCTCAAGGCCCACCAACAGGCCAGGTTTGCAAGATAACTTAAATACATCACAGGTGATATAATTTGCTGCTCAGTGATTGTATTCTAGTCTACATCTCCCCAAGGTAATACAGAAAACCTGGCCTGTTAGTGGGCCCTGAGGAGAGGGTTGATGACCACTGCTCTAACCCATCACCCATCTTGTCTTTAATAGTTAAACCTGAACGCCGGCCTTCCCTTTAGTCTTGCACAATTTTACAGGTTCCTCTCCTATTCTAAAATTACTCACTCTGATTGTATTGCACACTGTGTGCATCTCACATTGTGCATTGGAAGCTTCAATAGGTCATCATCTAGGCCTTTCCTGCCCAGCCTGACTGTCCCTGTCTTTGGATTTTAGTTATTTTATTCATGATGGCTAAGCAACACATGTGGCTGATACCTAGGGTGGTCTGCGTGTGTAGTGCTCACTCCCACATATGTGCAAAAGCAACCAGGCACACAGCAGAATTCAATCCTCTGGCTCAAAGAAAAGTACAGGGGTTGCCTTTTTCTGTATTTATTGCCAAGTAATTTGAATAAGGCTTGGGTAGCTGTGGGGTACTCCAGAGCATTGAACAGTAATACTAGGACACTCTTTTCTCTGCAGCTACTTCTTAGAACAGTCCCCTCAATAAAAGCTCACGAAATGGACAGCACTGGAACACCAAAAGCAATGTTCCAGGTCAGGCAACCCTTAGTATAGTGCACCAGAGAGTTAAAAGCAACAGTCACCCAGATCCTGCACTCGGATCTGTGCTCACAAGTCCCTGGATACTTGGATGTCTCCATCTTGTGTCAGGCAGTTCCATAGTGGACTCTTCAGATGGGATCAGATGGGTGAACTCCCCCTTCTTTTAGCTTTTGAGATTTTCAGAAGGCAGGCCCCACAGCTCTAGCCTAGCTGGGAGCTCATTGAGCTTCTTGGCAAGTGTCAGCCGGGCTACCAGGGAGGGCAGCAGCCCTTCAGGCTGGGAACTTCTCCTCCTGGGCAAGAACAAGGCAGCTCCAGGCTTCAGTCTATTTATGCTCATTTCCAGGCACCATCTGGGCAACCTCCACCAGGGATTGGCTGAGACCACAAAAGTAGACCTCATAAATATTCAGCTGCTGATTTGCTTCATCCTGCCCACTACTATCCAGAAGGCAGGGAGAAGCAGTCAAACCCACAACCAGTAAAACCCAGAGCAGACCACAGCAATCATACATTTCTCCACTAATTAAAGAAGAACAAAGAGAAAAAAAAAGAACTAAACTTACCTAACCAAGCAACCTATTTTGGAGGGTGCTACATGTGCAATCTTTAAGTTGCTGCTAGAAACTTCTCTAGGGCTAAGGACTTTCTTACCATCACTATGCTGAAAATGATAGATGCCCCCATGGCCAGTCACTTAGCACCAGAACTGCCAAATTGGAGGAGGGGGAGTAAGTCACATGCTTCTTCATTACCAAAGGTACCAGTTAACTAAGAGCCAGTAGTTTAAAAAAAAAAGCACCGTGGACATTAGGAGAACCTCATCTTGACAATATCCACACATATCCAATGACTCACAAGGAGCTCCAACCACATGCAGCCTTTGTTTGGAAACCCCAGCCTTGCCTAGACCAGTGTTTCTCAACTCCAGTCCTCAAGGCACCCCAACAGGTCATGTTTTCAGGATTTCCCTCAGATGAAATGGCTGTGGTAATTACTAAGGCAGTGAAACTGATCAAATCACCTGTGCAAAATAATAGAAAGCCTAAAAACATGACCTGTTGGGGCGCCTTGAGGACTAGACTGCTGACAAAGTCCAATAAGAAAAGACAATCAACCAATTAAGGACCGGAAGGATTTGCCCCCTTAATGACCAGGTGACGGCACTGCATCGCTTTTATCGACAATTGCGTAGTGGTGCGGCGCTGTACCCAAACAAAATGTATGTCATTTTTTCCCACAAATAGAGCTTTCTTTTGGTGGTATTTGATCACCTCTGCGGTTTTTATTTTTTGCGCTATAAACAAAAAAACAGCGACAATTTTGAAAAAAAAGCAATATTTTTTACTTTTTGCAATAATAAATATCCCCCAAAAATATAAAAAACAAGTTTCTTCCTCAGTTTAAGCCGATATATATTCTACATATATAAAAAAAAATCGCAATAAGCGTATATTGATTGGTTTGCGCAAAAGTTATAGCGTCTACAAAATAGGTAATAGATTTCTGGCATTTTTTATTTATTTTTTTTTTTTTTACTAGTAATGGCGGTGATGTGCGATTTTTAGCGGGACTGCAACATTTCGGTGGACAGATCGGACACTTTTGACACTTTTTTGGGACCATTGACATTTATACAGCGATCAGAGCTATAAATAGCCACTGATTACTGTATAAATGTCACTGGCAGGGAAGGGGTTAACACTAGGGGGCGATCAAGAGGTTAAGTGTATTACCTAGGGAGTGTTTCTAACTGTGGGGGGATGACTGCCTGGGGGAGGAGACCGATCGTTGTAGGAACATCTGTCTTTCCTCCCCTGACAGAACGGAGATCACGGCCGCCGGCCAGGCGCATCGTCTCCAGCAGCACGCGCGCCCCTTCAGCTCTTAAAGCGGCCGACATACAGTTACGGCAATTTGCCCAGGGGAGCCAACATGCCGCAGTATAACTGTGGCGGCTGGTCCTTAAGTGGTTAAGCACCCAGTGATGCATTTCACATCAATTGATGCACCTTTTACATAAACTTGTCCTTGCAGACAAGGAGCAGCAGTAGTAACCATTTGTAAAAATATTATTTGATACAAATGCAATACCTGTAGGCCTTTTCTGTCACCTATGAAGCCTGGCAAAAATGCATTCAATATTTAATTTCGGACATGTTGGCTTATTTCTAGGAGATGGCAGTTGTTTGGGTGTTCATCCCCAAAATCATAGGGGCTTTCTGATACGCTTTCTACCATCACAGAAAAAGCTCTTCAGTCACATATCTGCATCAGGGTTCTCACGCTGCTGTAGCCCTTTTCTATCCCATACTCTGAGGTACAACAAAATGTCCAGATTATCACTTTAATTGTCCTCACAGAAGGCTCAGCAGCCATTTTGCTGTAGCTCATGACCTGGATATAAACCAAAAAATGTAGACAGTGCTAGCTACAAACTTAAAGTGATACTAAACACACACTGTGTAATTTAATTTTTGTCTCTTCTACTTCTGTATGTGGATCAGGGGCGTAACTACCACCATGGCGACCCATGCGGGCGCTATGGGGCCCGCAGCCAAGTGGGGCCCAGTGCAGATGAGAGCACCGCCGGCACAGTCTCCCAGCCAGGGGAAGAGAGAGGAGAGGAAGAGGCAAGCTGTGACCTGTGCCCAATGCAGCGTGACCTGTGCCCAATACAGCGTTGCCTGTGCCCAATACAGCCTGGTCTGCCTGTGCCCCATACAGCCTCACCTGTGCAGAGGAAGAGGCAAGCCACCCGGATCAGCCGAGAGCTGAATTGCCCGATGCAATAGCTTTCATTAGAACTTCCAGTGTTCCCGGGGCTCACGTCACATAGCTCCACCTCTTGGCCCGGCGCCTTTGATAGACAGAACGCCAATCCAATGCGGGACGTGTGACGTCATCAAAGGCGTCAGGCCAAGAGGTGGGGCTATTTGGCGATAAGCCCCGGGAAGACGGGGAAATTCAAATGAAAGCTATTACAGCAGGCAATCCCACTCTCTGCTGATCCGGGTGGCTTGCCTCTTCCTCTGCACAGGTGAGGCTGTATGGGGCACAGGCAGACCAGGCTGTATTGGGCACAGGCAATGCTGTATTGGGCACAGGTCATGCTGCATTGGGCACAGGTCACGCTGTATGGGGCACAGGTCACGCTGTATGGGGCACAGGTCACGCTGCATTGGGCACAGGTCACGCTGCATTGGAAACAGGTCACGCTGTATAGGGGACAGGTCACGCTGTATGGGGCACAGGTCACGCTGCATTGGGCACAGGTCACGCTGCATTGGGCACAGGTCACGTTATATGGGGCACAGGTCACGCTGTATGGGGCACAGGTCACGCTGTATGGGGCACAGGTCACGCTGCATTGGGCACAGGTCACGCTGCATTGGGCACAGGTCTTGTTATATGGGGCACAGGTCATGCTGTATGGGGCACAGGTCACGCTGTATGGGGCACAGGTCACGCTGCATTGGGCACAGGTCATGCTGTATGGGGCACAGGTCACGCTGCATTGGGCACAGGTCATGCTGCATTGGGCACAGGTCACGCTGTAAGGGGCACAGCTCATGCTGTATCGGGCACAGGTCACGCTGTATGGGGCACAGGTCACATTGTATGGGGCACAGGTCACGCTGCATTGGGCACAGGTCATGCTGCATTGGGCACAGGTCACACTGTATTGGGCACAGGTCACGCTGTATGGGGCACAGGTCACGCTGTATGGGGCACAGGTCACGCTGCATTGGGCACAGGTCACGCTGTATGGGGCACAGGTCACGCTGCATTGGGCACAGGTCACGCTGCATTGGGCACAGGTCACGCTGCATGAGGCACAGGTCATGCTTTATGGGGCACAGGTCATGCTGTATGGGGCACAGGTCACGCTGTATGGGGCACAGGTCACACTGTATTGGGCACAGGTCACGCTGCATTGGGCACAGGTCACGCTGCATTGGGCACAGGTCACGCTGTATGGGGCACAGGTCACGCTGTATGGGGCACAGGTCACGCTGTATGGGGCACAGGTCACACTGTATGGGGCACAGGTCACGCTGCATTGGGCACAGGTCACGCTGCATTGGGCACAGGTCAGGCTGCATTGGGCACAGGTCATGCTGTATGGGGCACAGGTCACGCTGCATTGAGCACAGGTCACGCTGCATTGTGCACAGGACACGCTGCATTGGGCACAGGTCACGTTGCATTGTGCACAGGTCACGCTGTATGGGGCACAGGTCACACTGTATGGGGCACAGGTCACGCTGCATTGGGCACAGGTCACGCCGCATTGGGCACAGGTCACGCTGCATTGGGCACAGGTCATGCTGTATGGGGCACAGGTCACGCTGCATTGGGCACAGGTCATGCTGCATTGTGCACAGGACACGCTGCATTGGGCACAGGTCACGCTGCATTGTGCACAGGTCACGCTATATGTGGCACAGGTCACGCTGCATTGACACTAAAGCAGCTGTGGGGGGGGGGGGCTGTTTGCAGGGGGGCCCCATACAACATTTTGCTATGGGGCCCTGCTATTTCTAGTTACGCCCCTGATGTGGATGATGGCACTGCAATTATTTTAATTTAAAAAAACATCTAAGTACCTTTTTCCTGATTGATATACAGCTGTCACATGACCCAGCTCTTTCCCAGACTTACTGTAGGGAAGCATAAGCAGGAGGAGCTTCTCGTCCTCGGCTGCTGGTCACATGTTAAAAAAAAAAAAAAACAGCCTTTGGAATACAGCGTAAAAATAAATAATAAATATCATTAAACTGTTTTAAATTGTCTAAATCTACATGAAACATCCCGCCCCCATTGTCTTTAGCTGGTTAGTGGGCATGGAGGAGAAGGGAGTGGGCTGCCATTTACCACTGTTTATACACCTACATGTCCGACTCTTGAGTCACATGGGCTGTTCAGATGTGATAGGGAGGAAATGCTCAGCATAGAAACTCACTGAAAACTGAGCATGTGCAGAGTTGCCACCATGGCTGCAAAATCCCTAGCCAAAATGGGCATATGAACAGAAGGTGAAGATAGAGAGCAGCAGGATCAACCATTTTTTTTTTGCAGAATACAGAAAATTAATCTCATAGCGACGGAGTGAGCATGAACAGCATGTAATACACCATTTATTGATTGTTTAATATGATGTGGATTAAGGAACACTTTAAGGAATGTACAATACTGTGTAAACTACACATATTATGCAATAATGTGTACAATGTAACAAATAAATTAAAACATACCAATACATAGCCAAATACAGTGCAATCAAATAAAGTAACAAGATATATTAAACAAAGGACATGTGATTTTCCAGTTCATCATTAAATCCTTCTGAAACTGTGCAAAAAATGTATGTATATTCTTCTTCTATTCTCGTAAATCCTAAGGGTCCCGTGTAAAAATAATTATTGATAAAATGACCAGAACAATAGGTAAGCCACCAAAATGTGCAAAGAAGAAGCAGAAGAAAACTCCCATACAAAACCTCTTGCTTCAATCCACCACAAGCAGGTTATCACCACCACCAAATACTCCAAAAACTCCCCAGACAAATTTGCCGGTATCTGTTAAAAATAGCAAATAGCGCATTAATTCAGAAAATTCCCTCACTTGTACTCATGTTGCACTACTAGCATTAATTAGCTTCCTATAAAACCAGCTCACATCGTGATTACGGTGAAGGAAGAAAGGAAAAGGCCTTCATGGTGTAAAACTGCCAATTTAATAATAAGAAAAGAATTTACACTAAACATTTACATTATCAAGTGTCCCAATAGACACTGGTATATCGCTTATCTGCACAGGCCAGTTGATGTAAAAGGTGAACTTAGGCCAGCCAAAAACGGAGCAAATTTATTTCTTGCAACCACGGGTTGCAGGAAAGAATTTTGCTTGCTTCCCCCAAACGGTGTTGATGCGGGAATCCCTCCTGCCGGGTCTTTGTCTTCTCCTGGCGGGGGTGCGAGGGCAGGTGGGGGAAGCCGTCCCTCCTGGGAGAAGACAGTGATTATCGCTTGGGCCGCTACCGATTATCGGAAGAGAATCCAGCAAGCTGGTTGTACCCAAGTTGGTAGATTGATCAACTTGGTACATTCAGCCTGCCCATTAACAGTTCAGCAGGAACCGGCCGAGATTCGAACCGTGTATGGCTGGCCTTAGCCTTTAATTATAAGCCTTTTGATTAGGTTCCCATTTTTCTCTCACTGGAGAACTTTCTAACAGCCAAAATTGATGTTTGGATCCAGCAACTCAACCTCAGAGATCTCAGTTGCTGAGACATATCCTGTAGGGAACTTGTGGGTTGTGGGTTAACTCTCCAACATCTACCAAAAAAACAAAAATATTATTTTTTTTTGGGGTGAATTGACCCTTTAATGCGGCTTAGTGGCTGTGACAAGATCTCTCTGAAGCACATTATGCAGCATAACACACCTTACGCTTGTGGCAAACAGTTAAGGGACATCAATAAATCTTCTTCCAAAACCACCCACCTCATCCACCAGCAGAACATTTCATCATCCTCGCCTAAGCATATTTTATTTACGCCAATGCTTTAATCCAATAAGAATGAGTGAATCGATGGGAAAACTAATTGATTTTCTGCCCAAGTAAATAATTTATGGGTGTCTTTTTAACGATAAATGAGAGAGTAATTTTAATCTAACTGGCTGGACGTGTCTTGGGCTTCTCGATCAACATCAGGTCTTGTCATCTGCCTCACAACAGTCTGTGCAGAATTTGAGGCCTAAAGGGCCTCAGTACCACACAGGATGTGGCCTGGTTCCTAATACCTCCACAAGGTAACCAGCACGTTGCTGATATTTCTCCTCCACAGTTTCATTAACCAGAACGTACTTGCACATTTGTTAGCGATGTATACATTTAAATGCTAATCGAGCGTTGCAAGAAGCAGAACCTGACATGAATTTTTCATTTTCTTTTCATTTTTTTATCCTTGACTTTTCATTCTTTATGTTAGACATTTCCTGAGTTGAATAACATCCAGGAACTTGTTTTTCTAATTAGGTATAAATATCTGCCCTGAGGGAAAGCAGCACATCTAATTTCCCGACTTCCTTCTAGTGTTCAAATAATTTTCAGAATTAATGCCTCAACTCCTACACCTGCATTTATGACTGAAATATATTTTCTCTTTTCAGGGAAAAAATGTGCTTTATAACCCATGGGCTCGTTACTCCAGAACCTAGGGTGGTAGAAAGACTAATATTTTCCCTGTCAAGGGGAAGGAAGTAGATTTGTGGCGGCCACAAAGTCTTAAAGGAGAACTTCACTCTAAACTAGTTCTTTAGCTGTGGATTGAGAATAATTAGGACATACATTTTCTAAAGCTATACTTACTTCTGAGGGCTCATTGTAAAACCCTAGCAATTACCTTCTCGTATTTTCTCCTTTTTTGGTCTATTAGGGTTTGTTTATACTGGCTTTAAAATGTGGCATTGGCTTTGCTTTGTTTTGGAGGTATTGCAGGTATGAGATATCCCAGGATGCACTGGGAAACCAACAAACTAACCAGAAAGACATCATCAGCAGTCACTTCCAGTTCATGTGTATATATTCTGGAAGTGTCTGGTGCAGACGTCACATCTGGTAAGCAGCGTGGAGCAGCAGGACGGTGAGCGGGGTCCAGACTGGAGCAGAGCAATTAGCAGACGGCACACATGGTATGCAACATGGGAACGCTATAGCAGAAGGTGAGTGGGGACCAGAGAAAGAGGACTGAGCGGCAGAAGATCAGCAGAGCTGTGGGACCAGAGCAGAAGAAACTAGCAGATGCTACACGTGGTGAGCAGGGTGGGAGCAATATAGCAGGAGGTGAATGGGGACTGGAGAGAGGGGAGGATCAGTAAACCAAAGAAACAGCAGAGCGGGGGGTTACAACTCAGCAAGTATTAGCAGAGCTGGGGGTACTACTGAGCGGGGCCTCAGCAGAGCGGCGGGGAACTACTGAGCAGGGGATCTGCTGAATGAGGGCACTAATAAGATAGGGACTTGCTGAGCTGGGGTTCTACTGGGCCCCTTTAAAACAAATAGAAGAGCAACAAACACACAGGGCATTTGCCGAGCTTCATTAAGGCCTCTTTCACACGGGTGAAAAATGGACATACATGTATCTCTATGGGATAGCAGAAGTTAGCGGATGATCATCCGCTGACATCCGTCACCGCTAAGCTCCATTTTTTATGACGGAAGAAAACCCTAGTTTTTTATCAGTAAAAAAAATGGAACGGACAAAAAACGGATGTTAGCGGACGATCCACTTACACCCGACCCACTGACATTAATTTTTATACCCTTTTTTTTCCTCACTAAACACACAGTTTATAGCTGGTTGCTAAGGAGGGGGCCGGGAAGCCGGCCGCCACATCCTTAACTACTGATGAGTCATCAGCTGTCATGTAAAAATAAAAAAAAAATTGCTGGCCAAAAAAATACGGCGTGGGGTCATCCCCCAGGTTAATACCAGGCCCTTCAGATCTAGTATTGATTCAGAGGGGACCCCACCCCCCACGCCATTTTTTTTTATGGGGTGGGGTCCCCCACAAAATCAATACCAGACCCTTATCTGAGTGTAGCAGGCATGTTGTAATGCAGTTTCTCCTTTTGGCCACAACATGGAAACAGAGAGATGCTGATTGGTCCTTCCAGAAAACTGAGAGAGAGAGAGAGAGAACACTGGGAAAAAGAGGAGTTTCAGGAAGTGCTGAGGGAACAGAAGGGAGGGGAGTACTAAGGTAAAAGAGAGAGAGAGTGCTGATAGGAGACAGAGGAGAGGAGATTGCTTAAACGAGAGGGAGAGGCTAAGGAAAGTCCTTTGCTGGGACACTGTGACACTTAACAATGAGGAGAGGAGGAGTATGTGAGGGGAAGGAACTGAGGTGCCAGAGTGAAGAGAGAGACACACGCTGACACCAGGGACTGTGTGCCCCAACAGAGGAGGAGGGATATCCTGAAGCCTGGAAAAAAAGAGTCTGTGAGGAGAATAAGGAGAGCGGTCTGAGGAGAGAGAGAGAGGGAGAGAGAAAGAGGTGAAAGGTGTGAGGAAAACCACTGAGACTGAGAGAGATAGAGAGACTCTGGAAGCATCAGAGGGGGAGAAAGCCAAGCTTTTCCAGAGACTGCCAAGAGAGTGTTGCCTGGAGATGGAGGAGTGAGGACGCCTGAGGGGAGCCAGGAGCAGAGACAGCCACATGGTCCACTACTATTTAGTCCAGGGACCCTATTTAGCAGCCCAGCACCACTCAGCTCAGCAGAGAAGACTCACACTTTTCAGGGATCGAGATACCCATCCGGGTATTGGGTGGGCCGCTGCCTGTTCACTTTGCGAGTTTTGCTACCAGTCATCTCGATCGGCCATCAGCAAGAGATCCAGTAACCTAAGGTGATAACGCTGTCCCTCCATAGATACAGTGGGGTTAATTTACTAAAGGAAAATAGGCTGTTCACTTTGCTATTGCAAAGAATAACTAGTCGTTTGCAAGGAAAATTTTAAAGAATGCAGTTAAAGTCCTAACAGCGTCAACAAACCTGAAATATTGATCATCTGAAATCTGCATTTACAATATGGGGTGACAACCTGGTTATCTTCTGAAGCATTATTGAATTTCCAACTTTCAAGGAGAAGCATAGCACAATGGTCAGTCTATGCATGCTTCAACACCAATGGGTAGGAATATGGGAAATAAATGTTAAAATATAGATATGCTCACTCACTTTTCTCTTGTTGGTGGGGCTCACATATAGATAGCTGAGAACAGTCTTCAGCCCCACCTTCTCATTGAACTTTTCATAGGTCGTCCCATAATCTGTTGACCTGGAGAAACGAAAAACACATTTCTTTTGGTGCCTTTTATATTTAAAAAAATCTAACCAAAATCAAATCCAAATAATAAAACTTTAATATGATATCTCTTAACCTCAACAGCACATCTTTGACAAACCTTTGGTATCATGCAATAAAGACTCCTTTCTTAAAGTGGTCCTATTATCAGATATATTTCATGATGAGTGCAGCATGCTTAGTATTGTGTCAATGCAACACCATTGCATATGTATTTAATTTCATAGTTATGGTTTCCAACCAGCAAGTGGAACACTAAACTATTTCTCATGGGATTACCAGGCTAACCCTCACTTCTTTGATGAATAATCTATTGCTGATAACAGCACTTCTCAATTTAGGTGCCGTGGCACCCTTTGATGCCATCTGGGTATGTCAGGGGTGCTGTCCCGTGTACCATATTTTTGTGCAGTGGCATGTGTTTTCATGGCGTGGGGGGCCAGCCACCATCAGCATAGAAGTGAACAAAACTAATCAAGGGCATCAATCAGAGGGGACCGAAGTTTGCCTACTTGTACATTTGCTCCACCTCCCACCCACTGGCATGCTGCCGCAGCCATACTGTTGTGAAGACCACAAGGCAGTACCCTAATGAGAAGGAAGGGGTTTAGGACTCTGATGTGAAAGGAAGGGGAGAGGGGCTGAGGAATCTGATGTGGTGAAGAGGTGGGTGAAAACTCTGATGTGAAAGAAGGGACTAAGGACTCTCATGTGAAAGGGGGGCTGAAGACTCTGATATGAAAAGAGCACAGAGTAACAACTTAGAGACTCTAATGCCCTGTACACACGGTCGGAATTTCCGACAACAAATGTTCGATGTGAGCTTGTTGTCGGAAATTCCGACCATGTGTAGGCTCCATCGGACATTTTCTGTCTGAATTTCCGACAACAAAAATTTGAGAGCTGGATCTCAAATTTTCCGACAACAAAATCCGTTGTCGGAAATTCTGATTGTGTGTACACAATTCTCACGCACAAAATTCCACGCATGCTCGGAATCAAGCAGAAGAGCCGCACTGGCTATTGAACTTCATTTTTCTTGGCTTGTCGTACGTGTTGTACGTCACCGCGTTCTTGACATTCAGAATTTCCGACAACATTTGTGTGACCGTGTGTATGCAAGACAAGTTTGAGCCAACATTCGTCGGAAATAAATCTAGGATTTAGTTGTCGGAATGTCCGATCGTGTGTACGCGGCATAAGGCTGTATTCACACCTGAGTGTATCGTTTTGAGGTGTTTTTTATGGTGTTTTTAAGGCGTTTTTCTGGTGTTTTTTTCTGGCATTTTTGCAGAGTTTCTGCAGTGTTTTTGTACAGGGCTTCAGGTGACAGAACGCTCAGATGTGAACAGGGGCTATTTAAATGAATGGGATTTTGCTTGTTGGGCGTTTTGGAACTTTTGAGATGAGCGTTTTACGAGTTGAAAACGCTCAGGTATGAATGCAGCTTAATATCAAAGGGGGGGGGGGGGAGCTGAGTACTCTATTGTGAAGAAATGACTCTGACATGAAAGGGGGGACTTCTAATAAATCAAGGACTCTGATCTGACCCCACTTTAGACTGGGCTGGCTCAGATTATGCATATTTTAAAGGGTGCTGTGACTCAAAAACAGTTGGGAAACACTTGTTGAGAAAAAATGAATCCAAGGAGTGAATCACTCGAGTTCCCTCCTCTTTCTCTCACTTTTTGCTCTGTATAGTTCTCTACAGATTGTCAATTAGAGAGATGCACTCTGAAAGCAAACATCGCTGGCTTCTCTCTTTAGAAATCCCATATTGCTCTGTGTTATGCGTGCAGCTGTAATAAATGTTTGTTTGCAGAAAGACCATTTTGATACAGTATATGTTTTTTTTATCTGAAACACGAGTTTAAAACAATTTAAATATCAGACTCACTCTAATATAATTTATTTTAAATGGATTGCTTTGGCAGATCAAACAAATACAAAATCAATGGAAAAGTCAAGACAAGGCAGGGAAAGTAAAACGAAAGGGAGAAGTGGAAAGGGAAAGGAAAGGAGAGGAGAGGGTGAAAGGGAAAGGAAAAGGAAATGGAGAGAAGAGTAGAAGAGAGGAGAGGAGAGGAGAGGAGAGGAGAGGAGAGGAGAGGAGAATAGAGGGGAGGAGAGAAGAGGGAAAAGGATAATAAACAAGACTGGATGATAGAAGTCAGCATTGCTTCCCCTTATTTACTAAGCAAAGTAAACATTCTATTACAAAGTCAATATGCTCCACTCCTTTGGTAAATCAAAATTCCTAATCTTTCCTGCGGTTCATATGAGGACAGCACAATAAGGAGTTAACAAAGTCTTTGTGTCTGAAGTTGACACTGTGAGTGGTGTACGACTCCCAATGCACAGAGGAGATCTCTTTTTATAGAAGACTTTCTTATCTGATGCTTTCCTGTTTAGCGAAATTAATCGCCTCTTAGGTGTGAGTTCAATTTGGTCCTATGGGGGCCCGAAACATTAATAGCAAAGCGATGGTCTGACTTCTGTGCGATAAGAAGACATTGAAATGCCATGAACAGCCCTCAGAGTACTCGCTTATCTGATCCACTCGGCTTCCAGGAAGACATCTTGGGCTATCCATATCAAAGGCATTTGTTATGCGTTGCAGACGCGCTAATGTTTTTTCAGACAGATTAGCGTCTCAAGAGCCATCTACGTGGTGCTGGGAGGTGAATGAGGTATTATTTCACTTCTATAGCTTTATTTCATCATACATTTACAAAAGCATGAAGTCTGTGTCTGACTTTTGGGAGATTTTGCTTTACTTCCTGCCTCAGAATGCAACTGGAAATTTCATAAAAGTGAACAGACGTCAGACATTTAACAACTGTCACTGGGACACGAAGTAGGGGAAATCAACCCAAATAGGTAACAGACAGCAATGAAAACCCGAATTAAAGGAATAACCAGCAAATCCATGCATCCAATAAAACTACCTGTACATTAGTTCTGGTTTCTGGACTCGCCCATTCTTCAGGGGAGCCCAGGAGCACAGTAATTGGTCAAGACAGCTTTACACTGAGGAGATGGAGGAACATCCATTCCTTCATCTCCTCTGTGACAAATGAACCCGGAAGTGTTGATGATTTTTAAACTTCCTGGTTCAGAGCTGTAATACCCTTGCTCTTACAGCCAGGGAAGCAGCTAATCAAGCATGAACTATGTTCAGTAAGTTGCTTTGGAGGGCAGGGGAGACCCATGATGTCTCCATAAAGAGTACCCGTTTCCTGCCCAAAGCTATCACAAGGGGGCTTTGCTCATTTTCTTCCTGAAAATTTGTGTTTGATAAATAGCTTTACAAATATTGTGTGACATAAAATTTGCAACAGCCACCATTTTATTCTCCAGAGCATCTGCTTTCAGTAAAAAAATTATATTGTTTGGGGTTCTAAGTAATTTTGCATTCAGTAATGGCAACAAATGCTGAGTTTTTAGCCTTTATTCACTCTTATGCCGCGTACACATGATCACAATTTCGGTCAGAAAACACTTGGATGGTTTTTCTGACAGAATTCCGCTTAAGCTTGCCTTGCATACACACGGTCACACAAAAGTTCTCTGAACTTTCAACCGTCAAGAACGCGGTGATGTACAACACTACGACGAGCCGAGAGAATGAAGTTCAATGCTTCCGAGCATGTGTCAAAATGTTTCTAAGCATGCGTGATTTTTTGTACATCCGAATTGCATACAGACGATCGCATTTTCGGATGGGAACTTTTCCCGACCGAAAAATAGAGAGTATCCTCTCAATCTTTTGCTGGCTGGAATTCCACCAGCAAAAGACCGATGGAGCATACACACGGTCGCATTTTCCGACAAAAAGCTCTCATCTTAGTTTTGCTGGCGGTATTTCCGATCGGGTGTACGCGACATTACTCTAAGTATGTATATACATTTTATACTGGGGTTCATTTACTAAAAATGGAGGGTGCAACATCTGGTGCAGCTTTGTATAGAAACCAATCAGCTTCCAGGTTTTTTGTCAAAGCTTAAATGAACAAGCTGAAGTTAGAAGCTGATTGGCTACCATGCACATCTGCACTGATAAATGTTGTATATATTAATATAGATTATATATATTCAAAATTGCTTATTTACAGATAGGGATAACAGAAGTGCCATTTTCACTACCTTTGCTATTGACTCTAATACCCAAATTCGCTCTGTGTATCTAGTACAGCACTAAAACCATCCCCGCTGCCGTCACGTGTCTATTAACTTGATGTTGCGCTCTTTTTTGCTGCTCTCTGGACTAACTAAATGAATTTAAGAAACGCATTCAAATTAAACTTATAGAGAGATATAGGCAAGACGATAAAATATTCATAAGGATTATATTTCCAGTGAGAAAAAGGGAATGGGATGGGGGGGGTAAATTTGTCACCTGTCAGCAAAAGTAATAATATAGGCAGATATTGTCTATAAAAATAGTATATAAAATAAAAACACAGCTTGAAATGATTTCATTTTGACAGCGTGTACAACTATTTGACAAGGAATAATTCAGAAACAAACATCCAGCCTCAATAAAATCCTGGAAACCTGAGTCGGGAGAATTCTGTTAGCAAGCACCGGGAATTGAGAGTTCGGCACATTCCAAGTTATGGTCTCTTGGGGATGGCATCTAAATAAGGCAGATTATCAAGTACCGGTAATTAATGTATTTTTGCACCCCTTTATCTCCCCTTCATTTTTCATTGACTGCTCAGGCTATATAGAGCTGAGCATGACAATGTTGTTGCATGACAGAAGAGGTCTTTGTAGTCACCTTGGAATGAATTTTCATCCATGGTGAATACCAGTTGGTGATACAGTTCAGCAATGGTGTCTAAGTAACAGCTTCCTTCTGGGCGGCAGCTTGAAACCTCAGCCAAGTTTGGAAGGGTTTACCTGCCCTTTAGGGGTTTATGTCCCATTGGGGAGATTTCCTTTCATTTTCTGTCCCTGAGAAACAACAGGAAGCAAGAGGAAGCCTCTTCAAATTGAGGGGAAATATACTTTTAGTTGTCACAGGTGTCATACTTATTTCTTCTGGGATCCAATAATCGGTCTCTTCTCTGCTGGCACTTTTGGGTTTTAACTGTGCAACCGTGACTTCAGTGCAGAGCATTCTGTGTCCTCCAGTGACCCTATGCCCCCCCCCCCCCCTTGTAAGTGCTCCTGTGCGCCCTGTGACCACAGAGCATCATATGTCATTATGTAAACCTCAATGTGTTTCTATGTGGCCTGTGATCCCAGATCATCAGAGTATCCTCTGACCATTGAGCATCCTATGTCATCCTGTGACCCTGGTGTATTCTTGTGTGCCTCATGAACCCCGAGAATTCAATGTCATCCTACAACCTCAGTGTGTTCTTGTGTGTTCCATGGCCCCAAAGCATCATATGTCATCCTGTGATCCCATTGTGTTCCTGTGTTCCCCATGACCCCTGGGCATCCTATGTCATCTTATGACACTAGCGTGTTCCTGTGTTTTCCATGACCCCTGAGCATCCAATGTCATCCTGTGACCCCAGTGTGCTGCTGTGTGCTGCTGAGCAACCCATGACCTCTGAGCACCCAATGTCTTCAAGTGACTCCAGTGTGTTCATGTGCATTCCAGGACCCTGGAGCACCATACATCATCCTTTGACCCCAGGAGACCCTGCACCCTGTGACCCCAGAGAATCAGAGAATCTAATGACCCCTGTGCATTCCATGACCCCAGAGCACCATACATCATCCTGTGACCCCAGAGGACCCTGTTCTCCTGTGCACCCTGTGACCCCAGAGAATCAGAGAATCTTGTGATCCCTGTGCATTCCATGACCCCAGAGTGCCATACATCATCCTGTGACCCCAGTGTGCTCCTGAGCACCCCATTACCTCTCAGCATCCTATGTCATCAAGTGACTCCGGTGCATTCCTGTACATTCCATGACCCCAGAGCATCATGCATCATTCTGTGACCCCACATGACCCTGAGCTCCTGTGAACCCTGTGACCCCAGAGAATAAGAGAATTTTGTGACTCCTTGTGCATTCCATGACCCCAGAGCACCATACATCATCCTGTAACCCCAGAGGGCCCTGTGCTCCTGTGCACCCTGTGACCCCAGAAAATCAGAGAATCTTTTGACTCCAGTGCACTCCTGTGCACCCCATGACCCCAGAGCAAGCATCCTATGTAATCCTCTGACCCCAGTGTGCTTCTTTACACCCAGTTATCTCAAAGCATCAGAGTATCCTGTGACCCCAGTGAACTCCTGGGCACCCTGTGACCCCAGAGCATCTTATGTTATCCCATGACTCCAGTGTGTTCCTGTGCACCCCATGACCCCAGAGCATGTTATGTCCTCCTGTGACACCAGTGTGTTCGTATGCACCCCATGACCCAACAGCATCCTATGACACCCTGTGACCCCACCCCAGCACATTCTTTGCACCCCATGACCGGGAACATCAGTGCATCTTTTGTTATTAAGGAAACCCCAGTATGCCCTTTGACTCCAGTAGACCCCAGAGCATCCTGTATCGTTTAGTGACATCTAGTGCACCTTATGCACCTCCATGACATCTGTGTATCCAGCCAGTCTCTGCTATGGTCCATCATTGACATTGTGTGGTCTGTTATGCTCACCATCAGTACCCTTTGTTGCCTCTCTACACTCAGGTATGCTCCTGCAATTACTCAGACTGCCTCTCTGTCATTAGATACAACCCCCTGTCTATGACATCAGGTATCCCCATTGAATGATTTTCTTTCACCTCCTGTACTGTTGACGACTATGAAATTTTCCATCATTTTGTGGCTCAGTGACAATGGTGACCAAAACAAATAGATTGAATATTACTAGATGGGACAACAATAAAAACCTGACAGGGGTACTAACCATTCCCCACTCTCTCCAAAATGTTGTGGCTAGTACTACACTTTTCTGGAAGTAAAAGAATTTGACAATCATAGTTTTGCTTATCTCTTCATTGATTTTAACCCAGCAAAAATCTGTAACCATTAAAGCACTAATTTTTGTATATGTTCTCAATTATGAGATATGACCATGGATGGCTGCATGCTGTATTGTAAGTAGGCTCATCTCATATACTGAACCAGAAGGTCCTGTCTATTGCAGGAGAGAGGAAGGGGGTGTGTCTATCCTGTGAGTCAAGTCATTGTGTGTGTAATCTGATCTCTCCTACCATTTAGCTGTTATAAGTTTATACAACAAGAGTAGCTTCCACCTGTTTGCAGATTGATCACTTTTTCCAATTCATCGCTAGGAACTAAACACAGCTTGGAAGGTTCTAGCCTGTTGTCTCTAGACCACTAACCAATGAAATAGGAGGCAGAGATAACACATTGCAAAAAACCTCAAGGAAGGGACGATAAAGCTATAAGTTAAATATATATATATATATACACTGTGTATTATTCAATGGTTGCCAGTGCACACATGTCAGAGATAAAAAATGGGCCTGAGTGCGTAGCAAAGACTGTAGTGTATATAACATTGGTCTACAAGGAGAAAGCCTCAGAAATGAAAGTAGCTAAATTATTATTATATTATAGAGTTGGGTCACTAATAAAGGAAAATGAAGTCCTGAGTATTAATTGGCTCCAGTTTGCAAAATACAGCTTTAGGTCAAAATTACATCAAAATAATTCAAAATTACGAGGGGGATGTGCGATTATGCTCCACAACTTTTCTGGAAAATGTGATATAGCAATGAAAATGGTGCCACACCAATCATTATAAATGTATCTTTTTAATGATACCAATAACATAACTTTCTATTCATTTATTGTTTTTTTCATGTAACATTTTCATGCTCCCTCCACACCATTGGGACTGTGAAAGGCATGGACTTTTTCTTCTTGTTTAGCCAATGACACAGATAGGTTCCACATGTAATGCAACAATAATGAGGGGCCCAACTCTTGTCCTCATTCCCTATTTTACATCCAAAATATTGGTGGTATGCCTTTTCTACCACTGTCGTCATACTGCACTTTTGAGATGCAAATGTAACCTCACCACAAATGTAGCAGAAGTTATCTGCCTTGTTTACTCAGTTCAAGGCATCTTGGCTACTAAGGAAAATATCACTCAACCGTTCCTTGGAAATGTTAGACGTTGACACTTTCACAAGCCACCAGATGTAGTAACTGTATGATGCGTAGATCTGACCAAGACAAATGTACCTCAAATAAAAGAACAACAAATTACAGCTAGGTAATAATCTTTAGTCTCAAAGTGAATATAAACATATACACTTCCATGTGGTATCATTTTCATTGTTCTACCTTGCTTTGTTGAGAAGTTACAAGGCTTCATGATCATCAGACACCTTCCTCCCTCCTTGTAGGCAAATATACTCTCCTGTGTATAAATCTTTATTGTGAAATATCTTGAAAACTTTCACCAAGAAGCTCCATTATCATCTATTTTCTAATTCATCTAATAAAAAAATGTAAGAATTAGAACCTTTTATCTCGGAGGTTGATGATGTCCCCCATTTGTAGTCCAGTGTAATCTAAACGAGAGAGAGCGGCACTCATGGGTCTTGAAAGGTGAACACACAATGAAGGTTATATTTTGACGTTTCGACGAGGCACAAGTTTCTGAGGCTTCTGTCTCGTCGAAAGTCGAAATAAAACCTTCACTTTGAATTGACCATTCAAGACCCACGAGTGCCCCTCTCTCTTTTGGATTATATATATATATATATATGTTATTTTCATTTAATGTAAATGTTATTTAATCTAAATTTCAGAGATAGAAGACTAGGAAAGAACGTTTGGTACCATATGGAAGGGGTCATGTTGGAGCACCTTCCAACATTTTGGAATTTCTCTTGGTGAGGGAAACATTGTTTTTTTATGTTTGATCTGTATGCTACTAACAACTGCCAGGGCCATCAGCGATCAGATTGCATGTTCCCATTGATTTTTTGTTTTTTCCATTGGGTATTGAGTTGTAGAATTAACAGAGCCCCAGGCCGTAAATTGGTCACTGCATCTTATGCACAGAGAAAGAAGTGTAAACTAAATCTTTGTGGACCGTAAATAGACTCCAACATTCAGTGAAGGCAAAATAGAATGTCTTTGCTCCTTAGTACAGGATGGGTGGCTTATTTTAAGGGCCAGATGGAGAACCTCTGTAGTTTCCCATTTAAGCTGCGGGAATCCTGTTTGGAAAATCCCTTTTAGCAAAGCGATATCTGTCTATACATCTTGAAAACACAATTTAATTTGTTTTTAAAGTAGAACTATAGACATTTTTTTATAGGATAGATTAAGGGAGCTTTATAACCCCTATTAGTTTCTTTTTCACCATCTTTGTCCCATTGGGGAGATTTGCCTTCACTTCCTGTCCCATAGCCAAAACAGGAAGTGAGAGGATATCCCCGGATATTAACCAGTTGCTGCCCGCCCACCATGAAATGATGGAGGGACGGTACAGCTCTCGTTTGGGTGGACATTATATGACAGCGCACCCAAATGTCCGCTCCCGCGCGCCCGTGGGGGCACGTAGCATGGCAATTGCAGCCAGGACACTGCGCGACCCCGATCTCTGTAAAGAACCACTGACGCAGCTCTTTAACCATGTGATAACATGTAAATACAGGAAATGCTGGTCTCATCTCTCAGCTCTCATCGCCTCACACTGACAGAGTTTGTGGCAAGGAGAGACGATCAGTGGCATCTCCCCGCAAGGGACAACAAGACATTTAATCAGGGCACTGATCATCAGTGCCCTGATTACATTAAAGCGCCACCGGTGCCAGCAATCAGTGCCAGCAATCAGTGCCCACCAGTGCCAGAAATCAGTGACCATTAGTGATGCCTGTCAGTGCTGGCTTTTAGTGCTCAGCAGTGCCGCCTATCAGTACTGCCCATTAATGCCCATCAGTGCTGCCCATCAATGCCACCCATCAGTGCCACCCACCAATGCCCATCAGAGTCGCCCAATAGTGCCCATCAGTGCCGCTTATCCATGCCACCTATTAGTGCCCACCAGTGCCACCTATCAGTGCCCACCAGTGTCACCTATCAGTGCCCACCAGTGTCACCTATCAGTGCCCACCAGTGCCACTCATCAGTGCCCACCAGCGCCACCTATCAGTGCCGCCTATCATTGCCCATAAGTGTGGCATATTAGTGCCGCCTCATCAGTGCCACCTCATCAGTGCCCATGAGTGCAGTCTATCAGTGCCCATCAGTGCAGCCTCATCAGTGCACATCAGTGAAGGAGAAAATTACTTATTTACAAAATATACTGACAGAAACGAAGAAAAACTTTTTATTTTTTCAAAATTTTTGTTTTTTTTGCAAAAAATAAAAAACCCAGCAGTGATTAAATACCACCAAAAGAAAGCTCTATTTTTGTGAAGAAAATTATAAAAATGTCACATGGTTACAGTGTTGTATGACCGCACAATTGTCTGTCAAAGTGTGACAGTGCTGAAAGCTGAAAAATGGCCTGGGCAGGAAGGGGGTATAAGTGCCCAGTATTGAGGTGGTTAAGGGAATTCCTTTGGGGACCCCCAGCTCACAAGAAAATTTCCCCTCTATTACTTTTCTGGGGACAACCAAAAATTAGTTTTTTTCCCTACTTTCACTTTCAATGATGATGGTAAACAGGACAAATAGAGAGGGTGAATCTCCCTAACGGGGACACAAACCACAAAAAAAACCTGACAGGTGTTCTAACCCATTTCCACTCTGTCCAAAACTAAAAAGAAAAAGTTTTGCCTTTAGTTATACTTTAATATTCAAAGCAAACTCCCCCATCCACGTCTCCGTGCTTTATTTTGTTGAGAAATCACTTTGAAAAACAACCCCCTAGCATTTCTAACATCTTGATCTTGAGTTAGGGCAGATGATTCATGTAACATTTTCTTTCCTGGAATCCATCTGCCTTTAGCTCAGGCATGCAGGCAGGAGGGTGCGCTTAGCTGAGAAAACCCCTCCTGGTCTCCTGAAGAATCCTGTGATGTATGACCTCATTTGCCTAGGCCAGAAACCAGGAAGTAACTGAAGGAATGTAAGAAAAAAAAGTTTAAAACACATAAATATAATATACCTTCCTGTCTATTTAGTATTGCTAGCAGCAGAAGGATTAGATATAGTTAATGTTGATTGAAAGAGTTTAGTTTTGCTTTAAGTCCCCAGCCATGAGCTAGAGGTAGAAAAACACAATCGGGAAAAAGAATTGCGCATTCCATCTTCGTGCGTTCGCTGAAGGTTAAATTGCTGACAATCAGGAACTCTTTGTCATTGCTCAGTACATAATAAGCATTGTTTAGGTTCCTTCCATTCTGCAATCATTTAGTGGAGTAAACTTGTTTCAGCAAAACAGACGTGCCGAAATTAAAAATAACAACAACAACACAGCTCCTATAAATGATGGCAAAAAGAAAAAAAAAAGAAAAGCATGGTTCATATTCACTGACTGGGACAAATAACATCAGCGTTCTACTCAGTGTGCACCTGACCAACTGATCCAAGGGATATCAAATGCCTAGACCTTTATATACACTATATTGTCAAAAGTATTGTGACACCTGCCTTTACACACACATGAACTTTAATGGCATCCCAGTCTTAGTCCGTAGGGTGCAATATTGAGTTGGCCCACCCTTTGCAGCTATAACAGCTTCAACTCTTCTGGGAAGGCTGTCCACAAGGTTTAGGAGTGTGTCTATGGAAATGTTTGACCATTCTTCCAGTAGCGCATTTGTGAGGTCAGGCACTGATATTGGATGAGAAGACCTGGCTCGCGGCCTCCGCTCTAATTCAACCTAAAGGTATTCTATCGGGTTAAGGTCAGGACTCTGTGCAGGCCAGTCAAGTTCCTCCACCCCAAAGTCGCTCATCCATGTTTTTATGGACCTTGCTTTGTGTACTGGTCCAAATCATTTGGTGGAGGGGGAGATTATGGTGTGGGGTTGTTTTTCAGGGGTTGGGCTTGGCCCCTTAGTTCCAGTGAAGGGAAATCTTAACATACCTCCCAACATTTTGAGATGGGAATGAGGGACACCGACTAACAAATGTATGTAGGACATGCCCCCTGCCACACCCCCTTAAAGGAGAATTAACCGAGAGAAAGGTTAATTAAATCCAATAAAACTTTTTTTTTTACCACTACTATTCCTTTATATTGGCTTTTACAATTTACAAATACAGCAAGTTAGAAATTGGATGAAAGGTTTAGCACTGGGAAACACTTTCTGAAAGATAAAAAGTGCATTTTATATACAACTATATAGATCAGACCAAAATGAGGGACAAATGAAGAGGAAGGAAGGAAGGAGGGACAGAGGGACATTGCTCCAAATCAGGGACAGTCCCTCGAAGTCAGGGACAGTTGGGAGCTATGCTCTTAAGGTGTCAGCATACCAAGGCATTTGAGACAATTTCATGCTCCCAACTTTGTGGGAACAGTTTGGGGATGGCCCCTTCCTGTTCCAACATGACTGCGCACCAGTGTACAAAGCAAGGTTCATAAAGACATGGGTGAGCGAGTTTGGGTTGTGTGTGATCAGTGTTTTTTTTTTCTAATATTGTTACTGTAAATAAAAAAAAAATATAAAGTTTTATTTGTCCTACTTAACCGCTTGCCGACTGCCGCACAAACATTTACGTCGGTAGAAGGGCACGGGCAGGCAAATAGGCATACAGGTAAGTCCCTTTAAATTTGCCACTGTGTGGTCACATGCGCACCGCCGGCGGCACGTGCGTGACTCTGCTGCGAGTGTGATCGCGGTCCCGCGGACCCAATGTCCACGGGGATACCCGCGATCGTCTCATGGAGAGGAAGAACGGGGAAATGCTAATGTAAACAAGCATTTCCTCTTTCTGCCTAATGACACTGATGACACTGATCACAGCTCCCTGATCAGTGTCATGACACACGTAGCCCATCCGACCCACAGTTAGAATCACTCCCTAGGACACACACTCCCTGCAGCGCCCCCTCCTGGTTAACCCCTTCACTGACAGTCACATTTACACAGTAATCAATGCATTTTTAATCACACTGATCGCTGTATAAATGTGAATGGTCCCAAAATAGCAGCGAATATTTCCAATCTGTCTGCCATAATGTTGCAGTCACGATAAAAATCGCAGATCTCCACCATTACTAGTAATAAAAAAATATTAATAAAAATGCCATAAAACTATCCCCTATTTTGTAGACGCTATAACTTTTGCGCAAACCAATCAAAAAACGCTTATTGCGATTTTTTTTTACCAAAAATATGTAGAAGAATATATATTGGCCTAAACTGAGGAAAAAAAATGTTTTTTAATATATTTTTTGTGGATATTTATTATAGCAAAAAGTAAAAAATAATGCGTTTTTTTCAAAATTGTCATTCTTTTTTTGTTTATAGCGCAAAAAAATAAAAGCTGCAGAGGTGATCAAATACCACCAAAAGAAAGCTCTATTTGTGGGGAAAAAAAGGACGTCAACTTTGTTTGGAAGCCACGTCGCACAACAGCGCAATTGTCAGTTAAAGCGACGCAGTGCCGAATCGCAAAAAGTGCTCTGGTCTTTGGCCAGCCAAATGGTTCGGGGGTTAAGTGGTTAAATGACACTAAAGTTATCATTCTGGTACAAAGCATTACAAAAAACCTTTGCAAAATCAAATCAAGGCAGCACACAGAAGGTTTTTTACCTTCATGTATAGAAAGCATGGAGGTAAAAAAACACCCACTTTAAATCAAGGCTTTCTTTTTAATCTTTTTTTTTTTTAATTTTGAGGGGTTTTTTATCTTGAGATGCTAAAAAACAAAAAAACGAAAAAAAGAAAAATCATCTAATATTAATGGAAGAATAGGAGACAAAAAAAAACAGGAATATATTAGTTAGGGAAGAAGGGGGAAAAGGAGTTAAAGCAGAGTTCCACCCAAAAATGGAACTTCCGCTTTCCGGAATCCTCCCCCCCTCTGGTGTCACATTTGGCACCTTTCAGGGGGGAGCAGATATCTGTATAATCTAGGTATTTGCTCTCACTTCTGGGCATAGATAGCCGTAGTATCTCACCAAAAATTCAAATTTTGTTGCAGGGGATGCCTGAAATCTGACTTGTATCTTAGACAGACTTTTGGGACAATTGGTGAGCCAATCACACAAGCAGGAAATGATGTTTCTGGGGAGTGGTCAGTATAAACTCTGTGTACAGAACACCTCCAGGTAGCCATATTGCATTGGATTTTTAGAAAATTAGAGTGGCTGCAGATTGAAAAGGAAAAGGTAATTTTTAATAACATCCAATTAGAATATGACTTGTGTCGCAATTGTATGTACTATATTATTTTTTCTTTATTTGCTGTTTTTTTTTCCCCACGAAAGTAGCACCCAAAAAATAAAAATCACTCCCACCAACATGAAGGATGGCCGCCTACCACAGGCTCCGCCATTTGACAGTTCTTATATAGATAAGGGGTGGGGCCACCTGGCTACCTCACCTGGTGGCACGGCCTCCTTGTGACGTTGCCAACCCAGCATGCATCAATCCGTGACGTCAGCAAGGGGTGGTGCCACCAGGTGACATAGCCAGGTGGCCCCGCCCCTTACCTTTATAAGAAATGTCAAACAGCGGACCTGGCAGTGGGTGGCCAGCCTTCATGTCGGCGACAGCGCTTTTTATTTCTTGGCGCGTGGCGTGATTGACGATGGATTTACATCGGGACACTATTTTTTTTTATTTTAAATAAAGGAATTGTCAAAAACAGTGTGTGTGTTTTTATTATTTTGTGAATTTTTTTTGGTGAATGGGTAAAATGTACCCCATACTAATTCACATAGGAGGGGCCCGGGATCTGGGGCCCATCAACAAGCACCCCCCCTAAACGTGTTGGGAGCATGTGGCCTGGTATGGTTCAGGGGGGTGGGCGCTCACTTGTCCCCTTCCTTTTCTGACCTGCCAGGAGGCATGCCAGGATAAGGGTCTGGTATGGATTTTGGGTGGGACCCAATGCCAGGAGGCATGCCAGGATAAGGGTCTGGTATGGATTTTGGGTGGGGCCCAATGTCAGGAGGCATGCCAGGATAAGGGTCTGGTATGGATTTTGGGTGGGACCCAATGCCCTTTTTTTTTTTTTTTTTTGGCATGAGGAGGTCCCTGCGGGTCTGGTATGGACCTGGGGGGGGGGGAACCCCCACACCATTTTTTTCTTTATTATTTCAATAGCTGGGTGTCAGCTATTGCAACCGCAAGTCATTTTAAATGTAATTTGACTGTTTTTTCTTTTTTTCTTTAGAAATGTAATTTTTGCTGCAGCATGGTCTATACAGTATGTGCCACAGATGCTCCACTTACAGGCAGACTAAAGGGACCCCCAAGCACTATATTTAAAGGAATTTTTCATTTTTATTGTTGCACTTTAAGCATCATTAAAATCACTGCTCCTGAAAAAACAATTGTTTAAAAAAAAATTGCATTGATACATGTCCCCCAGGGCAGTACTCAGACCCCCTTACCCCTTTTATTGCCAATTACTTGCATATAAGCCTTCAAAATGGGGACTTTTGATTTTTCCTGTTCGGCTCTCATAGACTTCAATGGGGTTCGCCTTTCAGGTCTTCCCCTGTTCGGGATTTTTGCTGCAAACCAAACAGGGGGGGGTGTTCGGCCCATCCCTACTTATAAGTACTTGAATGTGATCTGGTATCAGCCTCTGGCAGTCCATGTACAGTAGGGCTCAGGTTGGGAAAAGGAGAAACAGCACAGAGGGCCAATTAGTTGCGCTGCAGCCCAAGGAACATGTGGATAGGAGGTGAGAACAAAATGACAGATAGATGACCTCATCAGTTTTCTGCTCTTTTCACTGTCCAGTCACTGGCTGGGGAGGGACAAGACCGGTACACACTACTAATCTGCAGTAGAGGAAAAAAATCAGGTCTCTTGCCCTACCAGACAGGGCTATGATGTGTGGCAGAGCTGTGTACATCTCAGGACTGGATAGACAAAAATACAACTTTTTTAGCTGATAAAAAAGCTTCTTTATATTTAGTTTGCCTGGAGATCAATATTAAATTGGAGTTATGAAGTTCACCTGTAGCTCATCTTTAAATATTACTCTTAGTTATCTCGGGACTGTTATTTCGCATTGCTATTAATTTAGTCGCAAGGAAGAAAAAGGAACCATCTCTAAACGTCAAATAAAACCCGTCATTTACTGGAAGGCTGCCACACTGCTGCTGTATACTCACTAACCTCCATTTGCATATTTCTAATAGCGCATATTAACATCATCTACTTCACTCTGACTTGAAAAAGTTCTTGAGGAGGAAATTATCACCCAAAATAAGTTGGACTTAATTACCTTTCAAAGAGTGCAATCTCTCCTGTCATAAAGCCCTCTGATACATCTGCAGCTGCAAAATTTGGATCTTTTATTAAAGTGTGAATAAAAAAATGTTTTAATTGTTTTGCTCTATGTGCTCAGCTGGGTTCCCATACTTGAAGCCGGGGGTGCAGAATACGGAGGTGATATTCAGAAAGGACAATTTGTTAAATGAATCTAATCCTGGTTATGGATAGGTAAGGTAAGGGTCGCTTCTCAGCCTTTTGGCTAAGATCCAGTGTAGTACAGGTGCATCTCGAAAAATTAGAATATCATCAAAAAGTTCATATATTTCAGTAATTCAATTCAAAAAGTGAAACGCGTATATTTTATATAGATGCGTTACACACAGAGTGATATATTTCAAGCATTTCTTTCTTTTAATTTTGATGATTATAGCTTACAGCTAGTGAAAACCCAAAATTCAGTATCTCAGAAAATTAGAATTGTACACAAGCCAATGTCTTACTTGGCTTACTGAAAAGTATGTCCATGTACAGTATAGTATACACTCAATACTTGGTCGGGGCTCCTTTTGCATGAATTACTGCATCAATGCGGTGTGGCATGGAGGCGATCAGCCTGTGGCACTGCTGAGGTGTTATGGAAACCCAGGTTGCTTTGATAGCGGCCTTCAGCACGTCTTCATTGTTGGGTCTGGTGTCTCATCTTCCTCTTGACAATACCCCACAGATTCTCTATGGGGTTTAGGACAGGCGAGTTTGCTGGCCAATCAAGCACAGTGATACCTTGACCATTAAACCAGGTATTGCTACTTTTGGCAGTGTGGGTAGGTGCCAAGTCCTGCTGGAAAATGAAATCAGCATCTCTGTAAAGCTGGTCAGCAGAGGGAAGCATGAACTGCTCTAGAATTTCCTGGTAGAGGGCTGCGCTGACCTTGGACTTGATAAAACACAGTGGACCAACACCAGCAGATGACATGGCTCCCCAAATCATCACTGACTGTGGAAACTTCACACTGGACTTCATGCAACTTGGATTCTGTGCTTCACTGCTCTTCCTCCAGACTCTGGAGCCTTGATTTCCAAACTGAATGCAAATTTTACTTTCATCCAAAAAGAGGACTTTGGACCACTGAGCAACAGTTCAGTAATTTTTCTCCTTACCCCAGGTAAGACGCTTCTGACATTGTCTCTGGTTCAGGAGTGGCTTGACACAAGGAATGCAACAGCTGTAGCATTGTAGCCCATGTCCTAGATACATCTGTGTGTGGTGGCTCTGGAGGCACTGACACCAGCCGTAGTCCACTCCTTGTGAATCTCCCCCAAATTCTGGAATGGCCTTTGCTTCACAATCCTCTCAAGGCTGTGGTTATCCCTGTTGCTTGTGTACCTTTTTCTACCACATTTTTTCCTTCCACTAAACTTTTCAGTAATATGCTTGGATACAGCACTCTGTGAACAGCCAGCTTCTTGGCAATGTCCACTTTGTGACTTACATTGCTTGTAGAGGGTGTCAATGACTGTCTTCTGGACAACTGTCAAGTCAGGAGCCCATTATTGTGTAAACTATTGAACCAGACTGAGAAACCATTTGAAAGGCTCAGAAAACCTTTACAGGTGTTTTGAGTTAATTTGCAGATTAGAGTGTGACACCGTGAGTCTACAAAATTTTTGCAATATTCAAATTTTATGAGATACTGAATTTTGGGTTTTCACTAGCTGTAAGCCATAATCATCAAAATTAAAAGAAAGAAATTATTGAAATACATCAATGGTGACCCCACAATAGGGATAAAACTTTTTCGCAGAAGAGAGTTTAATAAGACTCGTGGCCACTCATTACAATTAGAAGAAAAGAGGTTTAACCTTAAACTTCGTAGAGGGTTCTTTACTGTAAGAGCGGCAAGGATGTGGAATTCCCTTCCACAGGCGGTGGTCTCAGCGGGGAGCATTGATAGCTTCAAGAAACTATTAGATAATCACCTGAATGACCGCAACATACAGGGATATGTAATGTAATACTGACACATAATCACACATAGGTTGGACTTGATGGACTTGTGTCTTTTTTCAACCTCACCTACTATGTAACTATGTAACTATGTAACATCACTCTGTGTGTAATGAATCTATATAATATATGAGTTTCACTTTTTGAATTGCATTACTGAAATAAATTAACTTTTTGATGATATTAACATTTTTTGAGATGCACCTGTATGTGTTCTTATTAGTGTCCAGTAAGGGTGCTGCGCCGTCATTCTGGCCTTTTGGTAGGAATGGCTGGCTGTATAGCATAGTAGTAATGAGTAGAGCTGCGCTCTCTCGACTAATAAATTAGCAATATGACAAATAAAAAACTAAAGTAATGCTCTCGGGCCCCTACAATGGAGACAGCGCAGGTAAATAGACATCAAGTAGGTAGGAGGCAGACAAGCAGAGCTTCCCCTATTGGGTGGAGCTCCACAATAACTACATGAACAGCAAAGAAACAGTGGGAAAATACTACATACATGAAGTAACAAAGCTGTCCTGTGCATATAAGATATCTGCTAGATTGATGCCTCCCCAGCACTCTGACCCCTCTACATCCCAGTTATCCCCTCAGCACTCTGACCCCTCTACACCCCAGATATCCCCCCAGCACTCTGACCCCTCTACATCCCAGTTATCCCCTCAGCACTCTGACCCCTCTACACCCCAGATATCCCCCCAGCACTCTGACCCCTATACATCCCAGATATCCCCCAGCATTCTGACCTTTCTACACCCCAGATACCCCCCCAGCACACTGATCCCTCTACACCAGGGATATGCAATTAGCGGACCTCCAGCTGTTGCAAAACTACAAGTCACATCACGCCTCTGCCTCTGGGTGTCATGCTTGTGTCAGAGTCTTGCTATGCCTCATGGGAGTTGTAGTTCTGCAACAGCTGGAGGTCCGCTAATTGCATATCCCTGCTCTACACCACAAATATCCCCCCCAGCACTCTGACCCCTCTACACCCTAGATATCCCCCTAGCACTCTGACCGCTTTACATGCCAGATATCCCCCAGCCCTCTGACCCCTATACATCCCAGTATCTCCACAGCACTCTGACCCCTCTTCATCCCAGATATCCCCCCAGCACTCTGACCCCTCTACACCCTAGATATCCCCTCAGCACTCTGACCCCTCTACATCCCAGATTTCCCCCCAGCATTTTGACCCCTCTACACCCCAGATATCCCCCCAGCACTTTGACCCCTCTACACCGTAGATATTGCCCCCAGCACTGTTATCATATACCATAAGATACCCCTTGTATTGTGACCCCACTACATCCCTGATACCCCCTACACTGTGGCCTCTCTACATCCCTGATACCTCTAGAACTATATCCACCCAAGCTACCCCATGCATTGCTACCCCCTATACACCCCATATCCCCCCTCAGCATTTTTTCCCCCATAAAGCCTTGATATCCCCTGGCACCATTTTTCCATTCATGTAGTACCCCCTTTTCCAGTGGAGATACAGTACATGTAAACTTTTGGCTATGTGCCCACCTCCAGCACTGGACTCACCTATACCAATCAGCAGGCAGAAGGAGGGGCGGAGAAGGGAGCATCCCTCTGGGCATTCCAAGCCCTTTGGTGCAAACAGTGCTGGACAGCTGGGCTCACCATGACACCATCCACAATGCTACTTCCGCAGGTGGGCTCTCAGTGCTGCCGACTCAGCAGCTCCCACTCCAACTCTTACCCCACAGCCTTTGAGCCCCGAGCATTCAAGCTGCATGGAGTGGGATCAGAGCATCACTGGGGCTCCAGCCCTGCCCCCCCCCCCCCCCCTTGCTGGCTGTACAATAATAGGTATCGTTCTGCACAGAACGGCGCACCGCTGCCAGCCTGCCTCCCCTGTGTATCCATCACTCTCAGTGCCATCATGGGGCCCCCAATTTTGGGGCAGCGTGGGCTCAAGGACCAACTGCTTTGGGGAAAGTGCAGGGGCCCCCCATGCAGCTAGGGCCCCTGTGCAGTGCCCAGGTGTGCCCACTCGTTAAGACAGCCCTGTCGCCTCTGGCTAATACCCAGCCGGGGCCTTTTCCTCCAAGGATGGCAAGCAGGTGGCAAATCAGACCAGATGAACTTTCATAACACACTGGCAAAAGCAGAAAAAGGAAAAAATTACACATTCCTCCCTCCATCCTCCCTCCCTGCTCTGCATGTCTTCATACAGAGTTTCAATTAGAAAAAGACAGTCTGAAATCAAACAACTACCTACTCCTGCAATGCTCTCTAATCCTCCATACACACAGTGGGATTTTCCGATAGAAAATGTTCGATGGGAGCTTGTTGTTGGAAATTCCGACCATGTGTAGGCTCCATCGGACATTTTCCATCAGAATTTCCGTCACACAAAATTTGAGAGCTGGATCTCAAATTTTCCGACAACAAAATCCGTTGTTGTAAATTCCGATCGTGTGTACACAATTCCGACGCACAAAATTCCACGCATGCTCGGAATCAAGCAGAAGAGCCGCACTGGCTGTTGAACTGCCTTTTTCTCGGCTCGTCGTACATGTATGTCACCGCGTTCTTGACGTTCGGAATTTCCGACAAGATTTGTGTGACCATGTGTATGCAAGACAAGTTTGAGCCAACATCCGTAGGAAAAAAAACATGGATTTTGTTGTCGGAATGTATGATCGTGTGAACGCGGCATTTTAGCAGTGTCAAGGATGCACCCAATACTATTTGTTTATTTGAAAAATAAACATTTTTTCCAAAAACAGTAAGAACAAAATATAAAACCTTTATAAACGATGCAACCTTTAAAAATTGGCCCTAAGCTATTAAGGGTCATGTTATGTATTTTTTTTATACTATATCACTGCTTTCTAATTTGAAAAGAGACTATATAAAAATTGCAAGATATTTACAAAAAAATGCTTTTTTTTTAGCAGTGTCAAGGGGTGCACCGGGTTGTATATGTTTATTCGAAAAATAAACATTTTCTAACAGTAAGAACAAAAATATAAAACATTTTTGAACATATTCAACCTTAATAAGCTATTAAGGGTCAAGTTATGTATTTTTTTATTTTTTATCACTGCTTTCTAACTTGAAAAGAGAGTAGTAAATTATATAAAAAGTGTGAGATATCTAAAAATAGTCTCCAAGTTATTACCGTATTATTATTTTTTTCAGTATACCCCTGGAATTGCAGCACATGGTGCGTTTCAAAATAAAGCACATTATGGCAAGTGGCACTTACAGGTTAACCAGAGAAAATTATAGTTCTCATAGAAATCCATTGTATTTATTATTCACCCCAAGAACTTTGGAAATATGCTTTTTACATTTGACCAAGAAAAGATACTCATTGTTCCCTCCCTCCATCCTCACTCCCTGCTCTTCAGTCTGAAAGCAAACAATTACCTACTAACACAATGCTCTATAACAGCGCTGTCAAGGCTGCACCCAATACTTTGCGTTTAATTTGAAAAATAAACATTTTTCCAAAAACAGATGAAAAATATAAAAACATTTATGAAACACTCAACCTTTAAAAAATTGACCCTAAGCTATTAAGGGTCATGTTATGTATTTTTTATTTTATATTAATGCTTTCTAATTTGATAAGAGACTTGTATAAATTGTATACAAATTTAGATATATCTAAAAATAATCCCCCATACTCAGTTGCCCATAACTCCTATGGCCGCATAGACTATTTCTTTGTTTCCCAATCCCTCTTAGATGTACCTCTGCAAGCATCTCTTGGCAATTTTTTATGGTCTGGCCTCGCCCCCATCCATCCAAAGCTAGCTTGTCTGTCTGCACCCTGCCACGGTACCTGCTGGTGTTTAAATGACAATTTACTTAAGGACTCCGTATGTGTTGCAGATGTTATGTGGACTATCCAGAACTTTGTTCTGGACCATGCTTCTGATGCAACGAGTCCTCTCATACAGTGGGAGGCACTGAAATGTGTTATTTGAGGTGTCCTATTTCCAACATGGCTCATTCTTAAAGAGGAAGTAAACCCTGATGGGTTTTACTTCCTTTTTTGTTCCCTGCAAAGTAAAAGCATAATGTGCTAGTATGCATTGCATACTAGCACATTATGTGACACTTACCTGCAAACAAAGCCTGCGCTGTCCCCGCTGGAGGCTGTATCCATGTTCGCCCCTCTTCCTTCCGGGGCCGGCTCTGTGACTGGCTAGAGTCGCGTGACGTCACTCCCACGCATGTGCACGGGAGGCGCCATTAACGGCATTTGCTAGTGATGAAACGCCACGGAGGGACATCATCGGGGCAGTACAGAGTAAATATCTCCTAAATGGCTCACGTTTAAGAAATATTTACTGTACCTTAGGCTTGGCTTACCTATAGGTACAACTTGAAAATTAAGGTTTACAACATCTTTAAAGAGAGCTAGAGTGTTGGAGTCTCGTTGTCTACTCTCCACTATTGCCAATCTGGAAACCTCTCATAAACAGATTTTAGATATTTCTTTGTATGTAGATTTATAAAATGCTCAACATAACCTACTCAAATTGCTGGAGTCCCATTCTCTTATTGCCTGAGACAAGGCCCGCAATCACCACTATTTTCTGGCCAAAAAATGTTGTCAACACCTAGCGGGGTTCTCCTTCCGCATCCACCATTCCATCCTATCCAATCCATTCATACTTCTGATAATAAGAAAGGTATGCAACTACCAGGGTATCTCCTCCGCTTTTAGGCAATATTAATAACTCAGTTATATAACTTGACCCCATCTTCAGGAGGTGGCTCAGCCACTTCCCAACCTGACGAAATGCTGGCATACATTGCTGAGACGGTTTTACCAGTTACTGATACTCAGAATTCTTCAGACCTTGATAAACCCTCGAGCCAGAATTTTTAGGTTCTGTCAAGGGTTTGAAATAGGGTAAATTCCAAGGTCCGGATGGGTTTTCACACAGATTCTATAGATCCTCCGCTCCACTCCTGGTACCTTTATTAACTAAGGCTTTTAACCCTATTGATGATTCTCATCAACCTTCCAAAGGACTCCTATCTGCCAATATTTCTATCCTCCCCTAGCCAGGCAAAGATCCCTCCCAATGTAGTAGCTATCGCCCGTTATATCCCTTCTTAATGTAGATCAAACTATTTGCGAAAGTGTTAGCTAATCACTTGTCCCCCCTCTTACCTGCGGTCATACCTAAAGACCAAGCGGGTTTTGTCCCTGGAAGAGAGGCCAGAGTCAACACCACTAAGACAATACACCTCATCTTATATACAACGGCACAACTTTAAAGCATGCCTTCTCTCCTTTGACACAGAGAAGGCTTTCGATCAGGTTAATTGCCAGTTTCTGCGTCTATCTTTAAAGCAGCTTGGTTTAGGTAATGCCTTTGTCACTAAAGTTTTGTCCCTTTACTCGCAATCATCTGTGTCCGTGTTGGTGAATGGCTCCATTATTGGTATTCGGACTCCTTCTTTACACCATAAACTTTCTCTCTATGCTGACGACTTGTTAGTTTATGTACAGCAACTTCATACTCCCCTATCCTCTTTATTACACAAATTCCATAGATTTATGGCATTCAGCAATTTTAAGCTCTAATTTTTCTTTCCAATGGAAAGCTAAAGGTATTTTGTACCTAGGTATCACAATTCCCAATTAAAATTTATCCTACCTCTATGACCTAAATTATGTTCCACTTTTATCACGCATCCGGAAAGACCTGGACTCCTGGGGTACGTCCTCCCTTACCTGGTTTGGATGGATAAATAGCTTGAAAATGGATACCCTCCCAAAATTGCTTTATCTATTCCAAGATGTCCTCATATCTGTACTGAAATACTTTTTCACATCCCTAAGATCCTTACTCATTCACTTTATATGGAACCGTGGCCTTACGAGAGTAATACACAAATTACTCATCTTCCCGAAACTCCAGGGTGGGGTAGGCCTACCCGATTATGAACTCTATCATAAAGCCGCAATGCTGGCGCATTTTCTAGAATGGCTTCCTTGCCCCTTTACTAAAGCCTCAACTATGGTGAAGCAGGATTTATCCCCTGTGAACCTTAGGGCCCTTCTCTGGGGCTATAAATGCAATCTTCATTTTTCCTCCCCCCTGACCTCCACATATGGTATAGGAAAGGACTTTGTACTCTTTTGTCCTCCGATCCATCTCCTCTCACCTCATTGTTCGATAACTCTGCCTTTCCTCAAGGCATGGGGTCTTCTGCATTGAGCTCGCTCCCCCGCAACACATGGCCAGTAGCGCGCTCCTTTATACACCCCCACTCTGGACTTCCTGTCCTTCCTGCACGTTCTGGCGACTGGCTTACAGCTCTTAATTTATCATCCTTTTGTGGGCAACTGTTTACCTCTACCCAAACTCACCGTACATTGACCGAATATGAACGGCTATGCTCTCTTCATAAGATGCCCAGACACTTACAATCTTTACTTTATAAACTACTTCAGGCATTGTTGCATGATGAACTTCCGACATATACCAGGGTATGGTCCGCGGATTTGAGGAAGGAACTCTCGGCTGCTGACTGGCAGACTTCATTTAATTTTACCCATAAATCTACAATTTCCTGCTATGCACAGGAAAAAAATGGTAATTTTCTGTGGCGGTGTTATAGGGACCCGGAGTCCTTAAGTAAGTTGTTCCTGTCCACCTCTGGCATTTGTTAGGATTGTGGTTCCGCGGAAGGTAATTATCTGAACATCTGGTGGGAGTGTAGTAAGGTACGTCCCTTTTGGTCTCAGGTCTTTGATGTTTACAATACAGTATAATAAGTCCTTGACCCCTACCCCCAAGATTGGACTCCTTTCTATGCTTCTCTGAAATGTTTTCTTCTCTCAGCAGCACGACAACTTATACCCTTATTTTGGAAGACGAATGTCACCCCTCCATTATCATTGTGGGTTGCCACAGTTAACGACATCATCTATATGGAAGAAATGCTAGCACTTGACAATGATACCGTTGACAAATATAAAGTCTTGTGGTTTATTTGGGTCCATTTCTCCAGCTCTGATGCTCTTAAGGAGATGCAATCACCTACTGGTGGATCTTTAACTACATCTCCCCATTCATCACCAGTATAATATAATAGCTTCCATGCCCGTTCTCTGAACCCACTCATAAGTCTACCGCGACACCCCCCTCTGGCATTTAGTCTTTTTATTTTCATATTTTTTTTGATGATTTTTTTATCCTTATATTAGGTCTCGAAGATTTGCCCTTGTCTCGTCTCGTTTTCTCTATCTCTTATCTCTTTCTCCTCCTTTCCTTTTCTGACCATCTATGGGTTTTCACCTCCTTTTTGCTTCTTTTACTCCTCTCATTCCCCATGGTGCTTCATTATGATACCTCATAAATTTTTCATTTTTTTTTCATCACTATAGGCACTGGCATTACATGCCATACTGCTCTTACTTATTTAAATACCTATAAGTGTTTTATTTACCATAACCAGTCACAACTCATACCCCTTGTTTGTTTTTCATCAGTGTGTCTGCATATTTTGTTCATGACCTTTCCATGTCTTAAAGTGATTTTATTTCCTGTTTTATATTATTTTGTATGTTGTAATTTCAATGTACCCCTTGAATTTCAGTACACGGTGTGTTTCTAAATAAGGCACATTATGATATGTGGCACTTATTGGCTATCCATAGAAAAGTATATTTGTCATAGAAAACCATTATATTAACTCTTCACCCCCGAGAGCCTTTGGAAATATGCTTTTTCCATTTGACCAAAAAAAAAACCTCATTCCTCCCTCCCTACATTCTCACTCCCTATTATGTATATATTCATAAAGAGTTCTAATTAGACAAAGACAGTCTAAAAGCAAACAGATACCTACTCCCACAATGCTCTCCGAGTCAAGGATGCACCCCGTATTAAATGTTTATTTTAAAAAAATAACATTTTCCAAAAACAGCAAGAGCAAAACTTTAAAACGTTTATGAAACACTCAACCTTTAAAAAAACTGGCCCCGAGTTATTAAGGTTCATGTTATGTACAGTATTTTATTTTTTATACTATATCACTGCTTTCTCAATTATATATAAAAATTGTGAGGCATTTAAAAATAGTCCTTTTTCATAGCAATGTCAAGGGGTTGTATATGTTTATTCGAAAAATAAACATTTTCTAACAACAGTAAGAACAAAAATATAAAACATTTTTTAACACATTCAACCTTTACAAAATCGGCACTAAGCTATTAAAGCAGTTGTATACCGCTGGAATTTTTATTTTTTGTGTTCCATTTTCACCCGTCTTGCTTCCGGGTTCGCAGGCTCTGGCTCTGTGACTGGCCAGAGCCGCGATTACATCACTGCTGCGCATGCGTTTAGGTGATATTTACACTACCTATAGGTAAGCCTTATTATAGGCTGCAACAGTAAAGTTATCCAATTTTTTTTTTTAGATTGTGAAAGATAATGTTACGCCGAGTAAATTGATACCCAACATGTCACTCTTCAAAATTGCGCCCACTCGTGGAATGGCGACAAACTTTTACCCTTAAAAATTTCAATAGGCGACGTTCTACAGGTTGCATGTTTTGAGTTACAGGGGAGGTCCAGGGCTAGAATTATTGCTCTCGCTCTACCAATCGTGGAGACACCTCACATGTGTGGTTTGAACACCGTTTTCATATGTATGCTTTCGCTTCGGCACACGAGCTTGGCGGGACGGGGCGCGTTAAATTTTTTTTTTTTCTTATTTATTTTACCTTTTATTTTTTATTTTTACACTGTTCTTTAAAAAAAAAAAAAAAAGTGTCACTTTTATTCCTATTACAAGGAATGTAAACATCCTTTCTAATAGGAAAAAAGCATAACAGGACCTCTTAAATATGAGATCTGGGGTCAAAAAGACTTCAGATCTCATATTTACACTAAAATGCAATAAAAAAATAAAAATAAATGTCATTTAAAAAAAAAATGTCCCTTTAAGAGCTATGGGCGGAAGTGATGTTGTGACGTCGCTTCTGCCCTGCAACGTAATGGAGACGGGTGGGGGCCATCTTCCCCTCACGCATCTGCATACCAAGCCAGGGAGCAGACCTGATCGCCTCCGCTGATACCGACGGCTCCAGTAAGCAACGGAGGGCACCGGAGAGCGGTGGGAGGGGGGGAACTCTCCCGCCGCTGATAAAAGTGATCTTGCGGCAACGATATCCCTCTTCAAAGTGCCGACGTATATATCAGCGTGAGCCGGTCCGGAAGTGGTTAAGGGTCATGTTATGTATTTTTCTATTTTATATCAAGGCTTTCTAACTTACAAAAAGACTTGTATAAATATATAAAAATTATGAGATATCTAAAAGCAGTTTCCAATTTATTTTATTTTTTTATTTCAGTGTACACCTTAAATTCCAGTACACGGTGCGTTTCTAAAGTCAAGGGGTTCACCAGGTATCATATTTTTTTTTTTTAAATAAAAATTTTCTAACAATGCTAATAACAAAATATAAAACATTTTTTAAAACATTCAACCAGTTTTAATTTTGGCAGCAAATTTCGATTTAGTTTAAGTCTTATGCCCCGTACACACGGTCGGATTTTCCGAAGGAAAATGTCCGATCGGAGCGTGTTGTCGGAAATTCCGACCGTGTGTGGGCTCCATCGGACATTTTCCATCGGATTTTCCGACACACAAAGTTTGAGAGCAGAAGATAAAATTTTCTGACAACAAAATCCGTTGTCGGAAATTCCGATCGTGTGTACACAAATCCGACGGACAAAGTGCCACGCATGCTCAGAATAAATAAATAAATAAATAAATAAATAAATAAATAGTTTGGAAATGGTAGAGAAATGTTAACTAATGCATTACAATTTAATTACACCCATTCAATTTTAGATGACTAAAATTAGTTTTAGTCGACTAAAATGTACTGGAGATTTTAGTCGGCTAAATACAACTAGAACTAAAACAACTGCAGAAGACTAAAATGGGACCAAAACTAAAATTCTATTTTAGTCCTAAGACTAATAGGGCGTACACACGGTCGGACATTGATCGGACATTCCGAAAACAAAATCCATGGATTTTTTCCGTCGGATGTTGGCTCAAACTTGTCTTGCATACACACGGTCACACAAAGTTGTCGGAAAATCCGATCATTCTGAACGCGGTGACGTAAAACACGTACGTCGGGACTATAAACGGGGCAGTAGCCAATAGCTTTCGTCTCTTAATTTATTCTGAGCATGCGTGGCACTTTGTGCGTCGGATTTGTGCACACACGATCGGAATTTCCGACAACGCATTTTGTTGTCGGAAAATTTTATAGCCTGCTCTCAAACTTTGTGTGTCGGAAATTCCGATGGAAAATGTGTGATGGAGCCCACACACGGTCGGAATTTCCGACAACAAGGTTCTATCACACATTTTCCGTCTGAAAATCTGACCGTGTGTACGGGGCATTAGTCTTTTGACTAAAATGGCATTTTAGTTTTAGTCGTATTTTAGTCATCTCAGTTGTTTTAGTTTTAGTCGTATTTTAGTCGACTAAAATAATATTCATTTAGTCAACTAAAATGTTTTAGTCGTTTTAGTTGACGAAATTAACACTGCATTCAACCTTTAAACAAAAGCTATTGTGGGCTGTTTTGATGTATTTTAATGTATTTTTTTATTTTATATTACGGCTTTTTAGCTTGAAAAGAAACTTGTATCAGTGATATAATTATAAAATGGTGAGATATCTAAAAGTAGTTCCCAAAATAGATTTTTTTTTTAATTCAGCGTATCCCTTGAATTGCAGTACATGGTGTGTTTTTACATAAAGCACATTATGACACGTGGCACTTGAAAATATTATTTGCCTAGAAATCCATTATATGAACTCTTCACCCCCAAGAGTCTTTAGAAATATGTTTTTTTCTCCATTTTAAGCAGGAATGTTTCATCATGCAGTTAAGACAATTAATAAAAGTGTACATTCACTTCCCAAGAGCAAGCCAGGTCTCACTTCTCTGAAACCTAATTTGTTTTAACTGTATGACAAGTTCTCCCGTCAAGACCAATTTAAGGATCCGCACTGCTGCGCCCGGCGACTTGAGTCATCTGCAAAAACCCTCCACAGCTGACTCTGGGGGCCAAAAACGTCTTTCATTTTCCCAGCGGCAGCTTCACTTTTGTCATTTTTAGGGATTAACTTGGCAACGAGCACTTACTTTTTATTTTTTTATTTTTTTTACTTTAAAACCACGCTTTTTTCAAGATCAATGTTAACTAATTGCCCAATGCTGCCAAATGATAGTTGATGTTGGACTAATTAGTATGAGGATAAAAAAAACTCAGCCCAATCATTAGACTAATGAACAGTGTTTCGAAACCTTGAGAAACTCTAATTTATTTTGCAAAACGCCAAGGTATATTTTTGGTCAGCGGATTGGCAGCAGCGAGGTCGGGTTTGTACTCAAGTGATTGCAGAAAATAATTAAGCGTTTTTTTTTGTTTTTTTTCTGCTTTATGCAAGGATGTATCCAAACCCATCTTACAGCAGATCTCTCAGTAATTCTACAAGTCTGCATGAATAAATTCCTGATATGTCACATACTGTATACAGCAACAGGATCATTTTTTTCAGAAAAGCTCCACCTTTTATTATTAAAGTGATTGTAAACCTCAGACATGAAATATGAACAAAGCATATCCCTCTATAGTGTGTACTTGCCTCAATCCACAGCACTAAGTGTCATTTCTGTTGGCTGCCCCGTTTCTTTACTATCTGCATATATGACTTCTGACAAGTTTTCCTGACACCAAGAGAAAAAGGGGGCAGGGCAGGGAGCTCCAGCACATAAACAACAAAACAAAACAAAGGACGCACCGACCTAGTGCATTATCCTAAAAACATGACTTTATTATTGTAAAAGGTGGTAAGTATTATACTCACAAAATGACATTTGCATCAAAGCTTATCATAAAGCTCAGCACCATCCAATCCACAGTACAACATGCTTGGCGACAGGACAATTGGGGATCCAACAGGCTAACGTGTTTTGAGGACTTGCCTCTTCCTCAGAGCCCAAGTCCTCGAAACGCGTTAACCTGTTGGATCTCCAATTGTCCTGTCACACATTATGATGTACTGTGGACTGGATGGTGCTGTTCTTTAAGATGAGCTTTAAATCTATGTAATTTTGTGAGTATAATACTTACCACCTTTTACAATAATAAAGTCATGTTTTTAGGATAATGTACTAGGTCGGTGCTCCCTCTGTTTTGTTTTGAGGTCTCAGTGGTTCCAGACTCCCCCAGTATAATGAGGGCAGCAAGGCAAGACTTATTCATGAAAGCCAGGATGAAAATATAGTTGTATTGAAATCTCTGGGCCCACTCTCAAGCATAGGAGATTTTGTGTTTGCTATAGCTCCAGCACACAGCCTGTGATTGACAGCCTTAGCTCTGCTCCTGTGTGCTGTGTGAAGGGTGGTATGTCTCTTCCCTTCAGTCAGCTGTCAAAGCTCTCCTCACTGAGCCATGCAGTGTGTAATTTCATTTCACTGCCCCCCAGGCTTTATAAATTCTGGACTTTGACTGACTGCAGAGAAGAGAAGACTGCAGGTAAACAGGTACAACGTATGTAGGAGGATTTGTTTCATCCCTGTGTATCACTTGAGGCCAATCACTTCACTGGGTATATGTAAGGGTTTACAACCACTTTAAAAATCCACCCTTAAGCCCCAGTCCAGAGGCCTTGCCTAGGCTGAGATGATGTCATCAGTCTGCTGCAGGCAGGAGAAAGCATTTTCTCAGTCTCCTCTCCCTCATTGATCAGTCTGCAGCATTGTAACATTGTAGTGAGAAGTTGAGAACTGCACAGGCACCAAGATTGACATGGCTGTGTCATCTCAAAGCCACGATCCTGGTCCAGGAAGTAGATGGTGACCTTGGATGGTGCCTAGGCTTAGATGACGTCATCTTTCTGAGTCAAGCTGAAGGAAACATTTCCTCAGTCTCCTCTCCCCCAGTAATCAGGCTGCAACATTGCAAGGCTTCGTTCCCACGGGCACACTAAAGCTTACATCCATGCAAGGGCTGTGTTTGCCCACACAGGATGAACAGATGTTCCATGCATCCCAATGCAGGTAGTCCCATTCATAGGGACTACCATAGGGGTGAAATGGCCACATAGACAGCCTCTGCTCCAAATTTGACATCCATGTGGGTGCAAGTCCCCAAACTCACACTGTCTGCATTCAGGAAAATGTACCCTCCCACGTGGATGCCAGATTGGGAGGAGCGGGTGTGTCCCAGTTGACATGAATAGGACTACCAGCACACGAATGCCTAGAAAACCTATGAATCCCGTGCAGGAAAACATGGCCATCGTGCAGATCATGCTTTAGTATGCCCATGTGGACGAAGCCTAATGTCGTGTGCACACGACCGGACTTTTCGACCGGACTGGTCTGATGGAACGAATCCGTCGGACAATCTGATCGTGTGTGGGCTTCATCGGACCATCAGCGGACTTTTTCTGTTGAAAATCAGACGGACTTTAGATTTGGAACATGTTTCAAATCTTTCCGACGGACTCAAGTCTGATCGAAAAATACATTAGTCTGTATGCTAGTCCAACGGACAAAAAAGGACGCAAGGGCAGCTATTGGCTACTGGCTATCAACTTCCTTATTCTAGTCCCTTCGTACGTCATCACGTCCAACCGACTGGACTTTTGAACGGACTTTAGTCCGTTCGTGCGTGTGCATGTCTGGTCGTTCGCAAGTTCGTCTAACTCCGTCGAAAGTCCGTCGGAAAGACCGTCGGACGTTTGACACTGAAAAGTCTGCCCGTGTGTACACGGCATAAGGCTAAGTTTATGGACGCGGCAGATCTTGCTGCCCCTCTTAAAAGCAGGCCATGGTGGATCAATTTTTAGAGGCATTTGACAGGAAGCAAGAAGGTGATATGTCACCTCCTTAGCGCTTGTTTTGATCCCGTAAAGCCAGCACCCCCAGGCCACAATCTTGCGCATTATATAAAATTGTAGCACATCCCCATTCATTTGAATGGGACATGTTCAGCGGCAGTACTTCCCGCCAAATGCGTCAGAGGTATAATTTTTGCAGAGGCTGCGAAGCATCATAGTCACAGCATTTGGATATCTTTGCAGCTTTTTTTCTTTGCAGCTTAAGGGGTGCTATGGGGGGGGGGGACATGGCTCAATCATCTATTTTTACCATCCCTAATGAACTCTAACATTATAACAAATCACAAATTGAGAAACTGCAGCAGGGGCTGAACTGTGGACCAAAATCATAGATTGGGGGTGCAAACTCCTTATCTGTTCAGGTCCAGTGTCTCCCACTATAGAGTGCAGGCTGGTGTAGAGCTCATCTTGGTTCAATGTGGAGACATGCATTAAGAAATGATCCCAAGTGCCGCGCATCCAGCAAAGCCCAAACGGTAAGGATACTAAAAGCAGCCTCAGGCTAAGCTCCACATCAGCCAAGCCCACGATGCGATTCGCCCTTCCCACGGGGCTTAGACATGGCGGTCTGAACTGTGTCAGACATTTGTGAGCACAACCAAGAACTACACAAGCACAAGGACTGACATGATTGTGTCATCTGTGAGCTGACATCTCAGTCCAGGGAGGAGATGGTGACCCTAAAGAAAGATGACTTCGTCCTTCTAGAAAAGAAAAGTAATGAAGGCATTATTGGGAGAAATACTGTGATCTCTGTGAGAGGTAATAAATACCTGGAAGGATTACAATGACACATTACTTAGCGGGCTCATAATTAACCCGAGAGACTAAATCTGTTGCTAGGTCCCCTTTGGATAAAAACTTGCTAATAAATTTGATATGACATATTCAATTGCCCCACAAGTCAGTTTAATGTGATGAAAAATCACCTTTTTATTTCAGTCTACAGTAATAGAATCATAAAAAAAAAAAATTGTCAAAAATGTTAAAATGTTGCTTCTTTGCAATATGGCAACCTGAAGATGAACTGATTTTCTCAGAAGTTGTGAGAGATATGAATGCAATTCCAGGCATTCTCTACAGTAGGATGTTTATTTTTGGCAAGACACTTTATAAGATAGTGGTGGCCAACTTACTAGATATAAGGGCTCGTTTACACTCGCTTCAATTTGAACACACATTAAAGCGCCTACTGCTTCAACAATCTTTTTTGATGTGTTTTTGATGCTTCTGTGATGCTTTTTTGAAGCTTTAATGAAGCTTGGCAAATGTCCTGTGTGTTTTGATTTTCTACTTGTTTTAAAGGGGCTCAGTAGAACCCCAGCTTATTAGTATCCCCATTCAGCAGATCCTCAGCTTATTAGTACCTTTGTTCAACAGATCCCATGCTCAGTAGTACCCCCAGCTCTGCTGATGCCCCAATCAAAAAAACCCCCAGCTCTGCTGATCACGCACTCAGTAGTAACCCCCAGCTCTGCTGATTCCACAATCAGTAGTACCCCCAACTTTTCTGATCCCCTGCTCAATAGTAACCCCCAGCTCTGCTGATCCCCCACTCAGTAGTAATACAGCTCTGCTGATCCCCCACTCAGTAACTCCCAGCTCTGCTGATTCCACCACTCAGTAGTAATTCCCAGCTCTGCTGATCCCCCACACAGTAGTAACCCCCAGCTCTGCTCATGCCCCAATCAGTAGTACCCCCACCTTTTCTGATCCCCTGCTCAATAGTAACCCCCAGCTCTGCTGATCCCCCACCCAGTAGTAATCCCCAGCTCTGCTGATCCCCCACCCAGTAGCAATCCCCAGCTCTGCTGATCCCCCACTCAGTAGTAACCCCCAGCTCTGCTGATCACGCACTCAGTAGTAACCCCCAGCTCTGCTGATCCCCCACCCAGTAGCAATCCCCAGCTCTGCTGATCCCCCACTCAGTAGTAACCCCCAGCTCTGCTGATCACGCACTCAGTAGTAACCCCCAGCTCTGCTGATGCTGCAATCAGTAGTACTCCCAACTTTTATGATCCCCTGCTCAATAGTAACCCCCAGCTCTGCTGATCCCCCACTCAGTAGTAATCCCCAGCTCTGCTGATCCCCCACTCAGTAGTAACCCCCAGCTCTGCTGATCCCCCACTCAGTAGTAACCCCCAGCTCTGCTGATCCCCCACTCAGTAGTAACCCCTAGCTCTGCTCATGCCCCAATCAGTAGTACCCCCACCTTTTCTTATCCCCTGCTCAATAGTAACCCCCAGCTCTGCTGATCCTCCACTCAGAAGTAACCCCCAGCTCTGCTGATGCCACAATCAGTAGTACTCCCCACTTTTCTGATCCCCTGCTCAATAGTAACCCCCAGCTCTGCTGATCCCCCACTCAGTAGTAATCCCCAGCTTTGCTGATCCCCCAATCAGTAGTAACCCTTAGCTTTGCCCATGCCCCAATCAGTAGTACCCCCACCTTTTCTGATCCCCTGCTCAATAGTAACCCCATCTCTGCTGATTCCCCACTCAGTAGTAATACCCAGCTCTGCTGATCCCCCACTCATTAGTAATACCCACCTCTGCTGATCCCCTGCTCAGTAGTAACCCCCAGCTCTGCTGATCCCCCACTCAGTAGTAACCCCCAGCTCTGCTGATGCCACAATCAGTAGTACTCCCAACTTTTCTGATCCCCTGCTCAATAGTAACCCCCAGCTCTGCTGATCCCCCACTCAGTAGTAACTCCCAGCTCTGCTGATCCCCCACTCAGTAGTAATCCCCAGCTCTGCTGATCCCCCACTCAGTAGTAACCCTTAGCTTTGCCCATACCCCAATCAGTAGTACCCCCACCTTTTCTGATCCCCTGCTCAATAGTAACCCCATCTCTGCTGATCCCCCACTCATTAGTAATACCCACCTCTGCTGATCCCCTGCTCAGTAGTAACTCCCAGCTCTGCTAATAATCTGGTTTTCTAATCCTCCTTTCTCTCCAGTCGCCGCTCTTCTCCCGCTATATTGCTCCCATGCTGCTCACCACATGTGACATCTGTTCTCACTCTTTAGTCCCTGCTCACCTTCTACTATAGCATTCCCATGATTTGCACCATGCATGCATCTGCTAGTTGGTCCGCTCCAGTCTGGACGCTGCTAATCTTCATGCTGCTCCACACTGCACACCAGATGTGACATCAGCACCAGACACTTCCAGAATATATACATGTAGCACTACCCCTGCAGGGGCTGCTGGCAACTGGTTCCCCTACTCCCGCACAGCCAGGCAACACACATTATCCACATGCATCCAAACACTAGAAGTCAGTCCCTTGGCTTTGTTTTTTTTTTTTATTTATTAGGGGGTAACAACTTGAATGGGTGAAGGGATTTATGGGATGTCCAACTTCAAGACAAGGGACAACTTCCTTACTCTGTACAAAAAGATCTCAGACTGTTACAGAGTCTATTACAGACAAGGAGCTCTCAACCCCTCTGTAAATAGCACAAAATTTGAGGCACACTGCATGCAGGAATGTATCCTCTCCTTGCGTAAAACTGATCCCAGCTACACTGTTTGCAGGCACTACCAGCACTCCTGGCTGCTCTGAAGATCTCCCAGGGCAAGGTAATAAAAGCACAGTGCTGTCCTTTTAGAAAGGCTACATGTGGCAGTCTCTCCCCTTGAATGTCCCTGAGTGTGCTGATGTACTCACACTGTCCTCCTTGCTCCCACTGCTTTTTAGGCGAGATTCCATGTCAATCCGCTCTGCTGAATATATACCCCTGAGCCAGCCTGAGCCCTGCCTGGAGCTAGGGTCTCCCCTAGACCTAGGATACCCCTCCTAGGTTTTCCAAACTCCCAAAACCAGGGGGAGGCACCACAGACCTGCTTCTGTGAGTCATCCAGCCCTGATCTGCAATAAACCCTGACCCAGATTCCAGACTCACACTTACCATGAGTCAATAAACTTACCTGCACTTAAAGTAGAAGTTCAGCCTAAAACTAACATCTCTAAATATGCTCGTAGCCACCTTCTAAGACTAACCTACCTAACCTTTAAAGCAAAAATCGCTATACATACTTTTTCTGAAGCCGATCCAGTCTGGTCTCCTGTGGCGGAAGCTGTGTGCAGGAGACAGCCGACAAAGGCTGGGTAATGCCTGAGAAGTGACGTAACCCATGGATTGACTATGGGGCTTCCATTGTCAGCTGCCTCTTCTGAACACGCCCACACAGAAGCTGCCACGGACATCTCAGAGGGAGACTGGACCAGAGCGTCTTCAACAAAGGTATGTATAGTGATTTCTTCTTTACAGGGCTAGTCTTAGAATGTGGCTGCCAGTAGAGTTAGTTAGTTTTAACCTGAACGTCTACATTAACATCTAGCACACTAGAGGGTACTACATACACATGAACCGAAAGTGACTGTTGATCACGTCTTTCCGGTTCACTTGTTGGTTTCCTAGTGCATCCTGGGATATCTCCTACCTGCAATGCCTCCAAAGCAAAGCTAACTTTGAATAAAAGCCCCTCAAAAGCTGCAGGTTCTCATAGACGTCTATGGAGGCGTCGGAGATGCTTTGAAGCACCAAGAAAGTGACATGGGGTATAATTTTTTGGGCAAAGCAAATGCAATGTATAACTAGGACTGTAAGCTAACCATTTTATTTAGTGACAGGTGCTTTTTTGGCATTTAGAGTGCTTTAAAAATAGTGTATACAAGTGTAAACTAGCCCTAAAAGCCTCAGGTGTGGCCCCATAAATCGACAGAGGGCCAAATATAAATATTCAGTATATAGGATGCTACAGAAAACAGACTGAGGTCATTCTAGAGTAGATGGTCAGATTCTGCAGACATTCTACAAGAGTGGTTGGAATCTGAAGACATTACAGAAGACTGCTTGAGATCACTGCTATTACAACCCCTTTAAAAATCTACTTGCTACAGCCATCTTAAACATCCCTGGTGCCACATTTCATATTTCCCTCAGCAATATCTTGGAAGGTTTTCATTTATCCAAGTCATGGTATATCTAGTAGTATAGCCGATTGCCGCCAAATCATGTACCTGGTAAGTCGTTGTACTTCAAGTGATTGTACCAGGGTAATGCCAGCAGAGCCAATGGTCAACTCTCTTGTAACTAATTAGGAGCTTGATTGCTATTACAAGCAGCAGGTAGGGACATCCCCCTCCTGCCACCTTCCACAGCTTGCTTAGGCTCTCCCCTCCCACTGGGAGACCCAAGAAACCAGCCGGCATGTCCTCTGGCTGGCCGGACAGCTTAACAAAGCCAGGAATGGCTTTGATCAGCTGTTTGTTATAGTAACCCAGAAGCGATGACATGACATCACTCCAGTTTACCCAGATAGGCCCCCCGAGCATAGGATTATGTAATTAGAACAAGATGGTTCCACAAGTTTCACACCTCCCTTCCTATTCTTGGGTAATCAACATCTACACATTCCTGGTGGATGGATTAAGGTGTCTGGGCTACTTGTGTGGTTAAAAATGTTGGGGTATCTTCCGGACAATCATTAGAACTGAAGAATTGGCTTGAGGAAGCTACGAAATGTCTTCTACATTACAGAACAAGTTCAGTTGAATGTGACTAGCCCCTACTAGCTATCTCAGCAATAGCTATTATTAAAGGAGAAGTATGGAGTTAGCAAAAAAAAAAAAAAACACTTGACACTTCAGCTCTAAGACCAAGAACTCAGTGATCGCCTGACTATAGATCACTCAGATGCCAGTCTGCCTGCTGCACAGAGCAGTGACTATCAGTCACTACACCCTGCTTTGCTCCTCCAACACTAACTGGAGCACCAGGTTGGGGAGGGGGCAGGAGTGGCTGGTTGGTCACACCCTTTCCCTTAAAGGAGGAAACAGCTGTCAATGCAGATACTGTACTTGGATCCTGACAATGTTGTCAGGATCCTGCCTATACTTAACATGGTTCTGCTCCAAAGGCTGACAGAGGACAAAGAAATAAACCAAGCCAACGTAATAAACCCTTTTTCCATCACTGTCCCTGGAGAAGAGCCCAGGAAATAAATCAACTTCAGCCTGCTACCTGCAGGGCTCTGAGGTTGGTCACTTAAATGAATGCAGACACTGCATCTTTTTTTTTTATTTAGAGCACTGAGATTGCTCGGGTGTTAATGAGGGCATCGCTCCTGTTGAGCAGAGTTGGTTACTTATCAATACACTCCTTTATTGTCCAGTCAACAGGTTGGTGGAGGAGAGGTGACACCCAGGGCTGCTGATAAGACAGTACAACTGGTCCTGTAGTACTAAGCCCAGGTCCCATCAAATAAACAGGGAGGGGGGCTGGGGCAGCTTTGTTGTTCATTTCTGCCTAAACAAATAAATTGATTTTTACTAGACCACACTCCCACTCCTACTTGCTTACCAGTTCCTAAATTACATTTACCTGGGCCCTCATCGGTCAACAGAGCGAACCAGGAGGTGGGAACAAAGGAGGGGCTTGCATTCATTTTTTGGGCATAAGTGGATAAAGTCAGTGCTGCTGTTTAATGCACCTTGGGGGGGGTAAGTGGGGTTTAGGCGCAGTTGGGGGGCCCCGTCAGAAAGTCTGTATGGGGCCCCATGATTTCTAACAGCGGCCATGGTGACACCACTATAATATTTAACCCTGACAGTGAAAGTGGTGTCACCCTCTTGGCTCTGGTGTCAGCCAGAATCACATGAATTATAGAACAAAATTACAAAGCTTTTGCCAGATAAGAGAGATCATAAATGAATACTTGAACTCTGTGGTTAGTGGTTTGCCTGAAAGGTAGCTGTAATGACGGCTAAAGAGAAGGACACATGAGTTTTGCTTAGTAGTTTAAAAATGGATAAAGATCAAGAGGTAAGGTCAAATACATGGCTTATTTCTAATTCTGCAATGATAATACTTATTGTAGATTCATCTAGCCTCCCTTCTCAGAGTCGTAAGCTTGCTTGCATAATGGAGGTAAAGTGCAACTGTAATCTAGATCTTTAATATAAATCCAAAACTAAAACTATGATTAGAAAGACAATAGACTACAAAAAGGCAGCAATGGGGACCTTTGTTCCAGTGACACCAGTTTAGGAGTTATTTTGTGTTCCATAGATGCAACTTTCTGTTGTGTCTATGGGAAAGAAAGTGAAGGTAACACTCCCCAATGGGACATAGAAGATAAAAGAAAAACATGATAGACGTTTGAACCATTCTGTGCTCTTTCCAAAAAAGTTTAGCTTCAGATTTACTTTTGGCTTCAGAGATACACAAGTGCAAGAACTGATAAAATATGCTTCAAACCCTTCAGCCTAAATTAGGCTGCAATCCAATTCACAATAAAAAAAGCTTAAACACGATCCAACTTTTTCTACACCCCCTTGGGCATTTAATTCTGCCTTCAAATCAAAGACGGGTCATGTTTGATTGAATCTAGGATTTCACATATAGTGAGAAACAAGAGAATAGACATTCCCGATGGATAGAAAACAAATAGAAATAAGCATCTGGAAAGCCTAGTCCTTGCAGATAAAGGATCAGAACAATTAATTAGGCAAGCCCAGGAAATGTCAACGGGACTTGAAGACTTGGCTGTAGTTTCTGCCGAGATTCAGCACATTCTGAACAGGATCTTAACGCAGCATCTGCGGGAAGGCAGGTATTCATAAATCAAGAGCGCCGGTAAAAATTAGTAAACTAACCATCTTTAGGGATGCCAGTAAGTTGTCTTGGGGCTTCCAAGGAAGACAGAAGATTGATAGATCTGCATGTTTCCATGCAGTTGGGCCTTGGTAAAGGTCAAGCTTAAAGCAATTAGAGAGAAACATGCAATTGACCTAAATAGTAGATGTCCTGCTAATAGCGGTCATATAAAGTCTAAGGAGGGTTTCTTAAGGAAAGGATCAGTGGCGTGCTGACATAACATGAGTGCTTTAACCCTATCAGGTCTAATGCCCCGTACACACAGTCGGATTTTCCGACGGAAAATGTGTGATAGGACCTCGTTGTCGGAAATTCCGACCGTGTGTAGGCTCCATCATACATTTTCCATAGGAATTTCCGACACACAAAGTTTGAGAGCTTGCTATAAAATTTTCCGACAACAAAATCCGTTGTCGGAATTTCCGATCGTGTGTACACAAATCCGACGCACAAAGTGCCACGCATGCTCAGAATAATTAAAGAGATGAAAGCTATTGGCTACTGCCCCGTTTATAGTCCCGACGTACGTGTTTTACGTCACCGCATTCAGAATGATCGGATTTTCCGACAACTTTGTGTGACCGTGTGTATGCAAGACAAGTTTGAGCCAACATCCGTCTGAAAAAATCCATGGATTTTGTTGTCGGAATGTCCGATCAACGTCCGACCGTGTGTACGGGGCATTAGAGTACTTTATATCCTTATGATTAGGACACAGACTTGTATTATGGTAGTGAAAAGTCAACCTGTATATTGTCTATAGCAAGCAAAGTAAGCGTGACGGGGCAGAAGGGGGTGAGCTCACATGTGAGCAGGTGGCATGGGATCCCAGGGGCATGGAGTCTAGGGGCTAGCAAATGTGCTACTAGGGAATTCATTTGGACAGTGTGCAAACTCCAGGTCATGACCCCAAGGTTCAGCTTGCTGTATCGTGTAGCAACCAACCTGCACGAACTGGAGATGAACAGTGAAAGCACTCAGAGAGTAGAGGAGAAGACAGTTCCTGTGTTTGAGAGATGAAATAGAGGCAAAAAACAGGCCGAGGGTTGGGACAGGCAGCAGACAAGCGAACCCATTGAGGAAGAGCCAAGATAGTTACACGAGAAGTCCAAACAACCAGCGAGCAAAGCCACTGGGAAGGAGTTTTGAGGAAAACAGGAATGTTGCTTGGTTGTCAGACACTGGAAGGAAGATCCATTAAATAGGTGCAGTAAGAGGCACGTGACAATGACGTAACTGCCCACGACATTAACTAGGAATCCTGAAAGTGCCACAGGCTAAGGGAGAGGAGAAAATGTCTTCAAATTTTTTGGCCTCATAGTGTAGATTCGGGCAGGAGGTGTCCATAATCTTTGGGCTCTATAGTTGGCTTTGCATAGCCCTTAGGGTGGGAATGAGCAAGTGTGTGAATGAGGAAGGTAAGTGATATTAAATATTTTACATTTACTTTCTCCACACACCAGTCTGTCAATAAAACCCCAAAACATGGTGTAAATTTGGATTTTTTTGGAAGAGCTATAGAACCAAAATTTTATGGACATTTCATGTCCAAACCTACACTATGAGGCCAAAAAATGTGATGACAGTTGATAGCATATCTATTATATGGCTAAAGTATGTATTATTCAGTTCAGGTGTTTACAGTAAAGGGTGCTGGTAATACTACAACATACAAAGATATTTTAAAACATTGTGTGCTTCCAACATTGTGGCAAAGGTTTGGTGAAGGCTTATTTCTTTTCCAGCATGACTGTGCCCTGTGCACAAAGCCAGCTCCATAAAGACATGGTTTGACCAGCTTGGTGTATAGGAACTTGAATGGTGTGCTGACCTCAACCCTACTGAACACCTTTTGGGATGAATTGGAATGCTGATTGTGAGTCAGGTCTTCTCATCCAACATCAGAGCCTGACCTCACAAATGCTTTTTTGAGCTAAATAGGCACAAATCCCCACACACTCTCCAAATATTGGGGAAATCCTTCCCAGAGGAGTGGAGGCTGTAATAACCACAACAGGGGGCTGTTAGGTATATTATTGCCCATGATTTTGGAATTGGGTGTCCAACCAGCTCATATAGGTGTGATGGTCAGATGTCCAGGACTTTTTCACCATATAGTGATTCAACTATGCATTTAGCCAAGAGTTTTGCTTTCATTTAATTCTTCTCAAACAAAGTAGCAAGACTACCAATGGCTGGATTAACACGATATGACGTATGTTAACATGTGTTGCGTTAAGGCAGCCCATTCACTGAATATGCTGCCTAACGCACCATAAAGGTACATGTACTTTTTTTGTAATGCAGCACACAACACACAGTAGTGTGTTACTGTGTTCTAAAGTGTATTATAAATGGGTGTATTGGTAATGTGTGTTGGGGTGCCATTTAGAATGAATGCTGTCCCTATGCAACAATAGTGAACCCAGCCTTATAGTATGTTAATGACCTAATAACCACTAAAACCAATTGCCACTACTTAGTACTCAGTCATTTTTTTAGACCTTTTTGCTGCCTTTGACACAGTTAATCACCCAATCCTCCCTACAAAAAAAAAGAATCTTCTTTGGCCTCCAAGACTCTGCTCTTTCTTTGTTTCTCCTCCTACCTATCTCAATGCGTCTTTAGGGTCACCTACAACTCTATCTCCTTTTCTCCTCTTCCTCTTTCAGTAGAAGTTCCCCAAGGTTCCATCCTCAGCCCTCTTCGATTCTCTATCTACACCTACTTCCCTGGTCAGTTGATAACCTCACATGGCTACCAAAATCATCTCTATGCCCACAACATCCAAATCTATCTCTCTCTGGTATGGAGAAAAAGGGGAACCCCACACCAAAAAATAAATGGTGTGGGATCCCCTCTAAAATCCATACTAGACCCTTATCTAAACATGCAGCCTAGAGGGCCAGGAAAGAGGGTGGGACGAGTGAGAACTTTGCCAGGACAAGGGCCTCTTCCCCACAACCCTGGTTCAGTGGTTGTGGGGGTGTGTGGGGGGTAGCTTTTCGGGAATCAGGCAGCTCTCCTTAACAATGGGGCCCCCAGATCATGACCTCCCTCTATGTGAATATATATGGGGTCTTGCCCCTGACAATGTGCCCCACCCCATATTGTTGAGGGCATGTAGCCTGGTATGGTTTGGGGGGGGGGTGCTCGCTCATCCTACCCTTCCTGGGTGCAGGCTTGGATGAGGGTCTGGTATGGATTCTAAAGGGGACCCCCACGCTGTTTTTTTTTATGCCGGCTCTTTTGTTTACATTCTGCTGTCAGCAGGGATGACTCATCTATGTTAGGACACAAGAAGTGTAGCACTCCTTAATAAGATATAATATAGTTACACCAAAGCGAATAAAAAGCCCATCTTTAGTCCTCATGCAATAACAGTATGGTGAATAAAGATATGACCCAAAGAGAAGGAGATCCTCCACCACCTCAGGAAGCACACACAGTCTCTTCCCAGATGGAGTTTACCACCTACTGTAATTACAAGTGGTCAAGTCACGCAACAGTACTCCTGGAATGGTTCACAAGGGACCTGGTCCACCAATATATATATATACTCAGCTTAGAACTTTCCCACGCTGAAGTGGCCAGATGGTACTCTCATGGTGTAGTATTTCTTATAAATCCAATTTTAATAGATAAAAAGGATGCACTCACATGGATCCAGATAAAAAACAGCACGATAACACTTATGATGGCAAAACGCGTAGGGTGGTGCTTTGGTATGTGACATCATCATGTACTGGAGCGGAGCACGGCCTTCTTACTGGTCATGGCCACTGAGTCATTTGTTGTGGGGACGGGACTGTTGTGGGTGCTGTTTCCTATCAACCAGCACAAATAGCACACAAAATTGCATCAAAAGACATGTAGATTCAATATTGATGCATTTCCACTGAAGTCTGTTGATGACACTGCATTGCATCAAAGTAGCACAGGACCCTTCCCCAAAATCCTGCATTGATGTGAACAGGCACCATTGGAAGCAATGTCTTTTCCATTTTCATGGGATTCAATGCAACCCAAGTGAACCAGTGTGAACCAGTGTGAACCAGGCCTTAGTGCGTAGCGTTGCTGAAAGTAATTACAATGCATCTAACAAAACTCCCTGCTGTTTTAATAAGTCATCAGTAAGGGAAGCAGACTTATTTATAGAAGAGAGGGATTGGATACCCCAAGACAGAACCAAGTGGGAAGTCACATTTGTTTGAATTCTAGCAACATGCAAAACCTTTATTTTTTGTAGAGTATATAATAATAATAATAATAATAATAATAATAATAATAATAATAATCTACCTACCTCCAGAGGGAACTCTCTGTCACGCTCCCCAAATTGAAATCATACAGCTTTGTAAGAATCAAGATGACCTGTAAAAAAATAATAAATATATTACTATGCATAAAAGACAGGGGAGGAATACAGAGAATAGACAGCTATTTAAGATTTATATATATATATATATATATATATATATATATATATATATATATATATATATATATAGACTCCTTGCTTACTTCCTCCTCAGCCAATCAAGCTCCACCTACCTGTTTCGTCACAATCCTGTGACTTCCTCTGGGAATTCCCAGAGGAAGTCACGAGATTGTGACGAAACCGGTAGGAGGCGCTTGATCGGCTGACAAGGAAGTAAGCAAGGAGTCTTTTGTACTACAGGCTTAGGACGGGGCAAACGCCGGGAACCGTGGCTGCAGATTCGGTCTCCAGGTGACATTATCGCCCCCTTTCTGTCCATAAGTATACCAAGGTGTGTTTTTATTGTGTTAAATGTGAGTGTGCATCTATGTGGGATTTTAGTTGCAATAACCCTGTTTTAAAACGTTATCACACCATTGCAAGCTTCTATTGTCTTTCACATGTGTTATATATGAGGAGGTTGCTGATAGCCAAGAGGAAACAGTGGCTTGTGATCAGAAGGAAGGAGTGATCTTTGTATCACCATTTAAGCCACAACTAGCCACCACAGAAAAGAGATACCACAGGAGGATCTTCCCAAGCTGATAATATTATTTATCACAGGCTTGTTTAAAAAACCCTTAAGGTGAGGGTACATCTGGTGGAGGGGTGTGTGCACATTACATGAAGATACCATCATCTCGTTTTATGTTTATGTGTTTGGACTTTTGACATATGAAGAATTTTTGTGCAATACACGGAGCACGTGCACTTTTCTTATATATATATTTTTGGACACTGCATGAAGATATTACCATCACGTTCTATACTTATGTTTTTATGATGGACTTTTTATATTATTGAGGATTTGTGTCACACGGAGCACGTGCACTTTATTTATATTCTATGTTTGACTTTATTACTTTTACATCACAGGATATATGCATTTAGTTATTAGTTTAATAGTTATCTAATTTTATATTTTATATTATTTATTTATTTTTAGCGCCGCACATTTGGCATATCATTACTAATATTTGTACATCTTCTAGATTAGTCTTTCTCATAGGATGCAAATCCCCTTTTATTATACTGTCCTGAATACATTTCATCAGGTTTACATAGCAATGGCATTTACTAAATTCCCCGACGTCAGACCCTGGAGCAGGCATCTGCATCCCGGGCTGTGTAAATGTAAAGAGAATTAGTTGTGTTTAATTGATTCCTCCCGACAGCTCATATTTCACAGCCGCCATGTCTGCGGGGTTAGATTGAATGCCTTCACTTCTAGGAATAAGAGCCGCTAATGACTTTAGGTGTTATCTCATCTGCTTAAACGTGTCCCTCAAAGCTTAAGTTTAATCTGCGTATATTACCCCTTCCCTGATTCAATGAACATGCTAATGAAATCTTTAAATAAAACCTTTCCATATTCAATACATACCTTATTTTAAACCCAATGATGTAATCACTGGGTCTCTGTGCTACTCTATGCAATGCCGGCAGATCATGGCTGGTGGGAGGGGCCAGCATGGTGCTGTGAACATCTTCCTGAAAACATCACAACACCCTGCTCTCAAAAGCCCTCGACCCTGATGCAAGCAGCGGGAGAGGTTATGCAAATATCAAAATGCCTTGATGGGCAGGTGCTCCTAGGCAGGCTGTATTTGTATTAAGGCCACATTAGGTAATGCCCACATGTGACTGAAAGAACTGAGATCCAATGAATGAAATGAATAAGCCAGGGACAGTCAGGCTGGGGAGGAAAGGTCTAGATCAGTGGTTCTCAACACCGGTCCTCAGGACCCACTAGCAGGCCAAGTTTTAAGTATTACCTTGGGGAGATGCAGACTAGAATACAGCAATTACTGAGCAGCAAATGATATCACCTGTGATGTATTTCAGTTATCTTGCAAACCTGGCCTGTTAGTGGGTTCTGAGGACAGGAGTTAAGAACCACTGGTCTAGATGATGCTAGATATCCTTCATCCAGTTATTGTGATGGGCTCTATTTGACTTGCTGCAGCTTCTAACGCACAATGTGAGAAGCTCACAGTGTGCAGTGAAATCAGAGTAAGTCATTTCAGTACAGGAGAGGAGCCGGTACAATTGTGCAAGACTGAAGGGAAGGTTCAGCTTTAAAAAGACACTACACTTTCAATGAAGACTCATACTGAGTGTAACCAGGTGTTGGGCTACAGCACTAGATTGTAAGCTCTAACAAGCAGGGCCCTCTGATTCCTCGTGTACCAAATTGTATTGTAACTGTAATGTTTGCCTTTATTTTGTAAAGAGCTGCGCAAACTGTTGGCGCTATATAAATCCTGAATAATAATAATATGGAGATGGAGACATTGCCCTTTATTCTTCACTCCCTCTACTGAGTTGCTGATGTTATGCTGCACCATTCTCATCTGGCCAGCAGGGGGAGAGCTAAGGCCAAGTAAGCCCATAGACTTGCATGCAGAGCGCTGAGAATGTTGGGAGTTGTACTTTGAGATGGCTGCCATACAATGACTACACTATAACAGTTACACTACAGATCCCAAACGTCACTGTGCAGTGTGAGTGAAAAGATGATTTTTATTAAACTTCCCAGGAAAGTTCTTCCTCTTGGCACTGAAGGAGTTAGAGAAAGAGTACCTTTATCTGAATAATCGCCTGCCAGCTGGAGCCCATACCGTTGGAGATCCAAGCCTGAGACTGGGAGTGAAGACACATGGGGCAGCACAGCACCGCCAACATCACAGCAACTGCACTGATTCAACAGGGAGACTAGAGCATCCACGCACCCTCTGCTTCCCACTGCTGATCACCAAAGGCTTTTAGGGAGGGACCGAGGGGGCCCCCCTTCTACAGTGAGGCAGGTCACCACTGCATCCCAGGGACTGGTGAGAAGGCTATTCACCCATTGCTAATACTACCAGCAGGGACTGAGCCAATAAGAGCAGAACACCAAGTGTACCCAATTTATACTGCACCCATGCTGCACTCTTTACTGCACTTATAACAAATCTAGACTGTACCTATACCAACCCTATACCGCATTATACCAAACCTTTGCCACATCTGAACCACATCTACCTTGCACCTGTGCAGAGACTATACCGTACCTACTGTATACTGCATGCAGGTTAACTGGGGCTGTTGTTAAGTGCACCAATGCTCTTAAAGGGCCCCAATGATAGCCGGCAGAAGAACATCTCAAAGGCCTGCCCCTCCTGTAATAATTATTCTGCAAGCTCCCTTTGTTTCCCTGCCCCTTCCGCTACCATCCTTTTTTTCTTTTGGGCAGTGCATACCCAATAGGTCTAGGACTAGCGTCATCACCATACATGCACTGTGGTAGTATAGTTCCAGCACTTGGTAGATCAAACTTTGCTGCTGCTCACTGCTGCCCTTGAGCTGACCTTGCTACTCTTAATGTTAATCTGGACATCAAATGTCATTTTATGCCTAGTCCTTACTGTTAATCACTTTGTATGCTAAATTGTGTTATTACCATTGTTATTCCATTTTATGCTTGCCCAGATACCAATCATATTGGGTGACAATGTATAAGTTTGCCTTTACTACCTGATTTGATGCCTGTTTTCTTTGATTGAACACTACTACTGGGAACTAAGTATTACTTTCTGCGATTTCCTGTGATATGGTGTGTTAGAAGGTATAAGCTTTTTGGAAAAGGTCAAAGCAAAGAACAGAGGACCCACCCCATTCAGCGGCTCCTACGGGGGTAGCTCTACACAAGTGATTTCTCCAAACTGAATTTTTCATTTTCAGATTGTCATGATTACCTTTTACATACAGGTTTGTAAATACTCCCTCTAGTGGTAATTTGTATATTAGATAGAGCAGCCAGCATCAGTGCTAAACAGCTAACCTGCTAGGACAGCATAAGCCACCCACTGTGAGCCTATAATCTTTGTTGGCAGGAAAATTGATAGACTGGGTATTGGTCAGTGCATCTCCATTTTATATAAGTAATTTTAGTTCAAAATCATATCTCAGGTATGACTTGTTTTTTAGATTATTTACTGGTATTTAGTCCCAGCTAGATCAGAAGTGTCAGCCTGTAAGTCCCCCATAGAGGCTGTCATGTGACCTGCCTGAGCTCAGAGCTTATAACACTCAAAAAAAAGCATCATCAGTGCCTGCAGAAAGTAAGCAGAAGCTGAAGTGCAAAATAAATATTTTTATTTATTTTTTTCTCAAAAAGATTTTTTTCTTTTTGCAACTTTAACCACTTTACACCAAAGCCAATTCTCTTCTACTTTAAAAAATTTTTTTTGTTTGTTTTTTGCTAGAAAATTATTTAGAAGCCCCAAACATATATATATATATATATATATATATATATATATATATATATATATATATATATATATATATATATATGTATATATATGTATATATATATATATATATATTAGCAGAGACCCTAGGAAATAAAATGGCAGTTGTTGAAATTTTTATATCACACAGTATTTGTGCAGCAATTTTTCGAACTCCATTTTTTGGAAATAATACACTTTAATTAATTTTAATGCAAGAAAACACAATAGATAACCCAATTTTTTGGTAAAATCTAAAATATGATGTTGGTATGCAGAGTAACTAGATATCCTACATGCAACGCTTTAAAATTGTGCACACTCGTGGAATGGAGCCAAACTACAGTACTTAAAAATCTCCATAGGCGACGGTTTAACATTTTTTACAGGTTACCAGTTTAGAGTTACAGAGGAGGTCTAGTCCTATAAATATTGCTCCCACTCTAACGATCGCAACAATATCTCACATGTGTGGTGTGAACGTCGTTTACATATTCGGGCGTGACCTATGTATACGTTCGCTTCTACGAGGGGAAGGGGGCGCTTGAAAAAAAAAAATTATTATTGTTTTTTTTTTTTTTAGTTTTTTTTTTTTTACACTTTCCCTTATTTTTTTTTTTTCTTGACCACTTTTATTCCTATTACAAGGAATGTAAGCTTCCCTTGTAATAGGAATAGGGCATTACAGGTCCTCTTTACTGAGAGATCTGGGGGTCTATAAGTCCCCACATCTCTCCTCTATGCTGGAAAATCTGAGATAAAAAAAATCTCAGGCTTTCCAGCGCAAAAAAAAAAAAAAGCCGGAAATGACGTCAGTGATGTCCGAGGATCATAGAGATGGCAGAGGGGCAACACCTGGTCCCCCCTCCCACCGCCCTCTGAAGCTTCTCTGGCCTTTCCCGTGTGATCGGGGAGCCGGAGAATGAATCCGTCGGCTCTACCATAGAGCTGGCCGTGGACTAGACATGACACTGTAAAAGCAATCAAGCGGCTAAACAGCTGCTAAAATGGCTTCTACTCTTTGGTGAACCACAGTGGCGGCTGGTGGTATATTTTTTTTTGTGCCTGTGACTCCTGCCACCCCCGGTCGTTCGGGGTCACAGGCACCCCCCCAGTCGGTCAGCCACCAGCCCCACACTTACCCCATCTAGGTCACGGGCATCGCTTCCTCTGGGCAGCGGCTTCACCCTGCGTCTCCTCCTCCTGGGCTTCACGGCGGCTTCCCCTGCGTCCCCTCCCTCCTCCTAGGTGGCAAAAAAGGTTCGCTTATCCTCTCGGCCAATTGGGTGACCCGATTCCTAATTGGCCGTGAGGAGAATCAGGAAGACAATGGTGAATATTAATTCGCTATTGTCACACAACTGGGTGGGCTCGGGGCACAGTGCTCTGCACCATGAGCCCACCCTTTTTTGAAGCCAATTATAGCCTCAGGCTCTAATCATGTGCTTCTAAAAAAAAAAAAAAACCCATTGGAATCCATGCGTCCGGCGCCCTGCATGTAGATTAGGGGCCGGCGCTTAGATTGGGGGGTGTCGCCCCTGCGCCCTGTATGGACGGGCTGCCACTGGTGAATCACCTGCTGAAAAAAAAGATTTCTGGATAATGCCTGTAGCTGCTCCTTTGTTAGCACATGAGCACTGCAGCACAACTGACTGGCTCCTTTTTCTGATTCTCCCTCTTCCAGTCTGAGCTCTGCTGTACAAGGGGCTGCAAAAGGCTGATACCAGGTCACATCCAGGTACTTACACTGCCTGCATTAAAAAAAATGACATTTAATGATGTAATAACGATTACAGAGCTGTATTTTTTGTGTCTTTTCTATCTCAGTTGTATGATCGCAATCAGAAGACTGCGTCAGTTTTTGTTTTTTTTTCACACCTGCGAGAAAATTCTCTCATTTGTTTTCTCGCTTTACATTGAAAGTCATTTAACAATATTGTTATGCAAACAATTCCCGAAAACAGAAGACAAATGTCAGAGCAAAGAAAACATTATCATTCCGCACTATACTGAGCATTGTGATGGGAATGAAAGAGTCTGCTGCAGGCAGTGCAGGCAAATGCCGGAGGAGAAAACCGGGAACAAGAGAGGAACAATGGTGATGGGATAAGTCCGCTTATAGAGGGATAAAACACCGCTGGGGAATAACATGGAGGAGAGGGATTGTAAAGGAGATGAACGGATTGATCTGAGAAAGACAAAATCTGCCCTGGATCCAGTTTACTGAGCAGATCCCCCATACCCCGAGAGGGTCACTTTAATCTGATCTCCGACCCCGAGAGGGTCACTTTAATCTGATCTCCAACCCCGAGAGGGTCACTTTAATCTGATCTCCGGGCCCGAGAGGGTCACTTTAATCTGATCTCCGGCCCAAGAGGGTCACTTTAATCTGATCTCCAACCCCGAGAGGGTCACTTAAATCTGATCTCCGGCCCCAAGAGGGTCACTTTAATCTGATCTCGAACCCCGAGAGGGTCACTTAAATCTGATCTCCGGCCCCAAGAGGGTCACTTAAATCTGATCTCCGGCCCCGAGAGGGTCACTTTAATCTGATTTCCGGCCCCGAGAGGGCCACTTTAATCTGATCTCCGGCCCTGGGATGGTCACTTTAATCTGATCTCCGGCCCCGAGAGGGTCACTTTAATCTGATTTCCGGCCCCGAGAGGGTCACTTTAATCTGATCTCCGGCCCCGAGAGGGTCACTTAAATCTGATCTCCGGCCCCAAGAGGGTCACTTAAATCTGATCTCCGGCCCCGAGAGGGTCACTTTAATCTGATTTCCGGCCCCGAGAGGGTCACTTTAATCTGATCTCCGGCCCCGAGAGGGTCACTTTAATCTGATCTCCGGCTCCGGGATGGTCACTTTAATCTGATCTCCGGCCCCGGGAGGGTCACTTTAATCTGATCTCTGGCCCCGAGAGTGTCACCTTAATCTGATCTCCGGCCCCGAGATGGTCACTTTAATCCGATCTCCGGCCCCGAGAGGGTCACTTTAATCTGATCTCCGGCCCCGAGAGGGTCACTTTAATCTGATCTCCGGCCCCGAGAGGGTCACTTTAATCTGATCTCCGGCCCAGAGAGGGTCACTTTAATCTGATCTCTGACTCCGGGATGGTCACTTTAATCTGATCTCTGCCCCGAGAGGGTCACTTTAATCTGATCTCTGCCCCGAGAGGGTCACTTTAATCTGATCTCCAGCCCTGAGAGGGTCACTTTATTTGATCTCCCGCCCCGAGATGGTCACTTTAATTTGATCTCCGGCCTTCCCTTTAGTATTGCACAGTTGTACCGGCTCTTCTCCTCTACTGAAATGACTTACTCATGGAAAAAAGTGAATTTAGATTTAACGTATATGTGAACCTCCACTTTTTAAAACAACCCATTCAGTTTAATATTGAAATGAAAGACAAAACATTTGTTTATCCAGGGCCTGTTTTCAGCAGGCACATGGGGGAACACCGTTCCAGCACTGAATGTATGTAATGGCAAGGGGTGCTGAAGGATCTATTGATGCTTGTACTAGTGAATCTATTGTCACTGGGGGGGGATCTATTGTCGCTGGAGGGCAGGGATGTGCAGTCAGGGGAGGCAGGTGAGGCACCTGCCACAAACATTTAAAAAAAAGATGGGCTTCAAAGGGTCGTAGATCAATGTCAATGACCTGGGGTCACAGAGACGCCAAATTTGGGGATGTATGTAGCTGAAGTCTTATCATCTATAGTTCCGGAGATACAGGACTCCTTGTGCAGCCTGTCAGAAGCTACATACAGAGCAGCCAGTTTAACCACTTGCCGACTGGCTCACGTCGACATACGTCGGCAAAGTGGCACTTTACCGCGAATCACCATATGGGTACGTCGGCTCCTTTAAGAGCCATAGCAGGAGCGCACGCGCACACGCCTGCTGCACAGCAGGGGACCTGATGCGCATGGCCACACAAATCCTCGTTCTGACAGGACAGAAGAGACAGATCTGCTGTTTGTAGTAATTAAAAACAGCGATATGTCTCCTCCCCCAGTCAGTTCCATCCCCCCACAGTAAGAAACACTAAACTAGGGAACACATTTAACCCCTTAATCGCCTCTAGTGTAACCCTTTTCCCTGCCAGTGACATTTACACAGTAATCAGTGCATTTTTTTAGCACTGATCGCTGTATAAATGTCAATGGTCCCAAAAAGGTGTCAAAAGTGTCCAATCTGTCCACCGCAATGTCGCAGTACCGCTAAAAATCGCAGATCACCATCATTTATAGTAAAAAAAAAAATAATAATAAAAATGCCATAAATATATCCCCTATTTTGTAGACACTATAACTTTTGCACAAACCAATCAATATACGCTTATTGTGATTTTTTTTTTTTTTTTTTTAACAGTAAACTGATGAAGAAATTTGTTTTTTAAAAACATTTTTAGGGATATTTATTATAGCAAAACTTAAAAAATATTGTTTTTTTTTTTCATAATTGCCGCTCTTTTTTTGTTTATAGCGCAAAAAATTAAAACCGCAGGAGGTGATCAAATACCACCAAAAGAAAGCTCTATTTGTCGAAAAAAAAGGACGTCATTTTGTTTGGGTACAAAAGTTTACCCTGGTGATTTTGGCCTGATAACATGCACACAAGTTGACACAAATGGATTTGAATGGCTATTAAAGGTAACCATCCATAGTGTGTGTATATAAAAGGTCAATGAGTTTCTGGACTCCTGACAGACCCTTGCATCTTTCATCCAGTGCTGCACTGACGTTTCTGGATTCTGAGTCATGGAGAAAGCAAAAGAATTGTCAAAGGATCTGCGGGAAAGGGTAGTTGAACTGTATAAAACAGGAAAAGGATATAAAAAGATATCCAAAGAATTGAAAATGCCAATCAGCAGTGTTCAAACTCTAATCAAGAAGTGGAAAATGAGGGGTTCTGTTGAAACCAAACCATGGTCAGGTAGACCAACTAAAATTTCAGCCACAACTGCCAGGAAAATTGTTCGTCATGCAAAGAAAAACCCACAAATAACTTCAGGTAAAATACAGGACTCTCTGAAAACATGTGGAATGGCTGTTTAAAGATGCACAAAAAGGAGACACTTGAAGAAAGATGGGCTGCATGGTCGAGTCGCCAGAAGTAAGCCATTACTACGCAAATGCACAAAGTATCCCGCTTACAATACGCTAAACAGCACAAAGACAAGCCTCAAACTGGAGTGATGAGACCAAAATTGAGCTTTTTGGCCACAACCATAAATGCTACATTTGGAGAGGAGTCAACAAGGCCTATGATGAAAGGTACGGAGTTGGATCATTGATGTTTTGGGGATGTGTGAGCTACAAAGGCACAGGAAATTTGGCCAAAATTGTTGGCAAGATGAATGAGGTATGTTATCAAAAAATACTGGAGGAACATTTGCATTCATCAGCCAGGAAGCTGTGAATGGGACGTACTTGGACATTCCAACATGACAATGATCCAAAACACAAGGCCAAGTCGACCTGTCATATGCTACAGCAGAATAAAGTGAAGGTTCTGGAGTGGCCATCTTAGTCTCCTGACCTCCAATATCATTGAGCCACTCTGGGGAGATCTCAAACATGCTGTTCATGCAAGACAGCCCAAGAATTTACAGGAACTGGAGGCTTTTTGCCAAGAGGAATGGGCAGCTTTACCATCTGAGAGATAAAGAGCCTCATCCACAAATACCACGAAAGTCTTCAAGCTGTCATTGATGTTAAAGGGGGCAATACACATTATTAAGAACTGGGGTATGTAAACTTTTGATCAGGTTCATTTGGCTGGTTTCTGTTGCTACTATGATTTAAAAAGCATAAACACAGTTGATTGATAATAAATGGCTTCAGCCAAACACTAACCATGAGTGAAAGAAAAGTTTTTTTTTATTGTTCATATTCTCTAAAAAATGGGCAAGAAATCATAAATTCTGCCAGGGTATGTAAACTTATGAGCACAAAAGTATATATATATATATATATATATATATATATATATATATATATTCCAAAAAAAATATTAATACCTTGTTTTCTCTTTTTTTTTTATAAGTGCTCACATAATCTCTGTTCTCAGCTGCATAAAGGACTTAGAGAGGTGGGGGTGGGGAGTAGCAGTACGCTGATCTTCCCAGTGAATTGCAGTGCAATGGGGGCATGTCAGCACAGGTCTTGGCCATTGGGGGACAGGCAGGTTGTTCTCCCAGCAGAGCCAGAAAACTGACCACACTGGGATGGATGTGCTCTAATGCCTAGTGTGGTCAGTTTGAAATCAGGAGGACTTGCAGGAACACCAGGAATTTCACATAAAGGAAGAAATACAAAGAGAACAGGATAATATATAATACAAGTACATGGTACAACAGACACATATCAGGAATATGAAATGTTGGGGTAACATATTGTTTAACTTACCACACCATGTTTTAAAATCAAAGTTCATTATAGAGTGAAGTCAGATTAAAACGCACACAGCCGGCATGCTTCAAAGGCTAAGCCCCTTCATGAGGGCATGAAAGATTAAATATGTTGTGAATAGACTTGGCAACAATAATTCAGTTAATGTTCAAACTATAATGTAGGGTAGATGCACCCTTGCCAGCAGCTGGTTGTTACAGCATTATGGAAGAGGTAGCAATGAGCCTGCAGAGGGTGTATTTAAGAACATCTCTCCTACATTGCAAACAGGTGTTCCTAGATCACCAACAAAAAGACAAGGTGGATGATGCCTTAGTACAAGATACTTAAAGTGCATAGAAAATAAAATTTGCTACAAGTGACATTTTCTACTTTAAAACCCAAGCATATTAAAAAAAAATAAAAATGAATTGTCCAGCATGATATAAAATAATGTGCAGCCTCAATGCTCATCTCCCCTCCAGTACTGACCCCTGCAGAATCTCTGCACTGTCCTGATTCTGCTGCTCCTCTGGGTTGAGTGACACCAGGCATCATTTAACCCATTTCCAGTGAGCCCAAGGAGATATGAACACACTCCCTTGAGGATGCATCATCACACTGGTCTGGACTCACAGTGCACCGAGTGAAGCTCACGTGTCATTGTGAAGTCTGTGAAGGAATCATGTAGCAGTACCCATGTGGGAGCCGCTGGATAGGCTGGGTCCTCTGTTCTTTGCTTCAACCTTTTCCATAAAACCTCAGCCCCTCTGACCAGGTTGGGTGTACAAACATACAATATCCAAATAAATTACTGAAAGTAATGCTTAGTTCCCAGTAGTACCGCTATATCAAAGAAAACAAGCACCAGACCAGGTAAAGACAAACTTCTATATTGTCACCTAATATGGTTGTTAACTAGGCAAGCATAAAATGAAATACCAATGGTAATAACACAATTTAGCATACAAAGTGAATAACAGTAAGGACTAGGCATAATCCAACATTTGGCATCCAGATCAGCATAAACAGTAGCAAGACCACCTCAAGGGCAGCAGTGGCCAGCAGCAAAGTTTAGCCGGTTCCCGACCGGCTCACGCAGATATACTGCAGCAGAATGGCTCTCCTGGGCGAAATCCAGTATTGGTATGTCCGTGCCCTTCTCGGCCACCAGAGGGCGCACGAGCGCGCACCCGATGCACGGCGGGGGACCTGATGCACTTGGCCGGTGGTCACGATCGCTGCCGGTCACGCGCGATCACATGCACGAGCGCCAGCACGGGGAATTGTGTGTGTAAACACACAAATCCCTGTGCTGTCAGAGGAGAGGAGACATGTCGTTTGTTCCTAGTAAGTAGGAACAGCGAAATGTCTCCTCTCTTACTCAGTCCTTTTCCCATACAGTTAGAACACACCGAGGGAACACACATTTAACCCCTTGATCGCCCCCTAGTGTTCATCCCTTCCCTACCAGTGTCATTTACACAGTAATCAGTGCATTTTTATAGCACTGATTGCTGTATAATTGTCAATGATCCCAAAAATGGGTCAAAAGCGACCGATCTGTCCGTTGCAATACTGCTAGAAATCGCAGATCGCCGCCATTACTAGTAAAAAAATTAAAATAAAAAACATAAAAATGCCATAAATCTTTCCCATAGTTTGTAGACACTATAACTTTTGCGCAAACCAATAAATATACGCTTATTGTGATTTTTTTTTTTTTTTACCAAAATTTTGTAGAAGAATATATATCGGCCTAAACTGATTAAGAAATTTGTTTTTCAAAAAAAAATTGGGGATATTTATTATAGCAAAAAGTAAATAATATTGATTTTTTTTTTTCAAAATTGTCGCTCTTTTTTTGTTTATAGCGCAAAAAATAAAAACCGCAGAGGTGATCAAATGCCACCAAAAGAAAAGCTCTATTTGTGGGAAAAAGAGGACGCAAATTTTGTTTGGGTACAGTATTGCATGACCGCGCAATTGTCAGTTAAAGCAACACAGTACCAAATTGTAATAAGTGCTCTGGTCAGGAAGGGGGTAAAATCTTCTGGGGCTGAAGTGTTTAATCTACCAAGTGCTGGAACTATACTGCCAGAGTGCATTTATGGCATCAATGCTAGTCCTAGACCGATTGGGTATGCACTGTCCAAAAGAAAAGAAGGACGGTAGCAGAAAGGGCAGTGAAACAATTATTACAGGAGGGGCAGTCCTTTGAGATGTTCTTCTGCCGGCTATCGTCAGGGTGCTTTAACAGTGTCTTTGCACTTAACGACAGTCCCAGGGCATAGGGGGCAGAAGGGGATGCTGTGCCCATCCTACATCTGGACTATTATTAAATATGACCTTTCCATTCTAATCCATAGACAATTATAAAAAGTTGAGCACCAGGCACAAAAATTTTCAAAAATATATTCCTCAATATCCTCAAAGGATATAAAACCCCTTTATGTGTACCAAATGCCTTTGATATCACAGATATTATCTTGCAAAAGTAGCAGTGAAATCATCACTGGGCTGTACATAGCCTGCACAGAGAGCAAAGCTGTGGGAGGGACCCAGCAAGCTCGACCCACTACAGGACACTACAGGAGGAGGCGGAGACAACACCAGTCACCCTGCACAAGAAGAGAAAGCAGCAGTGAGAGGTCATTACAGGAAAAGCCACACTGGATTACTGCACAGATCTGGAAGAAATACACAAATCACACAAAGATTCCAGAAAGAATACACATGATTAATGTACCTCAGTGGGGCAAAAAAGTATTTAGTCAGCCACCAATTGTGCAAGTTCTCCAACTTAAAAAGATGAGAGAGGCCTGTAATTGTCATCATAGGTATACCTCAACTATAAGAGACAAAATGTGGAAACAAATCCAGACAATCACATTGTCTGATTTTTGAAAGAATTTATTTACAAATTATGGAGGAAAATAAGTATTTGGTCAATATCAAAAGTTCATTTCAATACTTTGTTATATATCCTTTGTTGGCAATGACAGAGGTCAAACGTTTTCTGTAAGTCTTCACAAGGTTGTCACACACTGTTGCTGGTATGTTGGCCCATTCCTCCATGCAGATCTCCTCTAGAGAAGTGATGTTTTGGGGCTGTCGCTGAGCAGCATGAACTTTCAACTCTCTCCAAAGGTTTTCTATGGGGTTGAGATCTGGAGACTGGCTAGGCCACTCCAGGACCTTGAAATGCTTCTTACGAAGCCATTCCTTCGTTTCCCGGGTGGTGTGTTTGGGATCATTGTCATGCTGAAAGACCCAGCCACGTTTCATCTTCAATGCCCTTGCTGAAGGGAGGAGATTTGCACTCAAAATCTCACGATACATGGCCCCATTCAATCTTTCATGTACACAGAGAAACAGCCCCAAAGCATGATGTTGCCACCCCCATGCTTCACAGTAGGTATGGTGTTCTTTGGTAGAAACACAACTCGCCGTGTTTGGAGGAGAGAGTTGCAACCAAACAGTTCTACTTTGGTTTCATCTGACCATATGACATTCTCCCAATCCTCTTCTGGATCATCGAAATGCTCTCTAGCAAACCTCAGATGGGCCCAGACATGTACTGGCTTAAGCAGGGGGACACGTCTGGCACTGCAGGATCTGAGTCCCTGGCGGCGTAGTGTGTTACTGATGGTAGCCTTTGTTACGTTGGTCCCAGCTCTATGCAGGTCATTCACTAGGTCCCCCCCGTGTGGTTCTGGGATTTTTGCTCACCGTTCTTGTGATCATTTTGACCCCACGGGGTGAGATGTTGCGTGGAGCCCCAGATCGAGGGAGATTATCAGTGGTCTTGTATGTCTTCCATTTTCTAATTATCGCTCCCACAGTTGATTTCTTCACACCAAGCTGCTTGCCTATTGCAAATTCAGTCTTCCCAGCCTGGTGCAGGTCTACAATTTTATTTCTGGTGTCATTCGACAGCTCTTTGGTCTTCACCATAGTGGAGTTTGGAGTGTGACTGTTTGAGGTTGTGGACAGGTGTCTTTTATACTGATAACAAGTTCAAACAGGTGCCAGTAATACAGGTAATGAGTGGAGAACAGAGGAGCCTCTTAAAGAAGAAGATACAGGTCTGTGAGAGCCAGAAATCTTGCTTGTTTGTAGGTGACCAAATACTTATTTTCCACCATAATTTGCAAATAAATTCTTTCAAAAATCAGACAATGTGATTGTCTGGATTTGTTTCCACACTTTGTCTCTCATAGTTGAGGTATACCTATGATGACAATTACAGGCCTCTCTCTTTTTAAGTGGGAGAACTTGCACAATTGGTGGCTGACTAAATATTTTTGTATATAGACAATATTTGTCAAAGCGACAAATGCAAAATGTAAATATCAGTTTTCGGAGAAGCTCCATTTTCAACCTTCACTCAATGTCCTGGCAATGCAGCAGACACTTGCGGCAAGTGAGGCCAGCAAAGGAGACGCGGGTATGACCTGAGACGACTGGCGGCATGTCCCATGCTGTAAAGCTGAGTTATTGGCAGATCTCACAGATGTGGAATCTTTAAATGGCCAAAAAAATTTGGCAATTTCTCTCCGGCACAGTCCCCGATCAGCCATAATGAATCAGTGACAGATGCTCAAGGCATTTATCCTTTAAACGAAGGTTGCCTCTCTGCTTAACCTCATTTCCCAGGAGGGGAATCTTGGGGGAAAAACATGAGGCGGCTGACAGCTGGAGTGATGGACCATCTCCCGGAATGGCGGTGCTTAGCGTAGGTCATATGATGTCAATACATAAGTCAATATTATAGAGCCATGATCAACCACAAAGAGACATAGATCTGTGGATTTAGGACCATGAAGAGGCTGGAACTTTATGCAGAATAAAAAAAAATGTTTTACATTTTGAGAGATAAGGAGTAAAACGCCTTTTAGGTGGACTGACACTTTGGAAATGTTATGGCTTTCAATTGTGGCTTGTGTTACATTTACCTCTCCAGGGATCCTGCACTGGGTCTCCTGTCCAGCACACAGCTGATGGCACTTTCGGGTTAAATCCAGCATGAACACATATCCTAATTGGAGCCACAGACAATCAGGAGAGAGCTTTTGTAAATGACACCAGCATTGAGAGTCCATGTGTGGCTCAGCGGTCAGGCAGCACGGCATTATGCTGCAGAGGAGCCCCCCTGCTGCAGGCCTTACATCTTTGGTCCTTTGTTCCAGACTCTGAGTACTCCATGTTGTCTAGTGCGCCCTTTCACCCCTGAGTATCCAGTGACATGTAGTGACCCCAGTGTGCCTCTATGTATCCCATGACTTTAGTGCACCCCAGAGCATCCAGTGTCATCTAGTGACCTCAGTGCACCGCTGTGCAGTCCATGACACCCCCGTGTACTCCATTAATCTAGTGCCCCCTGAGGATCCAGTGTCATCTAGTGACCCCAGTGAGCCCTGCCCTGTGCACCCTATGACTCCATGACATCCCTGTGCACCCCATGAATCTAGTTCAAAAGAAAAGCAGAATAATTATTATGGGAGGGGCAGTCCTTTTTAGATGTTCTTCTGCTGGCTATCATTGGGGCCATTTCAGGTGGCCCCAATGCGCTTTCTTGGTCCTCTATTCCAGACTCTGAGCACTCTGTGTTCTATAGTGTGCTCTTTGCACCCCTGAGCATCTAATGCCATGTAGTGACCCAGGTGCACCTCTGTGCACCCCAGTACTTTAATGCACCCCAGAGTAGCCAGTGTCATCTAGAGACCTCAGTGCACCCCTGTGGCGTCCATGATACCCCTGTGCACCCCATGACTCCAGTGCACCCCTGAGAATTTAGAGTCATTTAGTGACTCCGAAATGACCCTGTGTACCCCGTGAACCCAAGAAGTTTCCAGTGTCATTCAGTGACCTCACTATATTCCCATGCATTCCATGACACCCCTGTGTACCCCATGAATCTAGTGCACCCCTGAGCATCCAGTGTCAATTAGTCACACCAATGCAAACCTGCGTGCCCTGTGACTAACCTGCACCCAAGATGTTTCCAGTGTCATTCAGTGACCTCAGAGCACCCTTGTACAGTCCATGACATCCCTATGCACCCCATGATTCTAGTGCACCCCTGAGAATACAGTGTCATCTAGTGACCCCAGTGTGCCCTGCCATGTGCACCCCTGAGCATCTAGTGTCATTTAATGACCCCAATATGACCCTATGTACCCCGTGACTCAAGTGCACCCAAGATGCTTCCAGTGCCATTTAGTGTACCCCTGTTCAGTCTGTGAATCCTGTGAATGCCAGGTAATCTAGTGTAATCTTGTGACCTCTGCAGTCCATGGAACCCCTGAGCATCAAGTAACATCTAGTGACCCAAGTGCACCACTGTGCAACCTGTGACTCCGGCAAATGGCAAAACATCCATTGTCATCTAGTTACTCCTGTGTGCCATGGTGCATCCCGTGTCACCTAGCCACACCAGAAAATCTTGTGTCATCTAGTAATTCCTGTGCTTCCCTGTGTGTCCCATGATTCTAAGAGCACTCCATAGCTTGCTGTGTAATCTAGTGATTGCAGTGCACCATTGTGTCTACAAGTGCACCCTAGTGTGCCGTGTATCTTCTAATGACCCCTAGTGCGGCCCCATGACACCAGTGTCTCCATTAGGGATGAGCTCATGCATGTTCGGATCCTAGTCTGAACCCACCTGATCGATCCTGCCAGAAACCTGTCACTTTTCTGTGCCAATCATAAGTAGCCAAGGCATTAACTGCCTTGCAGCTACATGTACAAAAGAGGCTGGTATACTTTATATGTAGCTGCAGGGAGGAAAATGCCTCAACTGCTTAAGATTGGCCCAGTGCAGTGACAGCTTCCTGGCAGGATCATGCAGGTGGGTTCACACTTGAATCTGAAAATGGCTAAACTCTTCTCTAGTCTTCATGCATCCTCTAATACCCTTCTGCATCATCTGGAGAGTTCCTTCTCTCTGTGAATACGGACCACTGTCCATGATGCCTTGTTTGGAAGGAAAGTGCTACTTTATGAACAAATCCCCTAAATGGTAGGAACCTCTCATAATGGACACAGCATGTGCGCAGACCTGGGAAGAAAGCACATGGGTGGGAACCCTTCACAATAGGGCACAGTAGGTTTGTAGGTCCAATCGTTTTTGGGGAAAACACTCATAATGAGTAAAGCAAGTGTGCAGACCCTGGAACTCATTGAAGAAAGGCCAGGAATTCAGAGTAAGGATGGTGGGAACCCTTTATAATGGGCAGAGCAGGTTATCATACCTAGGACATCAGCAAAGAAATAGTGGGAACTCCTCATAATGGGCATACTGTAGCAGGTGTGCAGACCTAAGATGTCTAGATATCTCACCAACAGTTGCTCAGGAGACTGTCAGGTAGTTTAACCCTCCACTGCATTTGGGTGGAATGACCCTTTTAAATCCAACTCTGAGCATACACTAAGCCTTCTCTCCCACCTCCCATTCACCGGTTCCCTCATTATAGAAAAAAAAACAACAAAAGCACTGGAGTCCGGGACCTCCAGCGATCAGTCTTGTAGCCAGTGACTCGATCATCCCGCCATAGTCTTCAGGACCTGAGAGGACACAGCCTTGTCCTCTGCGGTGAAGAAGATAGAAGACACGGGACCCATGCAACTGCGGATTCAGGTAAGTATAGGGAGCTTTTAGTTTCGTTTTTTTGATTCCTGGTGTAGCACCCTTGTATTGTACAGTAGGTTTGAGGAGGAGCAGTGGTTGATTAATTAGGGCTGCCCAGTGTCTCACAGGCTGTTACTCTAATAACTCCCCCCTGTATTAAACAGGATTCTAGGATTATAGTGGGAGGAAGAACAGTGCATGCAGCCTGAATATTTATGAAACTTCAGCCAATCCCTGGGAAGGTGTGCCCAGTAGGTGGTTGGAAAGCCCATAAACAACCTGAGGCAGCAGCAGCAGAGTACTTGGGTTCAGTCCTGCTGGAGGAGATCCCATACTAGAAGGAGCCATTAGGAAGACACTAATGTCCCAGCTAGGCTTAGCTGGGGGACTATTTGCAAGCTCAAGTCCTGGAGTTGGGTCTTGAGAAGTTTACTGGAGAGAGCCAGGAGGAAGTTAGTGTCCTATAGTGGTGTGAGTTTACATTGTCCTCACTGAGAAGAGCCTTGGGGATATCAGAAGGAGGTAACCGATGATCCTGTGGCTGTGTGAGTAAATTACCCCAGTGCTGGACAGTAATTTACTGAGTGTGTTTTTTTGTCCCTGGACGATTTCATAGTCACCATCAGCATAGAGATTCTGTGGAACATTCTTTTGGGTACAGCTCAGAAAGATAGTTAGGAAGTCCTCAAGTTGTCCAGTTCTTAAGTTCTGGGGTATCCCATGCTCCCCTCATAAAACTAAAAAAAAAAACAAACAAAAAAACACCCCTAGACTGTACCTTTGATCCAGTAGAAGAGTAAAGAAAATGCTATGTGCCTGGCTGTGAGTACTCAATCCAGTAAATAGGACTAAGTTCACCAGTGGCTCTTTAGGGAATGCGCTACACTTACATAATGACTTTCGTATGTACTGTATGTAAATCTAAAAAACATTCAGAAAACTCCAGTTCCTCTGGAATACCCGCGCCCCACGTGGATGCCAAGGATTAATGTTAATTGGCTTAGAGGAAGATATTTAAGTCCAAACCTCATGCAAATAGTATTTTTAGCTGAGCAGCAATTACAGCAGATTGGGTAGTGCAAAGCATAAATACTTTACGCAACCGGGCACAATTAATTATACCGTCCAATCCATAGCACCCACAGGGAGCCAGAGTGATATACCATAAAACGTGAAGCGCCAACCCGGCGCGTCCCCTCCACCACCACCGCCGGACATCCTGGATTTGAATTTACACTTGGAAAAGTGCATGTTTTGACCCCCGTTTGACATTTCCCTTTCCACATGATAAACTCGCTTCCAAGGCTTATACTATATATTATGCATAAAAATAAATTGTACCTTAATGACTTGGCTCCCGTTCAGGACATATTAATAGCTATCATTAACTATGGGAACATTTTGTGTGTCTCTACTGTACTGCGCAATGTTCGGGGTAGCTTGTCTGCAAAAATAAAAAAATGAAAAAGTGGAACAATTACGGACCGGTGACTTTTTATTAAGTTTGTGAAATACGATTCTATAGGTGGAGTGGGAGCTTTTTATCATTTGGTCCTTTGCTGATTCCGGTGGTTGAAAATTAGGGCATCTCCGATCTAGCAGAAACCGATCACTTTACAGAGCGTACTTACATGCTAGATTAAAATGGAGAGAGAGAGTATCACCGCTCCAGGTGGGTCAGATCAAGGTAAAAGGCATCTCCTTAGTCTAGAAGTCCAGGTGCTGGCAATGCTATGGCAGTTAGACATCAAAGAAATTCTGGACAGCCGCACTCCAAAAATATTTGCCTTTGTTCAATAAGATGTCATCCAAAATACAGGTCACAGCAAAATGGAACAAAGCTTACGCGTTTCACACTACAAGGAGTGCTTAGTCATAGCTCCTTGTAGTGCGAAACGTGTAAGATTGTTCCATTTTGCTGTGACCTGTATTTTGGATGACATCTTATTGAATAAAGGCAAATATTTTTGGAGTGCGGCTGTCCAGAATTTCTTTGATGTCTAACTAGATTAAAATGGACCTTTCAGCAATTTTAAAAGTCTGCAAAAATACATTACTGGTATATATCAATAATATACAGAATATACAGCAACAGTTCGACACAGGCTCCACTCCTGGACAGGAATGACTTACTCTGATTTCACTGCACACTGTGTGCGTCTCACAAAATGCATTAGAAGCTGCAGCAAGACCAATAGAGCCCGCCTCATTTCCTGGCTGGGGGACACCCAGCGTCACTGTCCCGACCCACCTCTTTCATTCATTTGATATCAGTTCTTTCAATCATGGAGACTCAGCATCACAGGTGGGAGTTACCTAGGGTGGTCTGCATGCAAAGTCAATCTGCCTAGGAACGCCCACTCCTCCAGACTGACATCCACCCATCAAAGCATTTTGATATTTGCATAACTCCTCCCAGGAGCCAAATCTGGGGAGTAAAGACCTAGATGACATTCTACCTCTAGAACAGGGGTCTCCAAACTTTCTAAACAAAAGGACAGCTGACTGTCCTTCAGACTTTAGGGGAGCTGGACTGTAGCTATTGGGAGTAGAACAGGTTCAGACTTTAGTGGGGAAACAATAATACCCCATCTTTTGTTTCAGTGGGAGTAATTGTGCCCCGTTGTTGGTGTCATTGGGAAGAATTGTGTCCCATTGTTGGTGTCATTGGGAGGAGTTGTGCCCCATTTTTGGTGTCATTAGGAGGAATTGTGCCTCATTGTTGGTGTCATTGGGAGGAATTGCGCCCTATTGTTGGTGTCATTGGGAGGAATTGTGCCCCATCATTAGTGTCATTGGAAGGAATTGTGTCCCATAATTGGTGTCAGGGGGAGGAATTGTGCCCCATTGTTTGTGTCATTGGGAAGAAGTGTGCCCAATTGTTGGTATCATTGGGATAAATTGTGCCCCATCATTAGTGTCATTGGGAGGAATTATGTCCCATCATTGGTGTCACTGGGGGGAAATTTTGCCCCATTGTTGGTATCAGTGGATAAAATAGAGCCCCAAGGGCCGAATAAAAGCAAGCAAAGGGCTGCAGTTTGGAGACCACTGCTCCAGAAAATAAGGTGAGCTCTATCTGCCTTACTGTAGTTTTTATCTGCACATTGTGAGAAGCTCACAGTATGCAGTTAAATTAGAGTAAGCAGTGTCAGCTTCCTTTATGGCTGAGGGCTCCTGAGAGGAATACTGAGGCAGGGTGCTGTGATGCTTTCAGGAAGCTACGTATAGCCCCCTACTAGCCCCTCCCACAAGATCTGATCTGATTGCATTACATAGTGAGCTTGTGCTGATGTCACTGGGTCTAAAATAAGGTATGTAATAAAAACAGAGAGGGCAGAATTCAGTATAGGGAAGATACTAAAGTGTATAGGTGCTACAACCTTCCCACATAAAAGCTTTGCCCGGTGCTCAGACCTCAAGGCTGCCAACACCTCCAATGTACCAGTATAAGGAAAGGGATAGTTGGCACTCAGGATGACATCCAAAAAATAGTATTCCTTTAATGAAAAGACATTTAAAATGCTGTAAAAACAGCCTACACATTTTGGACGTTAGTCCTTAGTTATGGCCATGTAAAAACAGATTCAACTTCAGCTTTAATCTCCAAAAAAGTATAGCAGACTCAGATAGCCAAGAACAAAGCCACTGGTCAGGACAGGTAGCAGACTTGGATAGCCAGGAACAAAGACAAGGGTAAGGGCAGGTAGCAAAATTGAATAGCCAGGAAGGAAGCCAGGGGTCAGGGCAGGTAGCAGACTTGGATAGCCAGGAACAAAGACAAGGGTCAAGGCAGGTAGCATACTTACATAGCCAGATATAAAGCGATGAGTCAATGCAGGTAGCAGACTCAGATAGCCAGGAAAGGAAGCCAAGTGCCAGGGCAGGTAGTGGACTTGGACAGCCAAGAACGAAGCCAAAAGTCAGGGCAGGTAGCAAAATTGGATAGGCAGGAACAAAGCCAAAGATTGGGGAAGGTAGCTGACTTAGATTGCCAGGAAAAAAAGCCATTAGTCAGGGCAGGTAGCAGACTTGGATAGCCAGAAATGAAGCCAAGGCTCAGGGCAGATAGGAAACTCAGGTAGTCAGAAACAAAAGACAAGGGTCAGGGCAGATAGGAAACTCAGATAGTCAGGAACAAAAACAAGGGTCTGGACAGGTAGCAGACTAGGATAGCCAGAAACAAAGCCATTTGTTAAGGCAGGTAGCAGACTTAGGCAGCCAGGAACAAATTCAAGGTTTAGGGCAGGTTGCAGACTAGGATAGCCAGGAACAAAGCCATTGGTTAAGGCAAGTAGCAGACTCAGACAGTCAGGAACAAAGACAAGGGTCAGGGCAGGGTACAGTGTAAACAGATTCAACTTCAGCTTTAATCTCCAAACAAGTGATTCTACCTAGGCTAAGATAATGTCATTGCTCTACTGAAAGTACTTCCTCAGTCTCCTCTCCCTAACTGATTAGACGGCAACATTGCAAATTTGTAGCAAGTCACAAGGTGGTAGGCTGCAGCAGGGGGCTGATCTGTGTCAGACAATGGTGAACACAGGCACAACTTGCACAGGTACTAGGATTGTGCCATTTTTGTCTGTGTGCTACAGTACATTGCATAGAAAATGCTCAATCAATTTCAACAGATTAAATGGTATATTCACAACCAGGTACACCAATGACAGTGGGTTTCTTTCTTCCTCCGCAGACTGCTAAATGAAGATATCAATAAGCCCCGGGGAACGCCCGGCGGAGGTAATACAAATCCCATCCGCCATAAATCAACTGTCTATCTCTTGCCTGTGTTAGCATATTCTGATGCAGCAAGACCTTTCAGGCCTATAAAATTTTACTAGGAAGGAAAATGACTTTAGTTCATTAAATCCTATCTAAAGATCCTGCCAACTGGAAATTAGCAAAAAGTACTTTGCATACGGGGCCGGGAGATATACGAGGCTTTGTTTCCATACAAATGAATTGTACGTGGGCTGAGAGAAGGGAGGCCGAGGGAGGAAGGTGAAGAAAGGGAGAGGAAGGCTGCGTGTCTCAAAGATATATGGGGGGAGGCGGAGCAGCGCAATTTCTTTGTGTGGATGGACAAGAGGGCAATGCTTAAACGATAGTCGATTTATTCCTCCTCCCGAGGGTGCGGTATATTGCTGCTGCTGTCAGAATTAAAGCGTACGTCAAGGCAAAGTAAAAAAACATATGCAGTACAGGCATGTTTGCTTTACTTTATCTCTTTAAGACTAAATTTACATGGCCACATAGAAGTCATAGCTGGTGAGACTCGAGTGGACCGGTACTAAGCTCTGCATGCATACTCTATACCAGTAGCAATCAGATATGTACAAACTAATGACCAGCACTGCCACTCATCTAAGTGGTTACAGGCTCCCTAAAGCCAGGCTCCAACCGATCCTAGACAGCGGGCATCCAGGAGTTCTGGCTGCACCCTTGGGGTGAAGCAAGATGGAAAACCGCAGTGACAGGAGCTGGTTGCGGATACAGTAGGGAAGGTACAAGTCAGAGGTCAAGTCTGACAGTGGACCTGGGTAACCAGGAAATAAAAACAAGGGTCAGGGCAGGTAGCAGACTCAGATAGCCAGGAACAAAGCCAAGGGTTAGGGCAGGTAGCAGACTCAGATAGCTAGGAACAAAGCCAAGGGTCAGGGCAGGTAGCAGACTCAGATAGCAAGGGTGTGGCCAGGTACCAGATTTGGACAGCCAGAAACTAATCCACGGCTCAGGGCAGGTTGCAGATTTGGATAGCCAGGCACAAAGCCAAGGGTCAGGGCAGCTATTAGACTTGGATAGCCAGGAACAAAGCTAAGGCTCAGGGAAGGTAGCAGACTCAGATAGTGATGAACAATGACAAGAGTCAGGGCAGGTAGCAGACTCAGATAGCCAGGAATGAACCCAAGAGTCAGGGCAGGTAGCAAATTTGGACAGCCAGGAACAAAGCCAAGGAAAGGTTTCAGAGTGGGATGGCCAGGGACAAAGTCAAGAGTAAAGAATCAGGGCAGCTAGCAGACTCCAATAGCCAGGAACAAAACCAAGGGTTAGGGCAGGAGGCAGACTCCCATAGCCTGGACTAAAACCAAGGGTTGGGGCAGATAACAGATTCAGGTAGCCAGGAATAAAGCCATGGGTTAGGGCAGGTGGGTAGGCTCCCACAGCCAGGAACAAAACCAAGGGTTAGTTCAGGAGGCAGACTCCCATAGCCAGGAGCAAAACCAAGTGTAAGGGCACATAACAGATTCAGATAGCCAGGAACAGGGCCAAGGGTAAGGGCAAGCAGCAGACTCAGATAGCCAAAAACTAAGCAAGGGTCAGGGCAGGTAGCAGACTCGGTTAGCCAGGAACACGGTTAAGGGCCAAGACAGGAGCAGACCCAGATAACCAGTAACAGAGCCATGGGTCAAGACTCAGGACAGGTAGCTAGCCACTAACTAAGCCAGGGGACAAGCAAAGTAGAAGAGTCGGATAGCAAGTCAGGAAGCCAAGGGTAAGGGCAGATAGCAGATGCAGATGGCCAGGAATGTAGCCATAGGTCAGGACAGGTAGCAGTCTAGGATAGCTAAAAACCAAGGGTTAGGGCAGGTAACAGCTTCGGATAGTCAGGTCCGAAGCCAAAGGTCAGGACAGGTATCACACTTGTATAACCATTAACGAAGCCAAAGGACAGGCCAGGTAGCAGACTAGGATAGCAAGGAACAAAAGCATGGGTCAGGGCAGGTAGCAGATTCGGATAGCCAGAAACAAATTTCACAGAGGTACACTGGTCAGGGGTGATAACACTATTGCAATAATACTACAGCCTTGAGCTCACTGGATTTCTGGCAGGGTTAACTGGTATTTTTTGCACTTATCAAACAGGCATACCAAAACCCTTTAAATATTACATTAAACAGTTGAAAGGGGAGCAAATAAGGCAAGTTTATTGTTAAAGTTTACATACACTTTATTGTCTAACTTTCCACTTTCATCAACAAATAACACACCGAAGCTACAGTATATATTACTATTGCATGTTAGCAAAATTCTCAAGTGTGACGGACTATCACAAATCAGTCTAGCGTGTAGAATGTGTGAACTCATTTTCTAATTACAGCGAAAGTTTCCAAACATGATATTAATGCTTCCGGTGAGTTACAGATCATTACCGAATTGGCAATTTATTAAAATAAAGAATTCTGGCAGAGAATTGCAAATTCTTCATTGAATCCCGAGGTGGAAAGCAGCACCTATGCTTTACACTTAAAATTTGTGAGAAAAAATACATCACAAAGCATACATGAATGCAGAACAGTCCCAGACGACCTCCTCTGCATCTTATCCTACATACCAACACATTGATGCCGCAGAAAGAAGGCTTACCAGTAAAAATAGTTCAGATGAAAAAACCCAAGAGTAACGAAATATAGAAAATACAGGGAAGAACACACAAAGCTTATTAAAGAAAATAGAAGAGAAGCAATATTTTGCTGTAACGGCAGCAAGCAAGACTCAGACGGGAAAGAGGTAGACTGGGTCTGGCATAGCGAACGCAATGAAGCATGCCAATTGCAAGGCTGCTGTTTTGTTTTCATATTAATTCACTTTACTAGGTCTAAATAAGGTTCAGGAGGACAAGATTTTCAATATGAAGCTAGAACACGGGAACATGACCTCAAACTAGTTTACAACTAACCTTAGAAAGCATTATTTCACCAAAAGAGTAGTTGATGCTTGGAATAGACTTCCAGCAGCGGTAGTGATTGGTTTGAGTTCACTATTTGCCCTGGACTAATTGGGTTAAAGTAGTTGTAAATGTTTGATTTTTTTTTTTTTTTTTTTTACAAACATGTCTATAATTACCTGCTCTGTGCAATAATTTTGCACAGAGAATCCCTAATCGTCTTCTTCTGGGGTCCCCTGCCGGTGCTCCAGGCCCTTCCTCTTCATCGGGTGCCCCTATGTTGTGAACACTAGCACTTCATTCAATTTTAATTACCGATACCACATACTTTCATTTATTATTTATTACATTTTAATTTTCATTCTTATTTCCTCATTATTTATTCATTTGTTTTTTTTTTATTTCAGATGCCTTGACCGCCTCAGTTTATTCACCTTTAATTTTTTTTTATTATTATTATTATTTTATTATATATTTTTTCATTTTTATTTATTTATTTTATTTTGTCACTTTTAACCTCCCATCCGTGCATTTTCATTATAACACCTTTTTTCACTTAAAATTTCCGAACACAACACTTATACACACCTGTCAGCCCTCTGCACACCTTAGTGACTGCCAATGTTGCTTAAATACTCCCCCCACACGCCTTGGATCTTCATCCCCATGACTAAGGCAGGCCATACATGGGTCGAATTTCGAAACAATTTTCTTTGGAAAATCTTATCTAAGAATTTTCGTTTGAATTTCACACCATTAGTGGGCTGCAGCAACAGACGATTTTCGTGTGGCCATCGAATTTGAGTAACTGGGCATGTTGGAAATTTTCTGAAAAAAAAAACATTTTCTACTCAATAATGGGAGAATAGAAAAAGAAATGCGCATGTGCAAGAAAAGAAAATTCCCGGAAAGAAAAGAAGACTCACAGCCACGAAAATTCTTTTCTGTAGCAACAGGAAGTGAAATTAAAGGCTTGGTTGATCGAATTTCGAAATCAATGGTGGCACCATCGGATCACAAAACGTACAAAATTTCTAATTTTCTAATGAAAATTCTTTTGAAATGAAACCATGTATTGCCAGCCTAAGCCCTGGGGGTTGGAGCAGAAGGCATTGGGGGCATGGCCTGGCTGGAGTTCAGGCTGAGGTTGCCACTTTTACACTGATTTCAGGGACCACACAGATATGTGGCTACAGGGATCCTTTTCTTTTGTACATGCCCCCTCGGAAAGCTGCTTTTCATGCTTTGAGAATTGAGAAAATGCAAAGCAATATCTGAATGGTGCCCACGCAGAGCGGCCAACCTCCTGTGATCAGAATGCAGTAGGGCAGCCACTTGGCATGGGATGCAGAAAACAGTGGAGATCACTAGAGTAGCATTGTCTGCTACAGTGATTTCCAGCTTCCATAGCTCCCAACTGTCCCTGATTTCAAAGGACTGTCCCTGATTTGGAGCAATATCCCTCTGTCCCTCATTCCTCCTCATTTGTCCCTCATTTTGGTCTGATCTATATAGTTTTATATAAAATGCACCTTTTTTTTCAAAAAGTGTTTTCCAGCACTAAATCTGATCTGTAAATTGCTGCATTTGTAAATTGCAAAAGCCAATATGAAGGAATAGTAGTGGTAAAAAAAAAAAGCACTTGTGGGTTTAACGAAACTTGTTTTTTTTGTACAATTCTCCTTTAAGGGGGCGTGGCAAGGGGTGTGTCCTATGCCTGTATACTTTTGCTGATAGGTGTCCCTCATTCCCATCTGAAAATGTTGGGAGGTATGAGCTTCTAGAGGGATCCCGCAAATCTGCAAGCTGGACCAATGTAACTACTGGAATTCTTCTTTTAGGAAAAAATGTAAAGCACAAGTCAAAAGTGGACTTTTCCTTTAAGAGCAAGAAACGTTCAATAATAAAAAGAGGGTTTTCATGAAAGAAATGTATGGGAAAAGAACATATATAGAAGAGGGTATAAAGGTAACCAGAAAAATATAAGGATGAGTGATTGCGTTCGGCACCAAATTGAAAATAAATGAGTTTTTAAGCAGATTCGGGGAAATCGCTGCCAGCGTTTTACAGCTTTACAGGAGGCTTTTGACCTAGATGCAAAACACAAGCCTAATTTCCTTCAGTGGGGAACAAGCGATAAAATAGATCTTTATAAGATCCCACAAGAGGTTTAAAGACTTACATAATGTGCCAAGCAGCCGTTCAGGACGACATTGCAAAACAATGTCAAACAAAATAGTAGAAAAGCAATATCAGGCACGAGCCAAACCAAATCGGTGGACGGCTAATGTTATCCTGCAAGCGTAACAACCGTGCGGAAGTCAGGAGCTTCACACGATTAACTTTTACCACTGTGTCCAAACTGCCATTTTTATAATGGGAAGCGGCTGGATTTTATTATTTGCCACTGGCGGGAGTGACGGGTTCAGTGCTGGAACCTCCTGTTGTAAATACAGCTCTCAGCCCTGGGGTTGTACTGATCATCCATCCAGCTACAGAATAGACAAGAGACAAGTGTGATTCTTTTCATTACAAATCAAAATTTGGATAAAATTTGCATGATTCAGATGCATCTGAATCTTCTAATCACAAAAGTAATGAATTTAAACAAATCCAAATTAATCTATAACAAGAAAACGCAAATTCATTTGTTTCATTCCAATGACACGATGCAATAGTTTGGGCAACATAATGTTATTGTTAACAACATAACAAATGATCCGAATTACTTCGGATCCATTCATTTTTATTCTAGTGAGCGTAGCAGGAATATTCTAAGATTCTCTTTGTATTGGGGTTGAACTTGAGAGACCATTTGTTTAAAGTAGTTGTAAAGGTTGAAGGTTTTTTACCTTTGTGCATTATTTGCATGAAGGTAAAAAAACTTTCAGTATGCAGCTCCCCACACAGCCCCCCTAATCCTTACCCGATCCCAATCCAGCACAGGAGCAGCTGATCTCCCGGGTCTCTGCCTCCTCATTGGCGGAGACACAGTCAATCACAGCCAGTGAGTCAATGAGGAGAGAGAGGGGGGGGGGGGGTCGGGGACGAGCCCCGTTCTGTGTGTCTTATGGTCACACAGAGCTGGGCTCAGGAACAACCACGCACGAGTACCCCCATAGCAAACGGCCTGTTATAGGGGCACTCTGAGAAGAGGAGGAGCCAGGAGTGGGAGTGGGGGACCCTATAGGAAGATGATCGGGGGGCTGCTCTGTGCAAAACCACTACACAGAGCAGGTAAGTATAACATGTTTTGTTATTTAAAGAAAAAATATTTTAACCTTTAATATCAATTTAATTTAGATGTGCACCACCCAACAAATAAAGTCCTTTGGAAATAAGAAAAGTAATTCAACTTAAAGTGGTAGTAAAGCTTTGTTGTTTGTTTGTTTAAAAATAAATAACCAAGGTGTCTATACTTACCTGCTCTAACAGGCTGTGATTGACACCAGTGGGAGCCGATGGGTTCCCGTTGCTGTCTCAGCCAATGAGGAAGGAGAGTCCTGGGACAGCTGAGGTTATCATGAACATCGCTTGATCGGAGGGAGCTCAGGTAAGGATTGCGGGGCGGGGGTTCACACAGAAGGTTTTTTACCTTCATGCATAATAACATAACAAATTAATATGTATTCATTCAGATTCATTTACTAGAGAGTGATCTAAAGAAGGACCATGGTATACAATGTAACTGCATAGCTTCTACATGGATCCAGGGGTGTAACTACAAGTTATAGGGCCCCACAGTAACATTTTGATGGGGCCCGACCTTTTTGTAAAATTATGTTGCAACAGACCGCATGGTGCTGGGGCACCAGTTTGGTGTCCATGAAAATGTGTGTGTTTGTGAAGTGTGGGGGTACCATTAAGAATTGATTGCGACCCTGAATTTCTGTAATACAGTAGTGTAGTTTTGTGCATGCCAGGAACATGCGCAATTTTGCGCGCATTCCCGACATGCGTAGATGTGAACCAAGCCTTGAGCCCCTTGCCCACTGGGTCTCTAGCCACGGGTGAAGTACACAGCAGTGCTGGCAGCCTGTCAAACTCTATAAGAGGCTGAAAGCTGCTGCGACTGGACGGGGTTGGGCGGTGCACTCAGCGCTACATAATTAGGGCCCTATTCACACCTGAGCATCTAGTGAACGTGCACAAAATCATACTCTCACAAAACATAAGATAATGTTGCTGTGCCATATTGTTAATGGCACCTCAAGCGCGGCAAGCAGACGCAGATTTTTGTGACACGCATCGTAATGCATGGTAAATAAAAACATGTGATGCTCAAAACACTACACACATCATTTCAATGGCTGACCCAGATGTGTAGTGTGAAAACAAAATGCACATAACTGAGATACCCATCATTGCACATCAAGTGTGAACGGGGCCTTAGGGCAGTATGTGCCCATAGACAAATGGTCGAAATGCTGATCCAAGAACTCAGCTCCGGGCACAGCAGGTGTACAGACCATGGAGCTCAGTACAGGGATGGTGGGAACCCCTCACAATGGGCACAAAAGATGTACAGACCTGGGAACTCAGCACAGGGATGGTGGGAAACTGCCATTCCGCTCCTTGACAGTGAGGTGTGAGGTTGCTGGTTCCTTTGCTCCTGTGCTTCCAGAGACCAGGGGCTAGAGTTGCTCCTCTGCCCCAGGAGTGATGCTGGATCCTGGGGAGGACCCTGGTGGAGGCCCCCTGGATAAGCCTCAGCCTGTGGAAGACACTGGACCTGGCCCAAGGAAAGATGAGTCCCTGTCTGCTTTTAGACGGAGGGTTGTTGAAACGCTGAAGCGGATTGAGAAGGAAGAGGAGAAATTGGTAGCTTTGAAAAATGAATTCAAAAAGAAAAAAACAGATTTGTGCCAAAGTGTTCAGCAAGAAAAGACCGGCTCTGAGGCCTGAGTTGAAAGACCTGGAACAAGCTCTGCGGAAACAGAAAGAACTGGTGAGTTCTCTGAAGGAGAGTAGTGGAGCATTTAAAGAAAAATATAAGAATGAAGAAAGATTCAGCCAAATAAGAAGAGGAGCCGCTTCCTGCATGGGGGGTGAGGAGACCAGTGAGGAGATGCAGGTACAGACAGCAGAGAGTGAGAAAGTGGGCCTGGAGGATGAGCCCAGCTTTTCAACACCTTAGACATCTGCTGAGCCCTCAATGGTGGAGGCCTCTGTCCCCTTCACACCCCAGCAATGTGGAACATCTGAGCAGGAGGTTGAAGGTTCTGGCATGCTGGATTTTATCAATAAACTTGAATCACCTCCGAATGTGGCTTCCCAGAATGATGCGGAGAAGATGGACACTGTTCCTAGCCCTGTGGAAGAAAGACCTGTGGAGAGAGCAGGTGCAGGTACAATCTGTGTGCAGGATGGTGTGAACTTTAATGACAATGTGCTTGCTGAGGGTTGTAGTGCTGCAGGCAGTCAGCCCAGACCCATAGACAATGTACAGCATGCAATAACATCTGCTAATAACTGTCAGCTTCAGTCTGCAGAGAGGTCCATGGACAATACAGAGACTTTGCCTGGATCAGGCACAGCGACTGTTCCTGTGAATGGTGGAGGAGATGCTGGGTGCAGTAGTGCTACAACTTTCCAGGAGTCTGCAGCAGCCATGACTGTGATTGATCCCAGAAAAGAAACCGTGCGTTCAGAGGCGGGGGAGGGGAGGGTCCTGCCTCTGCTAATCAGAAGACTTCTATCCCAGCTGATTCAGACTCTCTGCCAGCAGGTTTGATTATTTCTAAGGACAAGACTAAAAATGCTGCTGGTGTAAGAAAAACTTATGCTGGTGTTGCTGCTACAGGATCTGGAAAGGGGCAGCAAGCAGGGAAGGAGCATGGAAATTTTTTATCTTCCTCCCTGTTTAAAAGAAGGAATGTTGTCCAGTTAAAATGGGAAGGCGGTGGAATCCCCCCACATAGGAGGACAGTGGTGGATAAGATTCTGCAGATGGGGTTTACACCCACAGATATCTTCGCCCTGATCAGTCCGGCAGGTTCCTATGAATGTGATTTGTCCTTTATCCGTCCGGAGTCTTTGGACATATTTTGGGAGAAGTATGAACACGTGTGTAGGGGCCTGCCGGACTGGAAAGGGCTCATCCCAAAGCTTGTTTCACGCCAGCCCCGCATTAAAATGGTCACAATTTTGGTCTGCAATGAATCCATACCACAAAGGGATTTATCTGTATGGTTGAGGAGGTATGGAGACGTCCTGAGCCCCCTAAAAAAGATTGCGGATGATCGGGGAATATGGACGGGGGGATGGTCTGTGCAGCAAAAAATAAAGGTTGTTGACAATGTCGTCCAGCATCTGCCATCCTCAGCTTTCCCGGGGAGGGACAGGCTGACCATCTTCTATCCAGGCCAGCCAAAGCTCTGCAATAAGTGTGGAGATAAAGGGCATCTTGCATCCTCCTGTCCAGTGATGAAGTGCTCTCTGTGTCAGGGTATAGGACTTTTGGCAAAGGATTGTAATATCATCAGGTGCAATCTGTGCAATGCGGTGGGACATCCTTACAGTCAGTGTCCTGAGGCAATGCACAACAATCCTGAGCTCATGAGAGAGTTCTTCCGCATGGACATAGAGGATGCTCGGAGCTTAGCACCTGGGGTGCCTGTGAGTCCATCTGAGTCTGTGCCAATACCTAATGTGTCTCCCCAGTCTGTGATGCCCCAGTCTGTGCCAATACCTAATGTGTCTGTGTCTCCCCAGTCTGTGCGTTTACCCAGTGTGCCCATGTCTTCTGTAGGTAAGGTATCAGTTGCCAAAAATGTGTCCAATCCTTCTGTGTCTGTGTCTTCTAAAATTGCAGAGGCAGCAAGAGGTGCTGAGGCAGGTGCGTCAGGTGTGGTGCCAATCCCCCTCCCCCGACGCTGCAGGGTTTCTATTGAGGATCGTGGGGTGCAGAGGAGTGGAGAAAATGGTGGAGAGGCTGGCCTGGTGGTAGATAAGGGCAGGGGGAGTGGGGGGGGGGTGAAGGGGAGGATAGGGGTGGGGAGGCTGTTGAGTCTGGTTTGCCTAAGGATGATATGGAGTGGTTGGAGGATAGGAGGAGGAGGGGCAAAAGAAGGAAAAAAAGGGGTTCAGTTACCTTAAATCCTAAAGTTTTGCCTTTGGAAAATAAGTCCTTTCAGATGATGAGGATGAATGGGACTCATTGAGTTCTGCATCCTCTATGGAGGATGAGTGCCAGGGTTCAACAAAGCGCGTTGGTTCTCCAGGGAGAGGGAGTAGTCAGGCTAAGAAACGGCTGCCTCAACTACCCTAATGGCAGTTCCCACTCCGTTAAAAGTGCAACCATTAATGTTGCCAGCTTAAGATCAGTAAGTGCTCGTCATATGGCCTTATTTTTGCTCAGCGAGTTTGATGCTGACATTTTGTTTTTGCAAGAAACCCATCTGAGTAGTCTGGCCGATATACATCTGGCAATCTGGCATCTGGCCGATATACATCTGGTGGAGACGTGGGCCCTCATTTTGGTCTCTTGCGGCCGAGCCTTACAGCGGAGTTGCAGTCCTTTTTCCTTGTATGGTAATGTGCCGGCGGGTAATTGAGGTAGAGATAGGGAGATGCATGGTCTTAGACGTCTCTGTGAAGGGGCAGGACTTGCGCCTGATTAACATCTATGGTCCCCAGACGAAGTGGGACAGGAAATGCCTCTTTACAAAGATTAAGCCTTTTCTTTTTATGGCCCAGCAGGTTATCTTTGGAGGTGATTTCAACACCATTACTAGGTCTAAGACAGGAGAGGTTTCAGAGATAAGCTGGGCTATGACACCCTTTTTCTTAATACGATAGTTAGGGAAGCAGGTCTGGTAGATGCGCACATTAAGCGATGCCCAGACAGCACGGGGGTTCACTTTTCAGCGAGGTAATAGTCAGAGTAGGATAGATAGGTTTTTTTTAAAGGGAGACTCCGCTTTTTCGGCACCTGTGTGTCGGGCAGTGGAGTTTTCTGATCACTGTATTCTATCTCTGACTCTGAATGCCCCAGACATGCCACCTAAGGGGAGGGTTATCTGGAGATTGAATTTAGCCCTCCTGGAAGACGAGAGAGTAAGACAATCCTTTGAGGATTTTGTTTCAAGCACAGGTAACGATCCTAGACTTTTGCAACAGCAAGTCAGAATGGTGGGAGCTTGTTAAACAGCGGACTGTTGGGCTTTTCAAGGCCATAGGAAGAAAGAAGCAGCAAGATAAGTATATCACTTACCAGCGTTTGCGGAGGAAACTTGACCGCCTTGTTTCGAATGGAGGAGATTCTGGGGCAATCTCTGAGGTGAAGCTTCTCCTTAGGAGACATCAATATGACCGCCACGCTTCTTTGGTTCAGGAGAGGGATTACGGGAAATACCATTCGCCTGACTCTTACCAGAACTGTAAACAGAGTGTAGCAGTTAAGACGGTCAATGGCCTGAGGGACAGTACGGGCTCTCTGACGAAGTCTAGGTCAGGGATCCTGGAGATTATCAGGTCATACTATGCCGATCTCCTGGGAGGAAGGAACCTTGATCGGACAAGGATGTTGGGTTTTTTGGACTCTACACCAGGACTGGAAAGTAATGTTCCTTTGATGAATTTGACAGATGAAATCACTGCAGATGAGGTAATCCAGGCTATTGATAAACTAGCCATCAAGAAAACGCCAGAGCCAGATGGTTTGACAGCCGAATTTTATAAATGTTTTAAGACGATCCTGGCTCCCTACCTTGCGGAGGTTTTTAATGGCTGTTTGAATGAGGGTTCTCTCCCTCCCTCCATGAGGCAATCTGCAGTGATCCTTCTGTCAAAGGGTAAGGATCCTTCGATGATTGGGAATTGGCGCCCCATTAGCCTTCTTAACCACTTGCCGACCGCCTACCGCATATATACTGCGGCAGAATGGCACGGGCAGGCAGAATCACGTACCCATACGTGATCTGCCTCCCGCGGGCGGGGGGTCCGATCGGACCCCCCCCCCGGTGCCATCGGCGGTCGGCATTTGACTGGGAGCGTCGGGAGGCGAGGGGGAGACCATCCGATCGTGGCCCCCCCCTCGCGATCGCTCCCAGCCAATGGGAATCCTCCTCTGCCTGTGTGTCGTTTCACACAGGCAGAGGATGTGATGTCATCTCTCCTCGGTCTGGCAGTTTCCGTTCCAGCGCCGAGGAGAGATGACAAGTGAGTGCACACAACACACACACACACAGTAGAACATGCCAGGCATACCTTACACCCCCGATCCCCCCCCGATCGCCCCCCGATCCCCCCCCCAATCACCCCCCCCCTGTCACAAACTGACATTAGCAGTATTTTTTTTATTTTTTTTATTTTTTTCTGATTACTGCATAGTGTCAGTTTGTGACAGTTACAGTGTTAGGGCAGTGAGTATTACCCCCCTTTAGGTCTAGGATACCCCCCTAACCCCCCCTAATAAAGTTTTAACCCCTTGATCACCCCCTGTCACCAGTGTCGCTAAGCGATCATTTTTCTGATCGCTGTATTAGTGTCGCTGATGACGCTAGTTAGGGACGTAAATATTTAGGTTCGCCGTCAGTGTTTTATAGCGACAGGGACCCCCATATACTACCTAATAAATGTTTTAACCCCTTGATTGCCCCCTAGTTAACCCTTTCACCACTGATCACCGTATAACTGTTACGGGTGACGCTGGTTAGTTCGTTTATTTTTTATAGTGTCAGGGCACCCGCCGTTTATTACCGAATAAAGGTTTAGCCCCCTGATCGCCCGGCGGTGATATGCGTCGCCCCAGGCAGCGTCAGATTAGCGCCAGTACCGCTAACACCCACGCACGCAGCATATGCCTCCCTTAGTGGTATAGTATCTGTACGGATCAATATCTGATTCAATCAGATCTATACTAGCGTCCCCAGCAGTTTAGGGTTCCCGAAAACGCAGTGTTAGCGGGATCAGCCCAGATACCCGCTAGCACCTGCGTTTTGCCCCTCCGCCCAGCCCAGCCCAGCCCACCCAAGTGCAGTATCGATCGATCACTGTCACTTACAAAACACTAAACACATAACTGCAGCGTTCGCAGAGTCAGGCCTGATCCCTGTGATCGCTAACAGTTTTTTTGGTAGCGTTTTGGTGAACTGGCAAGCACCAGCCCCAGGCAGCGTCAGGTTAGCGCCAGTACCGCTAACACCCACGCACGCACCGTACACCTCCCTTAGTGGTATAGTATCTGATCGGATCAATATCTGATCCGATCAGATCTATACTAGCGTCCCCAGCAGTTTAGGGTTCCCAAACACGCAGTGTTAGCGGGATCAGCCCAGATACCTGCTAGCACCTGCGTTTTGCCCCTCCGCCCGGCCCAGCCCAGCCCAGCCCACCCAAGTGCAGTATCAATCGATCACTGTCACTTACAAAACACTAAACACATAACTGCAGCGTTCGCAGAGTCAGGCCTAATCCCTGCGATCGCTAACAGTTTTCTTGATAGCGTTTTGGTAAACTGGCAAGCACCAGCCCCAGGCAGTCAGATTAGCGCCAGTACCGCTAACACCCACGCACGCAGCATACGCCTCCCTTAGTGGTATAGTATCTGATCGGATCAATATCTGATCCGATTAGATCTATACTAGTGTCCCCAGCAGTTTAGGGTTCCCAAAAACGCAGTGTTAGCGGGATCAGCCCAGATACCTGCTAGCACCTGCGTTTTGCCCCTCCAGCCCACCCAAGTGCAGTATCGATCGATCACTGTCACTTACAAAACACTAAACGCATAACTGCAGCGTTCGCAGAGTCAGGCCTGATCCCTGTGATCGCTAACAGTTTTTTTTGTAGCGTTTTGGTGAACTGGCAAGCACCAGCGGCCTAGTACACCCCGGTCGTAGTCAAACCAGCACTGCAGTAACACTTGGTGACGTGGCGAGTCACATAAGTGCAGTTCAAGCTGGTGAGGTGGCAAGCACAAGTAGTGTCCCGCTGCCACCAAAAAAACAAACACAGGCCCGTCGTGCCCATAATGCCCTTCCTGCTGCATTCGCCAATCCTAATTGGGAACCCACCGCTTCTGCAGCGCCCGTACTTCCCCCATTCACATCCCCAACCAAATGCAGTCGGCTGCATGAGAGGCATTTTCTTTATGTCCTCCCGAGTACCCCTACCCAACGAACCCCCCCAAAAAAGATGTCGTGTCTGCAGCAAGCGCTGATATAGGCGTGACACCCGCTATTATTGTCCCTCCTGTCCTGATAATCCTGGTCTTTGCATTGGTAAATGTTTTGAACGCTACCATGCACTAGTTGAGTATTAGCGTAGGGTACAGCATTGCACAGACTAGGCACACTTTCACAGGGTCTCCCAAGATGCCATCGCATTTTGAGAGACCCGAACCTGGAACCGGTTACAGTTATAAAAGTTAGTTACAAAAAAAAGTGTAAAAAAAAAAAAAAAAAAAAAAAAAACACAAACAAAAATATAAAATAAAAAAAAAAATAGTTGTCGTTTTATTGTTCTCTCTCTCTCTATTCTCTCTCTATTGTTCTGCTCTTTTTTACTGTATTCTATTCTGCAATGTTTTATTGTTATTATGTTTTATCATGTTTGCTTTTCAGGTATGCAATTTTTTATACCTTACCGTTTACTGTGCTTTATTGTTAACCATTTTTTTGTCTTCAGGTACGCCATTCACGACTTTGAGTGGTTATACCAGAATGATGCCTGCAGGTTTAGGTATCATCTTGGTATCATTCTTTTCAGCCAGCGGTCGGCTTTCATGTAAAAGCAATCCTAGTGGCTAATTAGCCTCTAGACTGCTTTTACAAGCAGTGGGAGGGAATGCCCCCCCCCCCAACGTCTTCCGTGTTTTTCTCTGGCTCTCCTGTCTCAACAGGGAACCTGAAAATGCAGCCGGTGATTCAGCCAGCTGACCATAGAGCTGATCAGAGACCAGAGTGGCTCCAAACATCTCTATGACCTAAGAAACCGGAAGCTACGAGCATTTTATGACTTAGATTTCGCCGGATGTAAACAGCGCCATTGGGAAATTGGGAAAGCATTTTATCACACCGATCTTGGTGTGGTCAGATGCTTTGAGGGCAGAGGAGAAATCTAGGGTCTAATAGACCCCAATTTTTGCAAAAAAGAGTACCTGTCACTACCTATTGATATCATAGGGGATATTTACATTCCCTGAGATAACAATAAAAATGATTTAAAAAAAAAAAAAATGAAAGGAACAGTTTAAAAATAAGATAAAAAAATAATAATAATAAAGAAAAAAAAAAAAAAAAAAAAAAAAAAAGCACCCCTGTCCCCCCTGCTCTCGCGCTAAGGTGAACACAAGCGTTGGTCTGGCGTCAAATGTAAACAGCAATTGCACCATGCATGTGAGGTATCGCCGCGAAGGTCAGATCGAGGGCAGTAAGTTTAGCAGTAGACCTCCTCTGTAAATCTAAAGTGGTAACCTGTAAAGGCTTTTAAAGGCTTTTAAAAATGTATTTAGTTTGTCGCCACTGCACGTTTGTGCGCAATTTTAAAGCATGTCATGTTTGGTATCCATGTACTCGGCCTAAGATCATCTTTTTTATTTCATCAAACATTTGGGCAATATAGTGTGTTTTAGTGCATTAAAATGTAAAAAAGTGTGTTTTTTCCCCAAAAAATGCGTTTGAAAAATCGCTGCGCAAATACTGTGTGAAAAAAAAAAATGAAACACCCACCATTTTAATCTGTAGGGCATTTGCTTTAAAAAAAATATATAATGTTTGGGGGTTCAAAGTAATTTTCTTGCAAAAAAAAATTATTTTTTTATGTAAACAATAAGTGTCAGAAAGGGCTTTGTCTTCAAGTGGTTAGAAGAGTGGGTGATGTGTGACATAAGCTTCTAGATGTTGTGCATAAAATGCCAGGACAGTTCAAAACCCCCCCAAATGACCCCATTTTGGAAAGTAGACACCCCAAGCTATTTGCTGAGAGTCATGTTGAGTCCATGGAATAATTTATATTGTGACACAAGTTGCGGGAAAGAGACAATTTTTTATTTTTTTTATTTTTTTTTGCGCAAAGTTGTCACTAAATGATATATTGCTCAAACATGCCATGGAAATATGTGAAATTACACCCCAAAATACATTCTGTTGCTTCTCCTGAGTACGGGGATACCACATGTGTGGGACTTTTTGGGAGCCTAGCCGCGTACGGGACCCCGAAAACCAAGCACCGCCTTCAGGCTTTCTAAGGCCGTAAATTTTTGATTTCACTCTTCACTGCCTATCACAGTTTCGGAGGCCATGGAATGCCCAGGTGGCACAAAACCCCCCCAAATGACCCCATTTTGGAAAGTAGACACCCCAAGCTATTTGATGAGAGGTATAGTGAGTATTTTGCAGACCTCACTTTTTGTCACAAAGTTTTGAAAATTGAAAAAAGAAAAAAAAAAGTTTTTTTCTCGTCTTTCTTTATTTTCAAAAACAAATGAGAGCTGCAAAATACTCACCATGCCTCTCAGCAAATAGCTTGGGGTGTCTACTTTCCAAAATGGGGTCATTTGGGGGGGGTTTGTGCCACCTGGGCATTCCATGGCCTCCGAAACTGTGATAGGCAGTGAGGAGTAAAATCAAAAATGTACGCCCTTAGAAATCCTGAAGGCGGTGCTTGGTTTTCGGGGTCCTGTACGCGGCTAGGCTCCCAAAAAGTCCCACACATGTGGTATCCCCGTACTCAGGAGAAGCAGCTAAATGTATTTTGGGGTGCAATTCCACATATGCCCATGGCCTGTGTGAGCAATACATCATTTAGTGACAACTTTGTGCAAAAAAAAATAAAAAAAATAAAAAATTGTCTCTTTCCCGCAACTTGTGTCAAAATATAAAACATTCCATGGACTCATGGACTCAACATGCCTCAAAGCAAATAGCTTGGGGTGTCTACTTTCCAAAATGGGGTCATTTGGGGGGGTTTTATGTCATCTGGGCATTTTATGGCCTTCAAAACTGTGATAGGTAGTGAGGAGTAAAATCAAAAATGTACGCCCTTAGAAATCCTGAAGGCGGTGCTTGGTTTTCGGGGCCCCGTACGCGGCTAGGCTCCCAAAGAGTCCCACACATGTGGTATCCCCGTACTCAGGAGAAGCAGCATGGCCTGTGTGAGCAATATATCATTTAGTGACAACTTTTTGTAATTTTTTTTTTTTTTTGTCATTATTCAATCACTTGGGACAAAAAAAATGAATATTCAATGGGCTCAACATGCCTCTCAGCAAATTCCTTGGGGTGTCTACTTTCCAAAATGGGGTCATTTGTGGGGGTTTTGTACTGCCCTGCCATTTTAGCACCTCAAGAAACGACATAGGCAGTCATAAATTAAAGGCTGTGTAAATTCCAGAAAATGTACCCTAGTTTGTAGACGCTATAACTTTTGCGCAAACCAATAAATATACACTTATTGACATTTTTTTTACCAAAGACATGTGGCTGAATACATTTTGGCCTAAATGTATGACTAAAATTGAGTTTATTGGATTTTTTTTAGAACAAAAAGTAGAAAATATCATTTTTTTTCAAAATTTTCGGTCTTTTTCCGTGTATAGCGCAAAAAATAAAAACGGCAGAGGTGATCAAATACCATCAAAAGAAAGCTCTATTTGTGGGAAGAAAAGGACGCAAATTTCGTTTGGGTACAGCATTGCATGACCGCGCAATTAGCAGTTAAAGCGACGCAGTGCCGAATTGTAAAAAGTGCTCTGGTCAGGAAGGGGGTAAAACCTTCCGGGGCTGAAGTGGTTAATGTCGATAGAAAGATACTAGCAAAGATTTTCTTCTGGCGATTATCACCAGTTGCAGGCAGTTTGTTATCCCACCACCAGCACTGTTCGGTCCAAGGTAGAAGCACTTTCTCAGCGGTGTTAGCTGTCCGGGAGGCCTTGGAGCGTTGTAGGGCTGCTGGTTGGGGTAAATTTTTGCTGACATTGGATCAGACTAAGGCCTTTGATCGGGTTAATCATGAGTACTTGTGGCTCCTTCTTGACAAATATGGCCTGGAGGGGGGTTTCGTTGATTGGCTCAAGATTTTGTACAAAGGGGCTGAAAGCTTTCCTCTGGTTAATGGTTGGGTCGGGCAACCCTTTGTGGTCGGCTCGGGTGTGCGTCAGGGGTGTCCATTGAGTCCTCTGCTATATGTGTTTGCAATTGACCCCTTCATTAGAAGGCTAGAGAGTGGACTTTTGTGTGGGGTACCTGTTGGGCATCGCTGGTGAGCCTCCTTTGAAGGTTGTGGCCTATGCTGATGATGTTTCTGTTTTTATCTCTGGGACTGCGGAGGCACAGGAGGTGGTCTCAGTGATAGGGCAGTATGCAGAGGCATCAGGTTCAAAGGTCAACCAGGATAAGTGTGAAGCTTTCTGGATGGGCATGGAAGGTGAGAGCTTTGTTCTCCCGGATGACTTCCCGGAGCCCCAACAAAATATTTGAGTTCTAGGCATTGAATTCGGCCCAGGTGACTATGGTCATGCAAATTGGGTGAACAGGCTGGAGAATGCCGATGCCAAGGTGGCAAGCTGGAAAGGTTGGCAGCTTTCCTTGAGGGAGAAGGTTGATCTGATCAAGACTTACCTGATTCCGATTTTTCTGTATGTCAGTTTTGTTTGCATTTTACCAGTTTCTCTCTATACCAGGATCTATAGTTGTTTCTTCCAGCTGTTATGGGGGAACAGAATAAACCTTGTCAAAAGGATTGCGACTTACCTTCCTAGGCGGGAAGGTGGTCTAGGGATGGTCAACCCTGTAGTCTTTTTCTCTCTGATGTTTGTGAAGTATAATCTTGGTAGCATGTTGGCAGAGAGACCGCCTGGGTGGGTTGGTATTTTCCAGTCCTGGTTTAGGCCCTTTCTGCGAGACTGGGAAAATGGTGGGCCAGTGAAAAGCCTGAGGGTCAAGCAAGAACAGCTCCTGGCTTATGTTGCCCCGTGTTTGAAAATGCTTCGGCAGTGGCAAGTAACAGCAGGAGAAGTCAGATCTCTTCCAAGGAAACTTGTTGAGTAGCGGATCATGAGCTCTGCTTTTTGCGAGCCACTGGCCTTGAGGGATTGCCTAAGCCTGGTTTTGGGGGTGGGTTTGCGATTGATTAATTTGGAAAGAATCCCAATGAAGTTTAGGGATCAGGCTTGGCTTGCCTTTCATGGTAAACTATATGTGAAGGGCAACTTGAAGTTTCTTTCCATAAGTGATCGGGGCTGCCTGAGAGTGGAATGTGGAGGAGTGGTGGAGTCCATGGATCACTTTCTACTTCAATGCCCTTTTAATATAGAGGTGTATAAGAGGGTGGGGAGGGCTCTGAGTATACCCTTCTTCCCCCATATGAGTTATGCAGAGTGGGTGTATGGGGCATTCCAGACTCGTCGGGATTATGATTTGGAAACACTTTTTTTAGTTAGTCTAGTAGTCCGTTATTTCACGTGGAGTGCACAGTGTCAGGTATCCTTACGGAGTAAAATCCTACCTGTCGAAGTGGTGGTGCAGGGCATTCTGGGTGAGGTTGGGAAGATTCAGGGTCTTGAGAAAGGCAGGTGGCAGCAGGAGGCCTGGATAAGGGCGTGGAGGAATATCAGGACTCTGTAGCTGCTGCCTGTTGATCTCGGGGTGTGCGGCTTTTCTTTGTATTCTTGATTCACTCCCCTAGATTTTAAAGATCAAATATATTTTTGATAAAAGGCTACATGCATGGTGACGGTGATGTTCCTTAGTCTGGCTCTCCCGTAGGGATTGTGTTGTGTGCAATTTGGTTTGTACCATTTATTATGTTCTTGTTTTGTATAATCATATTCAATTATTTTGTAAATATGTTATATTTATTTATTATGGTTTTATTGTATATAAGTTGTTGGTTGTAAGATTTTTCAATAAACAAAATTAACCCCTCATAATGGGCACAACAGGTGTACAGACCTGGGCACTCTGCACTGGGATAGTGGAAACCCTTCCTGGGAACTCAGTGGAGGAATGATGGGAACCCCTCATAATGGGCACAGCAGGTGTACAGACCTGGAAACTCAGCACAAAGATGGTGGGAACCTCTCATAATGGGAACAGCAGATGTACAGCCCAGGGAACTCAGCACAGGGATGGTGGGAACTCCTCATATTGGGCACAGCAGATGTACAGACCCTGGAACTCAGCACAGGGATGGTGGGAACTCCTCATAATAGGTACAGCAGGTGTACAGACCTGAGTGAACCCTCCAGCATACACCAGACACTGTAATAATAATTTGGGAGAAACCCATTCATGTCTCTTTAATTTGTTTCCGGATAGCCAATAGCATGGAGCTCATTAGCGGAGATCGGCATTTTCCACGACAGGGATAAATCATTTGAAAAACAGCGCAGGGCGTGAGTGATATCCCATCGTACAACTCGGGCATAACGGATGGCATCCCTGATTGCCACTAGATCATCCTCCAATACAATAAAGAGAAAATTAATTGCCCATCTTCCTCAGAAAAATAAGAAATATGGCTCTGAATGGATGAAACATTAAAGATGAACCGACAAACTATATAAGCGAAAAACAATCTCAGAGTATGCTGAGATGCGTCTTTTCTTCTTTACTCCAGAGTGCAAGGGTCCTTTTTTCAGGTGCCCACCCCACTGCCTGTGTGACGGTGCTGTATGACAGGGCTGTGCAAACCTCAGGATTAGATGGACAGAAATACAGTATAAATCCTTTGGCAGGTAAGGCAGTTTTCCTATGTCATTTATCTGTGTATGCCTATAAAGCTGCTTGTCTGGAGTTTAGCTTAAAATGGTTACTAAGCTTTCTCCACCAACATTACTCTTTTTGTTCTTAAGGCTTTATTCACACCAGACGGATCCGCTGCCACGGAGTCCGCCAGCTCAGCGGGAGATCTCTTCGTTGATATCCACTGAGCCGAAGGATGACAGGTCCCTCTCTGCTCACTGAGTGGGGAGGGGCTTGTCCAGCGCCGCTGCTTGCTATGGAGAGATTGGACGAAAACGGACAGCATGTCCGTTTTCATCAGATCTCACCCTATCCGATCCGCCAGGGTCGTATGTGAACGTAGGGCTATCTGTCTGATTTCAGCGGATCGGACCAGGACGGATGTCAGCGGACATGTCACCCCTGACATCCGTCGATCCATAGACTAACATGGAGCCCTATGTCAGCTATGAGTAAGCACTCAATCAGGAGTGCGAAACGCGTCATCTGAGCCTGTACGTTCTGCCATACTGTCTTGTATTTTTGGTGATCCTATTTTTACAATAAAACTAATTTTTCTACTTTATCCGGTGTGCGGCATCCCGATTCTCCTATTCAAAATTTTGCACTAACATGGAGCCCCTGTTCTGGTCCGCCGACAAAACTGACAGGCGGACCTGAGTGGTCCGACAGTGTGAAAGGGGCCTTACTCTGCTAGCATTAGTAAGTAGATTGGAAGGTATATTATATTTACTTGTTTTAAACTTTTTTTTTTCAGTAGCTTCCTGGTTTCTGGCCTAAGCCAAAATGATGTCATGCACCCCAAGAGTCTTCTTCCTGGTTACTGTCCTAGATCAAAATTATGTTACACATCCTGTTCTTCCTGTTTTCTGGCCTAGATCAAAATTATGTCATACATCCCAGAAGTCTTTTTCCTGGTTTCTGGCCTAGATTAAAATGATGTCATACATCCCAGGCCTAAGCCAAAATTATGTCATCAGGGCTTTTTTCTTGGATAACAGGTGCAGGTACTCCCTTCCTTCTGCGTCACCGCTTTTCTCCACCCCCTACCCACCTCCGAGCACTGTCCCTTGGTTCCATTCCTACCCACCTCCGAGCACTGTGCCTTGTTCAACCCCCTGACCACCTCCCATTATCACTCCTTTTGGAAAATACAGAACCAGGTATCATTTTGTGGTGCTATGTAATTTGTATGGAATTTGTTAATGATAACAATGAAAGCAGTAAAATAGATGCCCTATAGCCATCAGCAATAACCCCCCCCCCACAAACAATAGACCCCCCCCCAGCAACAATAGATCCCACCCAGCAACAATAGACCTCCTACCAAAAACAATACATCCTCCTCCCAGCAAGGTAGATCCATACCAGCAACAATAGATTTACATACATTCACTGCCAGAGGTGGCGAAACTGCATTCCCCTGCGTTCCCGCTGAAAAAAAGCCCAAGTATACATCCCAGGAGTCTTCTTCTTGGTTTCTGGCCTAGGCCAAAAAGATGTCATACATCCCAGGAGTCTTCAAGGGTTCTTTTTTCTTTCCTCTGGAGGAGGGGCTTTCTCAGTTAAGCACAACCTCCTGCCTGCCTCTGAGGGCAGATGGATTTCAGGAAGTAAATCCTACATGAATCATCTGCCCTTACTCAAGATGGCGCCGGCTAGAAATGCTAGGGGGGTATTTTTCAAAGTGGAGATAGATAAAGCATGGAGACATGGATGGATGGAGGAGTTTGCTTCGAATATTACAAATACATTTAATTAAATAGTATTTTCAGATTGTGATTCTGCTTTAGGCTTTGTAATGTCCACGTCAATTGAGTGGAAGTTTAAGCTGGGCTATCTTATCACTGGGGTCACAGAAAGACATAACAAACCAGCATACTGTTCAACATGGTTGCCACACTAAAACTGTTCATAGTGGGTGGTGTTGGCCTTTAAGCCCCAAGGTTCTACTACAAACCGCTAACATATCTAAATATAAAACTACTCAGATACTTGCCAGTGGCTTAATTTACCCTATATTACCAAAACACATTACAGAGAGCAAGAAAAAACATTTCCAGATTAAATTCAACGTGACATATATTAGCATATTTGTCTTAGGGACTCTCGAGAAAAACTAGCATGGGGCCGGTGAAGGCAGATCTTAGAACATTTACCCAACAGGTATGAAGCAGTATTATGAAAACAACCGGCTGCTTAGAAAACTTACAGGAGAACTCTAATGGAGCTACAAGGCTAGCTATATCCAACATATTGACAGGCAGCACAGCTATACAGGGTGTCTAGGACTGAACTAGGAAAAAAAGGCTGGTTTTCCCAATATCACGTTCCTATATTCTAGAAACACAGAGTGACGGCAGAAAAAGATAAAGTGGCCCATCAAGTCTGCTCCATTTTTAATTTTTTTAATTTCATTTTTAAAAGCTTTTTTAATATTTTTTAAATGTTTTATTTATTTCATTTAAATGTAGTGCACCCCCATAGGAGCCATTGGTGAATACAGATCTATTTCCCCACTTAGAGCACACACAGCCAACAGGCCAGGGGTTCTTTTAGGCTTTTTGGGAATGATGAACTGGAAGAGTGAGAGGGAGCATGGGATACCCCAAAAACTGTAGAACTGGATTTCTTGAGGCACAGAAACAGAAAAGGACCCAAGATCTAAAAATACAGACACAGCATTTAGCTATATCAACAGATTACACAATTATGTTAAAACAAATGTAACATATGGCTTCTAAATGAGATCAGAAACCACCAATTTACATCACTCTTGTACATTTGGACAGAGTTATACTCAACGTGTTTCAAGGTCATGCGTTTTTCCTCTTCACCAGGAGAAAGTAGTATGAATATCTATGACACATCAAGAATTTTTAAAAAAGCAAGGAAGTATGGCTGTACTGGCCCCATGAACGCTCAAGGAGACAGGTGACGGGCAAGACCACCACTTTGAATGACGGCCAAAAGGGGGGGGGGGCAAAGGAAGGGGAAACCCGACCCAGACCAAGCAGTCCACACCAAAAATGAAAGTGCTGGCTCTCTGGTAAAAAGAAACCCTCCCAAATTTGGGACGTTCATATGAAAGATCATCCACTTGGTATACTATTAAAGATATAGATATATACAATAAAGGTTATCTCCCAGACCCGTTTTCAGTGGACATCGTTCTCCTGTAACATCAATCTCTAAATTAGATACCAATAGTACGTTTCTTACTTTTTGGTTCCTGGATCCTCCAATTTGGAACTATCCCAGCTTTTATGCTGTGCACCTATTGACTGAGATTCTTACCATCTTCATTTTTGGTTAAAAAAGTTAAAGAACAGTCACTACTCTTCAGCACTGGGGTCATCTACTCACATAACCACAGGATCATCTGTTGCCTCCTGCCGATGTCCACCAGGCTTTTCCTAGCGAGGGACATGTAGACTTACACCACCATAGGACAGCTGGACTCTTTCCCACCAACTTCCTCCTGGCTCTCTCCAGTGAACTTCTCCAGACCCAACTTGACTCCTGGGCGTGTATTTTCCAAAAAGGCAACCCAGCTAAGCCTAGCTGGGACCTTGGTGTCTTCCTCAAGGCTTCCTCTAGGGTTCTGCACCAGGGGGAAGAGCCCTCACATAGGGGTCTCCTCCTGCAGGACTGGACACAGGAACACTGCACTGGCTGCTCAGGCTTCAGACTATTTATTGGCTCTCCCACCACCTTCTGGGCAGGGATTGGCTGGAGTTCCATAAATATTCAGGCTGCCTGTTCTATTCTTCCTCCAACTATATTTTTAGAATCGTCTAGAAGACAGGGGTGAAACACTGAGCAGCCCCGAATAATCAACCCCTGCTCCACTGATTACAGGGGAGCCAAACTAAATTTACCTAGCAGCCTGCTCTACACTAGAAGGGTATAGATGTATGTCAGAGTATAGATGTATGTTTGTCCCAATCATGTTTGAATCCACTTATTGTTGGCTGACCCATTACCTCTGCTGAAAGTCTATATCAAGCATCACTCTGTTATATGCAAGAACAGATTGTGAGAAGGTGCTAATGCATCATGGAAATTTTGCAGTTTTTTTTTTCTATTGGAATCGAATGACCAACAAAAACTGGTTTTCTGGCCTTCTAAAACCACATTCATTAGGGCCACGATATACAAAAAGATCAGATGCAAATGTTGCCCATCTTCATAGAAAACTCCAGAAGAAGAGAGAAAAGATCCTTGGTGCTGCACAGCCACAAGTCCTCTGATGGTATGAGAGAGATAACCTCAGCCTGGGCTCCTGCCAGGCCACGCCCCAAAGTGTTTGACTCCACCCCCCGAAGCTTAGTCATAGAAAACTCCACTTTTAATAAAAATTAAATATACATTTTTGCTACACAAGGCGTCTAGTAATGCATAGTAAAGCCAAAGAGGCAAGAGTATCAAATAGAAATGTTTTAGAAAACTTTAAAGTATATGTAAACCCTTACCTTGTAAAACAACCCATTCAGTTTAAAATAGAAATGAAAGGCAAAACATCGTATATTTAAAAAAAAAAAAAAAAAAAAACATTAGAAATACCTTTTTTTTTACCGTTTATAAATACCTTATTACATTTTTGTTGTAACAAGTTCACATGAAAAGGAAAAGGAAGAAAAGAAGAAACATAAGGCTGAGACATACTGTATACCCATAGTCAGTACCATACACAATATCGGTGAAAGTAGGACATACATGCTGGTGTATAAAGCACAACAAAAGATAACCGGGTGATTCCCCACTAGGTAAATAACAAATGAGTATAACTATCCTTGTAGGTAAGTAGTGAGGCAGTCAAGAGTCAAACAAATGTCTAGAACATAGAAAAAAATAAAAAGCCATTCACACAGAGAGGTCTATCTACAATGAGAGCAACAGAGACACCTCCCTCTGGGGTGTACATGTAACAATAATGTGGCTATGACCAGACAAACGTAGAATTCCCAGTAGGTGTTTAGCATCCAGAAAGCACGGATAAGAAAGAAAAGGAACATTCTAGTACCAAAGAAGAGAGAGAGAAAAAAAAAAGGGGGGGGGGGGTATAAAGGAAATTGCAAGACCCAAGCACTACATGGAAGAACAAAGTTGGATATCCAGTAAATGATGGCGAGTAATATGGCGGGGGGAAATTAAAGGTAGGAGGCACATTTAGCAGAATGTTGGAAGTGATTCCTTATCGACCATGTGAGAGTGTGATCGTCAGTTTGTAGGCAGGTTGGGCTAGGCCTACAGTGATAGACGGGGGGTTTGTCACGTCCTCCATGTTTTCCCATTAACTCTGGGTGCCAAGTGCTGGGTCACATGGAAGGCCTACCCCGCGTGGGTTCTTCTGGGCTACGTTGGGCACTTTGTACAGGGTCGCTTTACTACACACATAGGGTACCTTTGTCTGTGTGCCGTTTTTATCAATGCCCAGTTAACATTTGGTTCCCCGTGACAATGCACACCTTCACAGTAACTTGCATTTAGGAGGAACACGCTGAGCCAATGTCCACATCCACCTGTCCAGCGTTTTCTACTACAATCCCCAGTAGCAGAGTGGGCCCTGCCATATGTGCACTTAACTCTTGACCTTCGTACAAGATGAGGAACCTCTGTGGTGCAATCGGCTCCCATTGCTATGGGAGACAAATCACCGGCATCGGGAGTTCCAACAACATCTCTCTCGCTTCTAGAGGCTGTGCTACCTATAACAGGTACACGCTATCAACTGACTGCTTGTTACACTTCCATTACTCTTGGCAACTATTTATGGCTTCATACTACTCCACTCTACGCTGATGTCTTCATACCCCAATGTGTTACAACTCACTTGTTAACTGCATGTGTGCCAGTTTCTTACGATACACCTCTTTAGTAACTTTGGACCAGGCAAGGACAATGTTTCAATACTTTACTTGGGAAGAAGGCAAAAATAGACATATCACAGTCCAAAAGGGAAGGCATCATTCATTCCTAATTCCCTAGCTCTAACTACAGGCTGAGTCCTGCAACCGGCATCGGGCTGCCGATAGGGAGGGGACCACCGGTCCTCCTGTAGGGGGCCCGAGCACACAAGGGGCCTAGACAGGGAGGGTGATTGGTGCAGTGGGGCAATTACAGGACTAAATGCACTGTGCTGCCCTCCCTGCAGAAGCTGAAAGCTAGATTCTGCACCCTCCCCCACAGTGCTGCCTGCTTTCTTCTCCTGCTGTGCGCTGTGGGTACACAAGGGTATGTGTCAGCTGTCAGGACTTAGAGCGGGGGAAGGAGCCAGTAAATATGTAGTTTACCGGCCCCTTCCTTTCTTGAATAGACACAGTGAGTGATCGGTAATGATCGCTCCTGTGTCCATTAATAATTGAGCACAGTAAACTGTGTTTACTATACTTCAGTTTATGACTAAACAGGAGCCTCTGTATCCTGTTTATTCATCTTCAATGCTGAGGCTGCAGAGAAAGGAATTGGAGAATCTGTGTCCTCAGTCCCCTGATATTTCACCCAAGCGTCCCCCCAACAGCGTTAAAAAATTAATTTTAAACATTTTTTAAAAATTAACAAATTGTAAAAAATCATTTTAATTTTTGTTTTCTTTTTTTATAAAATAATTTTTAAACATTGATTTTTTTACATTTTTTACAACTATTTTTTACAATGTTTAAAAAATGAAGGGCCCATTCACATGGGTTCTCTGGCCCACACAGTGTGAATGAGCGATTTGTTGCTGTCTGTTACTCTATGGGGATGAAACGGCTGCATGAACTCCGCCGCAGGTCCTAATATGATAGGTGTGCAAGTGTGGGAGAGTGGCCGCGAATACATACTGTCTGTGTTTGAGGCTATACTCCTGCATTCGCACGCCTGTCAAATTAGGACCTGAGGCTGTGTTCATACAGCTGCTGCATCTCCATAGCCTAACATAAGCTGCCTGCACACAGCAATAGCCACATTAGAAAAAAAAACACTGATTCACACTGTACAGGCTACAGCACCCATATGAATGAGCCCCAAGACCTCATTTACACACTGAACTTTATTAACTCAATAGAGTTTTGTCTTCCAAATTTAGCAGGCGTTTTGTAAGTTATGTTATATTTGTGTTCACTAATAATGATTTTAGTGTATTTTTTGGTGAAAATAAGGTTGGATCATTTTGGGAGGGGGGCCTTGTCAGGTAGGCTATACGGGGCCCGTGATTTCAGCAGCCCTTCCCGAAACACCTGAAAGAATGCAGCCCAGCAATCATAAGTCCTTCAGAGGCATTTCTCCAGCTCCACACCAGGAAAGGCGCCATTTTTCCCATTCCTACAAGTTTCTTCATCTGTCCTCACCCATTATGGGTCTTGCAATCCAAGGTTGCACTGGAACTCCTTGGATTCTCTCTCTTGCAGGCTATTTCCTATAGGCCCGACCGTGAACAAGGCCACGGTTCTGTTTTTATATGACACAGGGCAAGTGGGCCAAACCCAGAAAGGAACCAGCCAAAAAGACTAATAGATTTAACTCCAACCCTACCACCCAGGACAGCACCTGCTGACTGCTTCAACCTGCTTACAAGTTGTATCTGTTTCGCAGGGCATCAAATTTTCCAAATGGCAAGTGGAGTCCACAGGCACACTCCGCGAAGGACAGGGGTCTGTGTTTTACGACATGCCCTGACTATCACAGGCTATCACGCGGAAGTCAGGAAGTGTCAGAGAAGACTTTTTTTGCAGTCTGCTTTTTAAAAAATGCATTAATGAAGCCTACAGTAGGGCAAAATGTTTGCAATTTATATTTAATTCTATTTCAGTAAAAAAAAACAACAAAAAAACCTTGATATATTCGGTGTCTAATCTCGTCCCCCAGCTGAATAAAATTGGATTATTTTTTTCAGTGAAGACACCGCCACTCTTTGTACAACAGAAGGTTGCCTGTGCCACGGAACAGCTGTGATAATTTTCCTATGGGAGCTTTGCTTTCATGTTGCCTTTTTAAGACTGACAAGATGTTTGTGCTTGTTGAGTCAGGCCGTTGAAGTTTGCTTTCCAAAGCCAATTGCAAAGCAAACTGCCTCTAATCATTGCGTTCAACTGTGCAGGTTGTGTGCTTCTTGATGTGCCTGCAGGTTTACTAAACATTAAAAAGCCCCAACACATGAAAGATATCTGCCTCTAAATGTCTCTTAGACCTTTGCTGCTAAACTGTTCTTATGCTGGCCACACAAGCATAATTTTTTTTTTTATTGGAATGTTAGATCAGAAAATCCAATTAAATTCACTATATGTGTAACACTTTGCCCTAGTCAGGCTAAAATTATTTTTGATTCTGCTGTATGCAGTGGAGTAGCAACCTATTTTCTAAGTCTGGCCAGGTTTTCCTAAGCTTGGTAGTTGATTGCTCCTGTCTGCCTCTGGAAGATGCTTCCAGAGATAGAATAAGAGGGTCCGCCACTGAAGTATTGAATATTTATCTGCCCTTGGCCAATCAATGGGAGGGTACCTGAAAAAAACATTCATACATGGAAGGAGCGTCAGACCAAAAGATAAAAGAGACCAAATTAATTTATTGATATTGTGCTAAAAGACAGACAATGTCTTTTGAGGGTCAAAGGAACTCCCCCTTCATCAGGGCTCCAGTTAAAAATGAGAATCTTGAATCAAGATCTTGATTGATCATGCAAATACTGCTGGCCAGTAATTCTTCTGAACCAGTAATTGGCTTCCCTGCACAGATTCGAACAGGAAAGCTTTATTTTGAGTCCATTCAAGGTACTAATTTTTAACAGAAACCCTGATGAAGGGGGAGTTCCTTTGACCCCTAAAACGCATTGGATGTCTTTTAGCACAATACCAATAAATGAACTTGGACTCTTATCTTTTGGTCTGGTGCTCCTTCCATGTATGCATGTTTTTTTTTTCCTGGTAACCTGCTAGGGTACCCACTGGCGGCGAGCCTTGTCTGTCGTGAGCATCTGAACCTGAGCCAGTGGTCTGTTCAAGAGTTTTTGACCTAACTACTTTGTATAAACTCATATCAAAGTCCCAGGGCCTCTTGGATGCTTTTTTTTTTCATTGGAATCTCTGGGCAGGAGCTCCCAGAAGGTAGCTGGGGATAATATAAATGTTTGGGAGGCCTGTTTATCAGTGTTATACTTCTGGGGCTGCTGCTCCAGGAAGGCAGCCAGTATATCGAAGAGCTGTTAGATGAGGGCTTGGATGAGGGCTTGAAGGAACTTATGTTGAAAGACATTTGCTAGATGGCATCACCTGTGGAAGCTGAGCTGGAGTGGGACCTCCTCTCTAACTGAAGAGTTTCTAGCATGGAAACTGAGTGGACAACAGCTGTCTTTGTACATTGTGAGTAGGACCTTGGCCTAGGACTGCAGGTGTGCATGTGCTTTGGGGGTTAATGCCATAGAGGCACTATGGAAAGCTGGAGGCTTTGCAGCATGACCGGGGACACTCTGGGAGGCTGGGCAGCACTGTGGGTGGTTGGGAGGCAGTGTGAAGTCTGAGGGTTCTCAGCCGGCCGGGGGGCACTGTAAGCCACCAACGGAGGTTGGGGCACTATGGAAGCTGGAAACACTGTGGGAGGTTAGGAGATCTTCCATAAACTGGCAGAAAAATGGTGTTTAGAAGGGTATGCATGTAAGCACACTCTATTGGCTAGAATATTCATTTATTCTGGCCAATGGAATTCATTAAGGCACATACACGGGCTTATGCACGTTTATACGTTTATGCATGTACAGTATCTCACAAAAGTGAGTACACCCCTCACATTTTTGTCAATATTTTATTATATCTTTTCATGTGACAACACTGAAGAAATTACACTTTGCTACAATGTAAAGTCGTGAGTGTACAGCTTGTATAACAATGTACATTTGCTATCCCCTCAAAATAACTCAACACACAGCCATTAATGTCTAAACCGCTGACAACAAAAGTGAGTACACCCCTAAGTGAAAATGTCCAAATTGGGCCCAATTAGCCATTTTCCCTCCCCAGTGTCATGTGACTTGTTAGTGTTACAAGTACTCAGGTGTGAATGGGGAGAGGGTGTGTTAAATTTGGTGTTATTGCTGTCACTCTCTTATACTGGTCACTGGAAGTTCAACATGGCACCTCATGGCAAAGAACTCTCTGAGGATATGAAAAAAAGAAATGATGGTGGCCACACAAAATATTGACACTTTAGGCCCAATTTGGACATTTTCACTTAGGGGTGTACTCACTTTTGTTGCTAGCAGTTTAGACATTAATGGCTCTGTGTTGAGTTATTTTGAGGGGACAGCAAATTTACACTGTTATAGAAGCTGTACACTCACTACTTTACATTGTAGCAAAGTGTCATTTCTTCAGTGTTGTCACATGAAAAGATATAATAAAATCTTTACAAAAATGTATGGGGTGTACTCACTTTTGTGAGATACTGTATGTGAGTAAATTATGCTGGTAAGCTTCTTTCTGAATGCAGGTTTGGGACCTTTTTTTTAATGCCCCTGAATGCTTTTCAAAAATATGAACTTAAATACCACAGTGTGCATGGACACTTTGCCTGAAATAGAGTTGTGTTCAGAAGCATAAAAAATGAAAAATGGCACTAAGGCATCTTTCAAATGGGCCATGGCCGCCCTTCTAAAATATACCCGGAGGAAACTTCTCACATTCCACAATAAGTTTAAACACCGAGTCCAACCAGTGTCAACATCTGTCAAACTTGGCCATTCCAATGATTGGGGCCACTTGATCCTGACAATTTTTTTCCTTTCTGAACGGCAATATACTGTATAATAGGGCTAATGGGCCCTAACCACAAGTCGCAGTTGTGGTGTGTCCCCAGGCCGCTTAGCCGCACTGCACATCGCTGTCCAGAAAATGGGCTAGTGTGAACCTAGCCTTCAAGTGGTGTTTTTCCTGTGTGCATAATGCTTTATGGAGAACAGACATTACTTTTTTATTTAGCTACATTAGGTTGGAATTAAAAGAATATTTATTTTAGCTAAATCATCACCTTATAGAAATAGGAACCATTCTTCTGTATAAAACACCTGTCATAGAGTATTCATGTGACTAGGGGTGAAGGCTTCTCTCCAGAAAGAATATTTGAAATGGTCAATAAAATGTAATTTCTTTGTTCATACATTTCAGTTCCGTAGGAGGCACTCCATCTGACTTTGAATAAATCAAGTTCCCAAAATAGTTCCTCAAAAGGTTACGCCGATAAATCTTTTTTTAGAATTATCACAGTCAAGACCACAAAAAAGTTATTAATGAACAAATTTATATTTGCTTGGCCAAAGTCTTGGCTTTCTCCCCTTGCTAAAAGACTTGCAACCGAAGCTTGTACAAAAAATGTATCCCAATCCATCACAGTCCTGAACAACAACTAAAGTCACCTACAAAGACCCAATATATAAAAACATTTAGATTATGGAAACTAAATTCCAAAATCAGGTGTGCCTAGCAAAGTACGGCAATGATGAAACATTTCTCTAATAAACAAACAAGCTGTATGACATCCACATTTTATAATAATTTTTTTAACTAAATCAACCAAATGCAGCACTCATTGGTGGCCACATACAATATGGAGCTCTGCCATCCCCATAGAAAACAGACTCACCAATTAAGGTGGATATTCAGGTGTACAATGGCTGTCAACCACCATGACCAACTAAAATTATCACATTAAAGCGGGAAGATTGCGACCAATCTTTTTTTTTTCTTTTTTAGGTCATTGAGACACTTTGCTAACCCCAAAATAATACTCACAGTTTGGGTGTAATATTTCTGCCTCTGTCTGTTTTTGTACTGAAGAATAACTTAAAAAATGTGATGCTGGCTGTTTCCATCTTGCTTGTGGGCATGTGAAGCCCACAAGCATTGATTTCCTGGATGCGGTGAATGCTGTTCATTCACAGCTTGTTCACATGCATGATCATTGTTTCCGCACTGAATCTTGGGAAGCCGGACACTAAGCTCCCAGGAGACAGTGCGGCGCCGGGGAAAGGCAATAAACAGGCCTACTCCCATGAGAGGAGAGACAGGAAGTGCCACAATAAAGTACAATATAAACGTAATTACAGCGATAAAAAAAAAATTTGTGCGGCATTTGAACATTTATGCAATTAACAAATTTGAGTGGAACACCGCTTTAAAGCCTAACTCCAGCCATTTTTTTTTTTAGTTTAAGATAGAGAGGGGTTCTGGTTGAAAGTAGAGGTGGAGCAGGGCTTAGTGTTTAAGGGGGGAGGAGGGACAGGGTTCAGCATGGCAGGGAGAAGTAGGGACCAGGTTCAGCGTGGTGCAGAGGAGGAGGCACAGGGTTCAGGGAGGGACAAAGTTCAGCGTGGGAGGGAGGAGGAAAGACCAGGCTCAGCGGGGGATGGAGGAAGAGTAACTGGATTCAGCGTGGGAGGGAGAAGCAGGTACAGGGTTTGGTGTGGGAGGGAGGAGGAGGGACAGGTTTACGTGATGGAGGAAGAAGGTTCAGTGTCGGAGGGAGGAAAAGGTACAGGGTTCAGTGTAGGAAAAACAGTGTTCAGTGTGGGAGTGAGGAGAAGAGACCAGGCTCAGGGTGAGAGGCTGGAGGAAGGACAATGTTCAGTATAGGAGGGAGGAGGAAGGAAAGGGATTATAATAAAGGAAGGAGGGACAGTGTTCTGCGTAAGAAGGAGGAGAAGGAACAGTGTCCAGTGTGGGAAGAAGGAGGAGGGATAGGGATTGGTGTGAAGGGAGGAGGACAGAGAGTTCAGTGTGGGATGGAAGAGAAGTAACCAGGTTCAATGTGGAAGGGAGGAAGAGAGACTGGGTTTAGTGTGGAAGGGAGGAGGGAGGACTGGGTTCATTGTGGGAGGGAGGAGGATAGACTGGGTTCGGTGTGGGAGGGAGGAGGAGAAATTAAGTTTAGTGTGGGAGGGAGGAGGGAAGACAGTTTTTAGTGTGGGAGGGAGGAGGAGAGACTGGGTTCAGTGTGGGAGGGAGGAGGAGAGATTGGATTTGGTGTGGGAGGGAGGAGGGGAGACTGGGTTCAGTGTGGGAGGGAGGAGGGGAGACTGGGTTTAGTGTGGGAGGGAGAAGAGACTGGGTTCAGTGTGGGAGGGAGGAGAGGAGACTGGGTTCAGTGTGGGAGGTAGGAGAGGAGACTGGGTTCAGTGTGGGAGGGAGAAGAGACTGGGTTCAGTGTGGGAGGGAGAAGAGACTGGGTTCAGTGTGGGAGGGAGGAGGAAAGACTGCGTTCAGTGTGGGAGGGAGAAGAGACTAGGTTCAGTGTGGGAGGGAGGAGAGACTGAGTTCAGTGTGGGAGGGAGAAGAGACTAGGTTCAGTGTGGGAGGGAGAAGAGACTGGGTTCAGTGTGGGGGGGAGGAGAAACTGGGTTCAGTGTATGAGGGAGAAGAGACTGGGTTCAGTGTGGGAGGGAGGAGGAGAGACTGGGTTCAGTGTGGGAGGGAGAAGGAGAGATTGTGTTCAGTGTGGGAGGGAGAAACAGGTACAGGGTTTGGTGTGGAAGGGAGGGACAGGGTTTCAATAGAGGAGTGAGGAGGAGAGAAAGAGTTCAGTTTGGGAGGAGGAAGGAGGCATAGGATTCAGCGTGGGAGGGAGGAGAAGGGACCAGGTACAAGATGTGTGACATTCACAATATTCAATATTTATCTAAAACAAATCCAAAATTAACCAAATATAGCACTCAGTGGTGGCCACATACATAATGGTACTGCACATAGAAAATGGAGGGAGGAGGAGTAACTTTGTTCAATGTTGGAGGGAGAAGCAAATATGGGGTTCAATGTGGGAGGGGAGGATGAGGGACACCATTCAGTGTGAGAGGGAGAAGGACAGACCAGCTTCAGCCTAGGAGGTAGGAGGAGGATTAGGGTCTGGTATGGAAGGGAGAAGGAGGGATAAGGTGGAATTCAGGAGAAGGGACAAGATACAGAGTGAAAGGGAGGAGGAGGAACCAGGTTAAGTGTAGGGTGGAGGAGGAATGACCAGGTTCAGTGGCATGCAATCAGCAAAGCTATGTGAAAGCTCAAACACACATGCATGTGTGTGTGTGTATATACAGTATATATATATATATATATATATATATATATATATATATATATATACATATATATACTGTATATAAAACATGTACGGTGTCAGTAGAGCAGAGGTTGGTGTCTGTAGGACAGTGGATAGTGTCAGTCATAAGGGTAGAGGACATAATCAGTAGGGCAGAAATTGGTGTCAGTTGGGAGGTGGGTGATGTCAGTAGTTTTTTTATCTTTATTAATTTATTTTTTAATGATTATGTTTAGAATATTATTTTTTATTATTTATTTTTTACAATTTTGTTTAGGAGCCCTCTTGAGGGGCTTTGGTGAAAAATCAGGGGTCTAAAAAGTCTCCTGATGTCTCACTTTTAAAAAAGAGAAAGTGACTGAGGACAGAGATTCCCAAGTCCCATCCTAAAACACCCCCCTGTGTGCCTGCATTAGCAGCTGCCAGGAGAGGAGGGAAGCCGGAGGTGCTGCATGCACACAAGGGGATGTTTTAGGATGGAGAGAAGAGAAGAAGATATAGGAGGGAGGGTGTGCAGCAAGGGTGAGCTGCACTGCATGGTGTGATTAGGGTGTGCCCAGGCACAGCCGACAAACCCCATGCACACGCCTATGTTCCCTCTTCACACTCAGCCTTATAGTACAGCAGGATGAATGGATAACAAGGTGTCTATGCACTACTTAAAGTACCTGTCAGGAGAAAAATACTGAAACTATCATCACTTACCTTATTTTGTCATCCTAACCCACTTGCTTCAATACTACCTAAGTCACCTACCTAAAACTTGTTCCAGATCAGTGACTCAATGCATTGGAATATGAGTTTCAGCATGGCAGCCAGGCAAATTGCATTTTTAGTTAGGAGATTAGCAATGACAAATCTTTTAGCAGTTACAGTTCCTACACATACATTTTTACTGTGTGAGTATTTGTTGGGATGGAGCTCCCCTTTATGGTTTTATTTTAGCTTATTATCATTATACCATATTATAAGATCATCATAGGAATAATCGGACACAGAGATGTCATTCACCTTGTCTCCTTCATACCTGGAATTTCTTTCCAGACTAATTTTAGCGTTGCAATCAACAAGCACGCTGATTTGGATAGCAGATGTAGTGCCATCACACTCTATTAAAGCATATCATATTTAATTATAATTTATAGATTACAAGACTTGGAATAACCCATTTAGCAACGAGCATCCTTATAATCATTTCAGGGGTACTTATCTGAACTCGTGATTTATCTTCCATTAGTAAAATTATCTTTCCTACTCCATCACAATCGCTGGATTCTCCCAGACTTAAACAGCTTAGATATCTCCTGCAGGAATTTATAGTTTTTTGCATTTATAGTTCTCTATCTGTCTATGTGAGCCTGTGTTTTTTTCCCTTTAAAGTAGTATTAAGCCTTCAGCGGTTTTAATCTTAACAGGTTTTCTTAACCACAACAAAACAATATTTTCTACTTTCTGTTATAAAACATGCAATAAAATCAAATTTTTTCATAAATTTAGGCCATAAGTTATTCTGCTACATGTCGCAAGTGCTGGCTGTGATCAGGGGCTGATCCTGCTAACACTACGTTTTGGGAACACTATACTATTGGGGACACTAGTATAGTTCTGATCGTGATCAAGATACTGATCCATACAGACACTATACTAGTAATGGTGGTGATCAGCGACTTATAGTGTGAAATCCAAAATTTAACATCCTGTTCCTGATACTTCTTGGCTGGACCTGTTTCCTCAGGTGGACTTGCCATCATTTCTTGAGACTTTCCCTTCCCAGAATGATGGCTCTGTTTCGCCACATATAGTATGGAATGCCCCTAAGGCATATCTTTGGGGGCCTCTTAAACCTGGTACACGCTACAGGTTTTTTTTTCGTACAACCTGACGGGTGTGAACGAAAAATAACTGTCCGCTGTACAAATGATCCGACATTAGTGCAGCAATCTAACTTGTTGAGGTGTTGTGTTCTGACAGGGGGAAAGCCCCCCGCCAGAACACTCCGATCAGCGTTCTCTGCCATTGGCTGAGAGCGTTGATCGGGAGTCCATCAGCTGCTGGTTTTCCAGCATGCACGTCCGACAGAAGCCAGTTAATAGTTAATAGGTAAAATATTGCCTACAATCTTGGTTAATAGGCTGAAAAAGGTTATAAAGCATGTTATCCCCCCTTCCAAGCTGGCTTTAGTCAAATATGTCTACAGCTGTTAATATTATTGTTGATATTAGGCGAGCTTATCTTAATATGTAGGTGCCAGTTCCTAACTCGGCAGACCGTGCCTTTTTGGCTTTGGATGCCATCAAGGAATTCAATAGTGAATTTAAGTTCGTTCTAGAGAAGTTTGTTTTAGGTTCTATTTTTTGTCAATGGGTTGGACCACTATATACAGCCCCTAAAACTTTTATTAGGGTCAACAGCCTATAGTCCATTCCTTTTCAGTTCTTTTGTGGCACTAGGAAGGGGAGCCCAATGCTGCCCCTGCTTTTTGTCATTGCCATTGAGCCTTTGGCCTGTCTTCTTCGGGCTGCTCCGGATGTTACTGGCTTGGTTAGAGGAACTCTTGAAATAAAAAGGTTGCATTATACGTGAATTATGTTCTTTTGTTTCTATCAAATCTTCATTTGTCTCTGCCAGTAATTATGAATTATATATATGAGTTTGTCAGCTTCTCTAGGCTAACTATTAACTGGGAGAAGTCTATGCTCTTGCCATTAGATCCTGTACCCAAATCTTTATCATCTACACTTGAGGAAAGTGGAAAGATAGTGCTGGACCCGTAGGTTTATTTTACTGGTAATGTTGTCTTAAGGTATTACTGTTGGAGTAAATAATATGGTTCCTGGGTAGGAAGCTTCTACACCCCAGAAGATCACCAAAGTCTCCTTGGCTTTTAGTGTGATGTAAAAAGAGTTGAAATTGAAGCGCCACATCACTGCTAAGAGGTCCAGATACAATTTTATTCTATTATAGGTTAGGGGGACAATTCAAGAAGTAGCTTTCGGGAGTCTAAGTGCCCCCTTCATCAGGGTTTGACTGGCAACAAAGTAAACAAACTAGACGTGAATTGGACCTACAATGGTATTTTTGTCCAGTGTGTATTCAAAGCAAAGGCCTAGTCATATTTGATGAAGGGGGCATTTAGATCCCCCAAAATGCATTGCAACTTTTTGAATTGTACCCCTGACCTTTAATGGAATTTTTTTTATCTGGACCCCTTAGAAGTGGTGTGGTGCATCAATTCATTATTATCTACCCTGGCGCATTTAAAAATAGTTTCCTGTCTTAAATATTTGGCCATTATTATGACTGCCTCTCCTTTGACATACTATATATATCGGATAATGTTGCCTCATTGTTTCATTAACAATGCTTAGTCATAGCTGCCAATGATTAAGCACTGTTACATGTGAAACGCGTCAGATCGTTTGTCCCATTTTTTGCTGTGGCTTGTATCTGTTAGACTTTTTTACTAATAAAGGCTATATTCCGGAGTGCGGCTGTCCAGAACTTCCTTTTTGCCTCATGTTGCTATATGCTTATCCGGCACCTGGTGTTCCAGTTCCGAGGAGAGTTCTATATCCACATTTCCACCTGGAGCGGTGATCCCTTTCCCCTACCTCTTACCGCCTGAGTATTTGGGGGATGTTCACCTCTGCATGCCTTGAAAGGGTTGTCGGGGTGCTCTTTTCTCATTAATATGCCAACCTGTGTGCTGATGTAAAAGGTATGGGATGCTGTTAAGAACTCACTGGGGGTTTCTTCCCTTACTAAATATGCCCCTATATGGGGCAATGATAGGCTTCCTGAGCTTTCCACTCTGCAGGGCTTTCAGAGGTGGGAGAAGGAAGGAGTTCACAATTACACAATTATTTGAGAATGCCTCTTTTTTGAGCAGCTGAAAATGGAATTTTCTTTGCACCATAGGTGGTTTTACCAATATTCACAGTTGCATCATGCTTTGCAGACTTAATTTTCTTTTTCACCGGCCTGGTTTTCCCCTGTGTCAGTTCTGGATAGAGTGGTACAAGCTAGCTTCTCCAATGGTCTTATTTTAGTTACTCATCAAGCCCTTTTAGAAAGCTTTCTTCTGAAATCCCCCTTGCTTTTTAAGGTAAAGTAGAAGCAGGCCTATTCTTAATAACATTTTGGATGAGATTCTTCAGGCTCTTCCCTTGTTTCACTCTCCTTGTCGTTGACCCAGATTTTTATTCCTCATTGGGTTTATAGGATCCCTAAATTTGTATGTGCTATTGGCCTATTGGCCTAAGAGCTGATTTGGCCTGTCATAGATGTGGTGATTCGGGTTCCCTGACTAATTTATTATGGCGCTGCCCCAAACTACAGAGGAACTAGGCGGAGGTTGTGGGCACACCTAATGGACTTTTATATGTAAATTTATTAGTCAATCCACTTATGTGCCTATTGGGCTACCTTAAGGTATAGTTGCATTGTTTATCTTGCTGAAACTGGGACCTTAATGTGAAGCCCGGCTCTTGTAGGACCATACATTTATTTACGGATATGGTGGTATTTATGTACGGTAAATGGGTATGTTTGCATGGGGTTTGTTTTTTTTCCCGTCCTGCAAGGCATGCTTTGTTTGTATTGTTTGTTTGTGTATGGTTTAAAATTTTGAAAAATAAAATCTGATTTAAAAGATAATTTTGCATACTCTTAATGGTATCACAAGTATAAAAAAAAAAACCACACCTAAAATGCACCAAGTGAAAATTACCTGGGTGTGAATTCTGCCTACAAGTTGAGTTCAATCACTGCTAGACAGCCCCAAAGCCTGTATCCACTTTGCAGTTCTTTTAATACATCAGCCCCGGCGGCCCACTCCCAGAACTCTTTATGGTATCACAGGACACTATAGCGGAATGTTCAGAGTAATCTTCTTCCTGTTAGCAATTTTCTCCAGCTATCCCATTCATTTCATCTCCCTTTATGCAGACAGCTGCCTGCAGAGCCACATGTCAGGCAGAGGGTAACAATTACGGCAGCAGTGAAAGGCATGGAGACGGTAAGAGGGAGATAGAGTGTTGAGCTGTTGAAGGGCAAAGGGAAGGTTGAGTGCACGGCTCACCTAATTCACACAGACAAGGTGCTTAAGTATTCTATATAAATGAAATAGTGAACCCGCTGAGCGATGAATCACACAGGGAATGACATGGCTTTCCCTCACAGGAGTTCTATTTTACAAGTGCGGCTCCAGAGGCGGGAATTCGGCTATCCCCAAAGTAGTCCTACCAAGTCAGTCACAGCCCATTACCGGCTTGATCAGTGAGATGTCTGTGTCCTATCTGCGGCCCAGAGGACATCCGCTAGAAGAAAGCCCAGAGATAGCCAACTTATCCGGTCATGAAACTTCTAAGCAGTGTGGCTTAAAGTCAAATTCTAGATTTGTAGAAAAAAAAAGGAAATTCCTGGAGGCCAACTAGATACACCGCAAACAGTTTTTAAATTGGATGGTAACAAATTTAAAGTTACACCTGCGGTGTTGCTGACACCTCCCACTAGACCTTAAAGGAATTCTTAATTGTGGGAGGCGGAGTTCCTGATCATGTGCCTCCTGTTATTGGCTGTCACATTGGTGACATTTTGGTCAGTGTGCTGGCAGCAGGGCCAGGGCAAAGAAGAGGCAGGAGGGGCACGTGCCCTGCCTTGATATCTGGAGGGAATGCACTCGGAGGTCCAGCACTCAGAGCTCTTCCTGTCTCCTCTTGTCAGGTGAAGGAGAAGCTGCCCTTATTCCCGATGGGAGCTGCACTGAAAGTGAGGAGTGAACTGTGAGTAAACAGAGGGAGGGGGAGCCCTAGACCTACCCTCTCTTCCGGGGAACACCCCAAGAGCCCCTTAGCCTCCTCCCTTAGGGTTTGTTCACTCATGTGGATGAGAGGGGGCAGTAAATGCAGGTGGATGAGTCTCAGTTTGCCTTCTTCGTCCTGGGCACATGATGACCTTCACCCAGCACTGTGTGGGAGCACACATTGGGCAGACAGTGGTGCACCATGGACACATATGTGCAGCATTGCCACCCTTTGCATCTGTTGGGTTTCCTGAACTACAGCTCAGCATAATGACGTTACAGTGAACTTTTGGTTATACAAGCCTAGCTACACCCATCCCACCCTCTAGACCAATGGTTCTCATCCTTTTTTGTGACCAGGGCTGAAATTTTTTTCTAAAAACTTTCATGCCCAGACACTAAAGAATAACGTTTATACTCATACAAAAAAAAAGATAGGAATTGAAAAGATGTATTGAAATGATGAAAGGTTCTGGAGAGGGGAGGCAGGGGCTGTGGCCCAGTGGTTGAGAATCACTGCTCCAGACCATGCTTATCTCTGGCCACAATGCATGGCGTTATAAGAAACATGATTTTCTTGATAAACAGCAGGTCAGCCAGATATCACGTTTAAAGTCCTCCCACCATGTCCCACAGACTTGGGCTTCAGGCATACACATTGACAGATATAGACTAGACTTTGTTAGATTTAAGAAAGTAAGAAATATATTTGGCCACATATTAATATTATTACAATAGTGCTGGGACTCCTCATTAGTGAATAACACTGGGCATAAACAATGCTTTACATGTAAAGTGGACCTGTTGCATTCGAAGAAGCTGAATGCGTCCACTGAGATGGATAAATTCCTCTATAATGTTTTACAAGGCCACCTACAGTACATAAGTAAAGCCTGTCCAACCAAGTTCAATAAAGTATGGTATTGCCCAATGAGTCCCGGTCTTGTTCCCCGTTCAAATATGTATCCAGGAAATAAGGTAGGGGGGCTGTGAAAGATAGGGGCATGACCAGTTACCCCTGAGCAGCCCTGATCATCCACTGTTTAGGTCCCCCATTGGCGGTCCTGGCTCCTCTTCTTCAGCCAGTGCCTCCAATAGCAAGCCATTTGCTCGGGGGGGGGGGGGGGCACTGGTGTGTGCTGGCTCCTAAGTGCCCATATATGCATCCATAAGACACACAGAGCCGCGGCTTGGACCTGCTCCCCCTCTCTCCCTATTGGCTCACTGGCTGTGATTGACAGTCAATGGCTCCCGCTGCTGTCTCAGCCAATGAGGAGGAAGAGACCCAGGAGAAGCTCAGCTCTCGTGCACATCACTGGATCAAGAAGGAGCCAAAGTGAGTATTAGGGGGGCAGGGGGGGGCGCTGCACACAGAAGGTTTTTTTACCTTCATGCATAGAATGCATGAAGGCAAAAAAAAACTTGAGCCTTTAAAACCACTTTAGGTACATTAGGTACATTCATTTTTGTTTTTTGGAGGTATCTAGGACACATATTTTTTTTAGTTTCCTATATGAACAACATTTGCATAGGGAGGGGGTGGAACAGGTGTGGCTATACTGTAGTTTTAGAGTTATGTTTTTTCCAGCCTGTATGGCTGTTGATTAGTGTACCTCTAAACTAATAAAATTTAATAAAAAATAATAATAATAGAATGGACCTAAACTCATAAGTGAAGATTTGCTATCTTATAAGCAATATCTAGGACTGTTAATTGTGCATAAGCAGAACCATGAATAATTAACTTTTTGTTTAGAGCCATATAGCTACTGTATATATCTGCAGTGAGAGATCCAAAGCACTGCTGCCTCTGACTGCTAGTCTCGACCGGATTTGGAGTTAGATTTCATGATGCCACTACTGTGCTGCTCACTGTTCTCCTTCATAGTTACATAGTAGGTAAGGTTGAATAAAGACAATAGCCCATCCAGTTCAACCTGTGTAGGTGTATGTGTGTCAATGTCAGTAATCATTTCCCATATCCCTGTATGTTGTGTTCACTAAGATGCATGTCCAAGGGTCTTAACAAAATCAATACTCCCCGCTGACACCAGTTGTGGAAGAGAGTTCCACATCATTATCGCCCTGACAGTGAAAAATCCCCTACGCAGCTTAAGGTCAAACCGCTTCTCCTCCAATCTTATTGTGTGGCCCCGTGTCCACCCTCACTCACTGAGATTGAAAAGTTTTCTTCCTATGCTGGGTTCACCATTGAGGTATTTGTATACCGCTATCATATCTCCTCTCAAGCGTCTCCAGGGAGAATAAATGTAGTGCTTGTAGTCGTTCCTCGTGATTATGGTCCCCCAGTCTACTTATTCATTTAGTTGCCCTTCTCCGGACTCTCTCCAGCTCCAGCACATCCTTCCTGGGGACTGCTGACCAGAAATGGACGGAATACTCTAGATGTGGCCAAACCAGAGTTTTAGAATAATCATTTTATCTCTGGAGTAAATTACCTTTTTTTATGCAAGCTAATAGTCTGTCTTCTAACAGGACCCCCTGATCTTTCTCCATCCTTGATTCCCCCAGAGGTTCTCCCCCTAGTGAGAAGTTTTGCATTTATATTTTCATTTTTCAGCATTAAATCTCATCTGCCATGTAGTTGCCCACTCAATTATTTTATTCAGGTCATCCTGTAAAATTTCTATATCTTGATGTGAAGTTATTGCCCTGCTTATTTTTGTGTCATCCGCAAAAACTGAGATCGAGCTATTTATACTGACCTCTATAATCATTTATGAATAAATTAAATAGAATTGTTCCCAGGAAAGAGCCTTGGGGTACCCCACTTACTACTCTAGACCAGTCTGAGTACACTTTATTTATCACTAAACTTTAGTCACACCCTTCTAACCAGTTTTCTATCCACGAAAAAGCTCTATGGTCCATGCCTACAGACCTCAGCTTGTAGATTAAGCGTTTCTGGGGAAATGTATCAAATGCTTTTGCAAAATCCACATACACTACATCCACAGGCCTCCCTCTATCTAGATGGCAGCTCACTTCCACGTAGAATGTTGACAGATTGGTTTGGCAGGAGCGAATCTTCGTAAACCCATGCTGATTACTGCTTATGATACTGTTTTCATCAGCAAATTATTGGATATAGTCCCTTATCATCCCCTTCAATAGTTTACATCTTATTAATGTTAGGCTGACTAGCCTGTAGTTTCTTCTTCCTTGGTGGAGAGGAAGTCTTTGTAGTGCACAGATCTCCCTGCTCCTGATTCTGAATCCATTCTGTGGATTTGTGCTTCCTCCACTTCTCCTGATACTTCTTGTACATTACTGTATCAGTCATCAAATCACCAGATTTAGAGTGAGACTTCATGATGCCACTAGTGTGCTGCTATCTGTTCTCCTTGCTGGAGAGGACGATGTACCTGATGAGTAGCAGCACAAGAATCTCCCTGCTTCTGATATGTCTATTCTGTGGATCAGTGCTTCCTCCACCTCTCCTTCTGCTTCTTGTTCGTTACCCCTCCAGTTATCAAATCACCAGCTATCACTCAAAGTATAACTAAAGGCATTTTTTTTTTAGTTTTGGGTAGAGTGGAGTTGGATTAGAACCCCTACTTATACCATGAAAAATAACTGTGTTATATAACTTATAACCTAAAAAAAAGCAGCAACTATGCTGTAAGATATATATAGTCTATATGTATAGTCTCAATATATAATTGTAAATAAAGTTGTGCTAATACACAAATGAAAATTGTGAGAAATTAAATAAAGTGAACATATGACTAACCAAACTAGTGAAATATCAATTGATACAAATAAAAGTCCCAATAAGAAAAAAATGTGCAGTCCAAAGACAAAAAAGCCCTTTCAATAATGGTGACTCCATCCCACGACACAAAAGAAGTGACACCTCCAAAGCAAGAAATGCCTGCTTACCAGCTGATGTGGACCTTCTTCCATGGAAGGTACATCTCACTTGTGGCTAATACCCAGCCCGAACACAGATTTGTGTGTTTACACACACACACACACACATCCCCGTTCTGGCTCTGTCAGGAGCGATCATGGGTGGCCGGTGGACATCGCTTCTGCCAGGCTCATGCATTGAGTTCTCAGTGACGCGGCGGGCACGCCCCCTATACCCCATGCAGCTATGGCAATTCACGCAGGGGAGCCATTCTGCCGCCGTCAAACAACGGCGGGCTGTCGGCAAGAGGTTAAAGTAGAACTATAGGCAAAATTTTTCTTTTTCATTTTGGATAGAGCAAGGAAGGGTTATAATCCTTGTTAGATGCCTAGTGAGATGTGTATATGGCCGTCTCACCATATATCTACTTCTGGGATCAGAGGTCCCACAACTGATATGGCTCAATCTTTAGTGGGAAGCCTTTACAGATGTCCTCCGAATAGTCATACTTATGGAAGTTTCCCAAAAAAGATAAAGGCTCGCCATAGTGTAAATCCATAAACATTTATTACATGTAAAAAGTAATGCACTTACATCAAGTTTGCATTAACATGCATGGGAAAATCTCAAGCAGGCCGTTTTTAGTAAAAAACGCCCGTCCTTCTGGGAACTATGAAGCGCGGTGACGTCGACACGTCGTGCCACCCTGTTTTTAGTGCTGTCTGTGCTACCGTTAAGGAGATTCCCTCTCTCTATTTGTACTGTTTACCATTATCATGGAAAGTGAAAGTAAAAGAAAATCCCAAATTTGGGGATGTCCCCACAAAAGTTAAAGAGGGGAATCTTCCAATGAGGGCACTAGTTCTGATGACCTTAGGGTCCCCAAGGAATTCCCTTAATGTGAAAGGTTTTCCCTCACTTACTGTTTGGCTATGGAATAGGAAGTGAAGGGAAATCTCTGCAATGGGACACAGAAAAAAAAAAAATCTAACAAGGATTATAACCCTTCCTTGCTCTATCCAAAATGAAAAAGAAAAATTTTGCCTATAGTTCTACTTTAACCTCTTGCCGACAGCCCGCCGTTGTTTGACGGCGGCAGAATGGCTCCCCTGCGTGAATTGCCATAGCTGTATGGGGTATAGGGGGCGTGCCCGCCGCGTCACTGAGAACTCAATGCACGAGCCTGGCAGAAGCGATGTCCACCGGCCACCCATGATCGCTCCTGACAGAGCCAGAACGGGGATGTGTGTGTGTGTGTAAACACACAAATCTGTGTTCTGGTGTCCCAGGCAGTACGATACCACTACAGTTAGAACACATTGAGGGAACACATTTAACCCCTTGATCACCCCCTAGTGTTAACCCCCTCCCTGCCAGTGACATTTATACAGTAATCACTGGCTATTTTTAGCTCTGATCGCTGTATAAATGTCAATAGTCCCAAAAAAGTGTCAAAAGTGTCCGATCTGTCTGCCGAAATGTCGCAGTCCGGATAAAATTTGCAGATCGTCGCCATTACTAGTAAAAGAAAAAAAAATGCCATAAATCTATCCCCTATTTTGTAGACGCTATAACTTTTGCGTAAACCAATCAATATACACTTGTTGTGATTTATATGAATATGTAGAAGAATATATATCGGCCTAAACTGAGGAAGACATTTTTTTAGTGCAAAAAAAAGCTGAAAATAAAAAATAAAATACCACTAAAAGAAAGTTCTATTTGTGGTAAAAAAAGGACATAAATTTATTTATTTTTTTGTTTACAAACGATTTTTATTATGTAAAAGGTCAAGGTATAAAACAATTACAATGATGGTACATGTATACAAAAAAAAAAGGGAAGGACATAAATTTATTTGGGTACAGCATCAGTTAAAGCGACGCAGTGCCATATCGCAAAAAGTGGCCCGGTCAGGAAGGGGGTAAATTCTTTCGGGGCTGAAGTGGTTAAGGGCCCTGCTCCTCTACCGAGATGGCCACCTTCACATAGAGGCACAACAAGACACGGTAGGTTAATAATGGGGAAAGATCAGTAGCAGGGAGCCTAACAACAATGTTGGTGACTAGTCCCTTATAGACCCGGTACAGGTGTGATGTCTGTACCCCCTATGATCAGCCCTGCATCTGATGCAAGGGCTACTTTCATCACAGAGCAAACACATGGTGCAGGTTATCCTATGAAAAAAAAAAAAAAGATGAAAAAAGACTGCCAGCAGCAATGTGGAACCTCAAGTCTAGAATGTAAGAGTGGTAAAGGAAACTCAAGACTTTACAGCTCCCAAGGATCCTGTAACGCAAGGTCAGCCTGACCTGATAAAATATATGCAGCTAGACAAAAACGAGGGTAATGAAAATGTAGGTTGAATTAATGTTTGATATACCAAAAAAAGTTTTACACTGACATTAAAGAGCCTCCGGTATAACTTCCAGCCGACAGCTAAATGGGCCACTCACAAACAATATGGGAAGTCGGTACCATAAAGCCGTAGCCTTGACATAAGACTGCCAGAAGGCAAGATTCTGTAGCAACCTATATTTCTGTATTCAACAGGGATCTATTTAAAACATTCATTTCCGTCCAGAAAATGCCTCGGAAAGCTGGAACACGTCTCCAGAGTAAAAACGATGTAAACTATCCGTGGGATTAAAGGACAAATTCACAAAATGCAACTTGTAGTTAAAGTGCAAAGCTTACTGCAAAGTTCTGCCGGCGGTGATAATGTTCCTGTGTGCCCCTGTCTGGGCAGGACTAAAGACTGAGAACGACGCGGTCTGAGCGGACACACCCAGAAACTATAAGCCCAGAGAAACGGCCTGTCTATTCTCCTTCGTCCTTTACAGCAGTGGTTCTCAACCTTGGTCCTCAAGTACCCCTACAGGCCATGTTTTGGGAATTTCTCTTAGATAAAATAGCTGTCCAAAATACCAAGCCTCTGATTTAAAGCACCTGTGCAAGATAAAGGAAAACCTGAAAACATGGCCTATTGAGGGTATTTGAGGACTGAGGTTGAGAACCACTGCTTTAAGCTCGATACACACTTTTAGATTTTCTGCAGATTTTTGTCTTCAGATTTACCAAAACCATGTAGTGCAGGGACCTGCCCGATTGCATACAAATTGAAACTCATATGCCCTGTACACACGATCAGACATTCAGACAACAAAATCCATGGATTTTTTTCCAACGGATGTTGGTACAAACTTGTCTTGCATACACACGGTCGCACAAAGTTGTCGGAAAATCCGATCGTTTGGAATGCGGTGACGTAAAACATGTACGTCGGGACTATAAATGGGGCAGTAGCCAATAGCTTTCCTCTCTTAATATATTCTGAGCATGCGTCGGAATTTACCTGATCAGATTTTGTTGTCGGAAAATTTTATAGCCTGCTCTCAAACTTTGTGTGTTGGAAATTCCGACGGAAAAAGTCAGATGGAGCCCACATACGATCAGAATTTCCGACAACACAATCCGATCGCACTTTTTGTGTGTACAGGGCATTAAAGCGGAGGTCAGCCCCTCGCTGCAAAGTTTGACCTCATATTATATGGTTTTGGTAAATCTGAAGACAAAAATCTGCAGAAAATCTAATAGTGTGTATGGGGTCTTATGCCCCAAACACATGAGCGGAAATTCTGCCAGAAAAAGTCTGATGAGAGCTTTTGGTCGGAAAATGCGACCGTGTGTATGCTCCATCAGACTTTTGCTGGCGGAATTCCAGCCAACAAAAGATTGAAAGCATGTTCTCTATTTTTCGGTCGGAAAAAGTTCCTGTCCGAAAATGCGTTCGTCTCTATGTAATTCGGACTCGCAAAAAAACATGCACGCTTGGAAACAATTCGACGCATGCTCGGAAGCATTGGACTTCATTTTCTCGGCTCGTCGTAGTGTTGTACGTCACCGCGTTCTTGACGGTCGAAAGTTTGGAGAACTTTTGTGTGACCGTGTGAATGCAAGCCAAGCTTGAGCGAAATTCTGTCGGAAAAACCATCCAAGATTTTTCAGACGGAAATTCCGCTCGTGTGGCATTTCAATTTTGTTATGTTTGACCTGTTGCTGCCCATGTAATGCATATGAGTGGTGGCAAAGAGGGTGGAGTATAATGTCCATATGCCGCACATATGCGTCTGTGGGTGGCCAAGATGTCTGACATGTGCTTACTGTTGTGGCTACTGAACATGAAGCGAAGGGAAATCTCTCCAATACACAGAGAGGGAAAAAAACTGATGGGTCTGTAACCCTCCCTTACTTTATAGTAAAAAAATAGTTTTGTTTTTTTTTACTTTAACCACTTGACCTCTAGAAGGTTGTACCCCCTTCACGACCATGTCATTTTTTGCTTTTCAGCACTGCACAAATTTAACAATTTAACAGGACTCTGTGCAGGCCAGTCAAGTTCCTCCACCCCAAACTCGCTCATCCATGTCTTTATGGATCTTGCTTTGTGCACTGGTCCAAATCATTTGGAGGGGGGATTATGCTGTGGGGTTGTTTTTCAGGGGTTGGGCTTGGCTCCTTAGTTCCAGTGAAGGGAACACTTAAGGCGTCAGCATACCAAGACATTTTGGAGAATTTCATTCTCCCAACTTGGGGATGGCCCCTTCCTGTTCCACCATGACTGCGCACCAGTGCACAAACCAGGTCCATAAAGTCATGGATAACCGAGTTTGTGTGAAGGAACTTGACTGGCCTGCACAGATTCTTGACCTCAACCTGATAGAACACCTTTGGGAAGAATTGGAGCAGAGACTGCGAGCCAGGCCTTCTCATCCACATCAGTGCCTGACCTCACAAATGCGCTTCTGGAAGAATGGTCAAATATTCCCATAGACACACTTCTAAACCTTGTGGACAGCCTTCCCAGAAGAGCTGAAGCTGTTATAGCTGTAAAGGGTGGGCCAACTCAATATTGAACCCTACAGGCTAAGACTGGGATGCCATCAGTGCTGGGACAAGGTCACCCGGTGCCCAGGGCGAAGATGACAAACAGCACCCCAGCCCCCCCCCCCCCAGGTGGAGCAGCAGGAGAGGTGGGGTCAATAACGATGTACGCAGCGTGCTCACCAAAACATATAACATATAAATTTAACAGCGGTACACATTCTATCTCATATGAAATATGGGGAAATGTTCCTATATCAGTGTAAGAAAAAGATGCTCCCATTGGTGGTATCACTGGAAGGAAAAATGTGTCTGACATTAGTAGGAAAAATGTTCCAACATCAGTGGTGTCTACAGCCCCCCTTTTTTCTTTGATAAGGGTCCCAAGTGCCCCCCTCCCTTGCATCAGGTTTCTTAGAGTTTCCCCCCCTTGCATTAGTGTCCCCCCTTTCATTAGGGTGTCCAGAGCCCCCCCCCCTTACATCAGGGCCACCAGAGTTCCCCAGTTACAGCAGAGCCCCCACTTTCAATAGGGTCCCCAAATCATCCCCCTTGCATTAGTGTCCCCACTTTCATTAGGGTCTCCAGAGCCCCCCCCCCCTTAAATCAGGATCCCCAGAGTTACCCCTTCTTACATAAGGATCCCCAGTGACACCATCCCTTACATTAGGGCTCCCAGATTCCCCAACTCACATCAGATTCCCAAAAGTCCCCCTCCCTTTATATCATGGTCCCCAGGGATCCCACTTTCATCAATGCAGCAAACAGCTACAGGACAAACAGATAAAAGCTGGAGAAATGGGACCCGGCAGGTCTGCAATAGAAAGCTCCGTTCTCCTTCTCCTTTAAACGTCAGAGCCTGGGGGCGGGGCAAGCACGTGATTGGTTGCTTGGATGACTGTGGTCCAACCAACCAACCACTAGTACTGACAGGCAATGAGTGGCAGTGGTGGGCAGAGAGTGGATTATGTCTGTCCCCTCTAATCACTGCACTCAGCATGGTCATGGCAGCAAGGACACTATCTAGTATTTGTGCAGGACGCTCAGGGCGAGGGAACACCCACCTGAAAGCCGTTACTGTCTCCAATAGCAGAAGCAGGGCACTGAATGCTGTGACAGCGGGCTGATGCGGTGGAGAGTTTCGTGCATGTAAGTGCCACTGGAGATCTGGTAGCCCCTAACCACAAAAGACTCCGCCCAGGGCAAGTGCCCCTCCCGCCCCCCCCCTGTACCGGCCCTGGATCCCATCAAAGTTCATGTGCGTGTAAAGGCAGGTGTCTCAATACTTTTTGTAATATAGTGCAAGTCCAAACAACACCCGGGGGCCATAATTGGTACATACAGCCTCTTGTAACAATAAAAGACTGGATGCGGCTGTAAGAGGGAAAATGCCCATCCTAGTATAAACATGTGGATGCCTAAGAACCTATGCCTCTGCATACAGACAGTTTTGGTCCTTGGGCATACTATTGGACACTTATGTATGTTTACGCTTGTACTGGAAGCAGAAATATGCCCGTATATTACGTTGTATGGACATACATGCCCATGTGTACGACCCTTTAAGTTTATTTTGTTTTTTTTTACAAAAGGCACACATATGTTTGCAACCAACAGTATGTCCAAAGCTAGATATTTCCTGTAAAAGAAAGCCACTGAAATCATCGAAAAGTTGAAAAATTAGCCGTGGACCCCAAAACAGAATAGAAGGTGACTATGAAGAACATAATTATAGTCTCCTGAAAGGTCAAAGACAGAACCACAAGCTAAGCTGTTGGTGACATCAGTGCATGCTTCAACTAGCCCAATCCCCCTCTGTCCAGGCGCTTCTAAGCTCCTTATATGACGGATAAATCTTTATGAATATTTCATGTGTCGTCTTCGCTTACACTGGGTTCTGGCAATAATCAAAAGACTTATCTCTCATTGTTCCACCTCAAATTTCAAGATAGTTTAATAAGAGAAAAGGACAATTATAGATAAAGAACAATGCATTGCAGAGGTAGTCTTATGGCTGAATGAATCGTGTTTAAGCCGGGATTATTTGGTGGTACTGTGCAGCGGTGATGGCACAAAGACCACTATTGGTAAGGACCAATATTGAAGATAACCTTTGTTCCCAATACTCATATTACAGAGCCAGATCCACTAGAAGTTGTTCTTTATGTCCTTAATTACAAGAAATAACCAGCATGCCGCTCATGAACCTCAAAAATATATTGAGGTTGAAAAGCAAAAGTAAAAAATGATTATAAGGCACAAAGGGGGTTGATTTACTAAAGGCAAATAGACTGTGCAGTCTGTAAGAGCAGTTGCTCCAGAGTTTAGTAAATGGGGTGAAGCCCTGCTGACTTCCATCATCCAATCATGTGCAAGCAAAAATGCATTTTTTTAAAAAAATATCCTTGCATGTGATTGGGTATTCTTTGCTAAGTGGATCTTTACCTAATTTACTAAGCTTTCGAGCTTTGCAAAGTGCACAGTCTTTAGTAAATCAACCCCATAGCATCCACTGATGTTTTGGGGCACATGGGACCCCTTTTTCCAGGTGGTATTTTGGACTGTCAAGGTGATTGATTTACACCCGATGCTGGGGTGCTCTGCTTATAGTGACATCATGTTATAGTTCAATTACAAAAAACAGCCAGAACACCGCCCATGTACCTAAAAATATTATTGAGATCAAAACGCAAAAGTGGACCCATGTAAAAGAACTACTGACGTTTCAGGGTCAAAAGGGTCTCTTTTCTCAAGGTTATGGACAGGACTTAGCACCACAAAATGATGCATGGTTCTCTATTCTCTACAAGGGACTAAGAGGTGGGTACATGGTTCTCTATTCTCTATAAGGGACTAAGAGGTGGGTAGGTGCGAAGACAAGGGATGGTGCTCCAAGGTGGGTGGGGGGGGAGCAGGGTCGGGACAAGAAGTGGGCAGGTGGGGTGGCTGCCATGGGCACTGTGATATCATGTGAGGTGGGGGGGCACCACAAGAAGATTGTGGGGACAGGACTTGTGTCGGAAGAGGGAATTTAGGGGGCAGCAGGGGGTAAGTATTGTTCTAGTTGGGGAAATTTGGGGGGGGGAGTGCTAAGAAAAGTGATTAAGGGGGGATTTGTGTTGGGAGGGAAGATGATTTGTGCTAGGAGGGGGAAATTGAAGTGGGGGGGGGAGAAGATGTGTACTAGGAGGGGAAAAGTTAGGGGTAGAGGATTTGTGCTTGGAGGAGTGATTTTCTTTGAGGGGGGGCATTTGGGGAATGGAGGGCAAATATTTACACTGAGAGGGAGGAACTGCAGAGGGGAGGATTTGTACTCGGAGGAGGGGGAATGTATGCTTAGGTGGTAAGCATGCAGATTAGAGCTCAGTGTTTTTGTGGGGTAATTTTTGCTAACACATAATACTCATACATCTTAGGGGGGGGGGTGCAGTACGGCATGTTCAGCCTGGGCTGTAGATGACCTAGTCCTGGCATTGGGGGGGAGAGATGGGGTGATGCCGGGGGGGGGGGGGAGTGCATACACCTATTCTTTGAGAAAAAAAAACCCTAGCTGTAAAATATTATAATTCTTAAATATATGAATTAAAAGTATTCTCTTATAAATATTTCCACAAAGAAAAGCTGAAAAAAAATAAAACTTCTCCATAAAAAAACATTGGAATTAAAAATCTTGTGCCATAATATATTCCTTCAACTCCAACAAATCTTTCTATCCTATCTTAGATCTTCTTTGCCAATATTGAATAATCCAGTTTTGGCTCCAATAATTGCGCTTGGTCTTTGTTTCGTCCCTCCTGCGACTGGCTACATAATAAAGGGGTTAATAAATGAATCGATGAATTATACATAGGACAAGGTATGACAATAAAGATGGAAATTTCCGTAAGACGAAAAATTAAAAATCGGCATCTTCTGCAGGAAATTCACTTACCGACAAGCTAAACCGAGACGCATCTGGGAGGCTCAAATTCCTTTTTTTAATTTTCAAACACAAAAAGAAGTTTGCGAATAAATCATTATAATACAACAAATAACAAGTGACAACATGCATATTTTATCACGTAATATCCCGGCTCCCACCAAAATGTAATTATATCCCCGCTCTCTGTGCGCTCATTCATTTGCGAGCGCGGAGAAATGAATTGCCAAATGTCACGGCTGAACATAAAGCGCAGGAGAGCAGACGTACCCGGAACAGCCTCCGACGGAGGATCATTTTCATGACAATAAGCTTTTGTCTTCCTTGGACTTTATAACAATGCAGCGAGAGGCGGGGGGAGTGGGGGGGGGTGACTTATGGAAACCCCCGGCTGCAAATTCTGCGCACGGTCGCTGGGAAGATCAGGTGGGAAAATTATGAAGGATGAAAAAACAGGAAATCGTTCCCTGCCACCCTTGTATGCATTTATTATGTATTATGTGTACTGATAAGGGGCATGTGTAGGGAGAACTTGCTGGGCTCCTTCTGAAAATGTTAGATGTCTAGTTTTCACACTGACCCTGTGACATCAATACTGGCAAGTGTCCCTGACAATATCATTAAGGGGGGTTGCTTTCACTGGCTGCATACTTGTTCTGGGACAGTGACTTACTAGGTAGCAAACATGACATTTGCATGATAGGAAGGAAAGTAGAAAAGGAGGGAGAGAGCAAAGAAGGAGGGAAGGATTGAAGGGGAAAAAGTCTAATGCCCCGTACACACGCTCGGATTTTCCGACGGCAAATGTTGGATGTGAGCTTGTTGGCTGAAAGTCCGACCGTGTGTATGCTCCATCGAACATTTGTTGTCAGACTTTCTGCCAACAAATGTTTGATAGCAGGTTCTCAAATTTTCCGCCAACAAAACTTTGTTGACGGAATTTCCGATCGGGTGCACACAAGTCCGTCGGACAAAAGTTCACGCATGCTCAGAATGAAGCAGAAGGAGCAGCACTGGCTATTGAACTTCATTTTTCTCGGCTCGTCGTATGTCTTGTATGTCACCATGTTCCCACGTTCGTAATTGTTGGCCAACAATTGTGTGACCGTGTGTATGCAAGACAAGTTGGAGCCAACAACCTTCGAACAAAATTCCACGGTTTTGTTGTTGGAATGTCCGATCGTGTGTACAGGGCATAATAATTACGTTGCCACAAAAGAAGCAGAGCAGAAGGATGGGGAAGGGGAGAAGGGGGAAAGGAAAGGGAAAGAAAAGAAAGGAGCATAAAAAGCACACAAAAGAAGCCAAGCAGAAGGAAGAAAAAGATGGAGAAAGAATTAAAGGAAAGGGAAGGGAAGGAAAGGAATGAAACACAAAAAGCACACAAAAGAAGCCATGCAGAAGGAAGGGAAAGAAGCAGAAAGAACAAGAGAGGAAAGGAAAATAAAAGGAAAGTTAAGGAAAGGAAAAAAAGTTGAGGAAAGGAAAGGATGGGATGGAAATAAGGTCAGTGGAAAAGCAGTAAGGGAAGGGAGGTAAAAGAAAAGAAGAAGGAAGGGGTAAGGAAGAAGGTAAAGAAAAAAAAAAGAAAGGAAGGAAGGAAGACTAAAAGAATAGAGGCAAGGGAGAAACAGATGGGGAGAGAAAGGAAGAAAAAGGAAGAAAAGGAAGGGTTAGGGGGAGGATGGAAGGAAGGTAAGATGAAAAGAAGGAAAGGGAGATGAAGTAAAAAGGGAAAGAAAGAAGGCAGAGAGGAAGGAAGAAAAAGAAGGAGAAAGGAAGGGGAAAAAAACATAAAGGAAGGAAGGAATAGAAGGGGGAGGAGAGAGGACAGAAAGCATGTTAGAGTAATAGAAGTAAAGGAACACAGGAAGGAAGGAGAAAGGAAGTAAGAAAGGTAGGAAGAAGGAAAGGAAAAGGAAAGGAAAGGAAAGGGAAAGGAAAGGAAAAGAAAAGGAAAATAAAATGAAAAGGGAAAGGAAAAGGGAAAGGAAAAGGAAAAGGAAAAGGAAAAGGAAAAGGAAAGGAAAGGGAAAGGAAAAGGAAAGGAAAGAAAAGGGAAAGAAAAAGGAAAAGAAAGGAAATAAGGTCAGAAGAAAAGAAGACACAAAAAAAGGAAAAATAGAAAAGGGTAACTGTAAGCGCTAAGATAGTGTGGCTGTGTACATAAAAGTGGAAAATAAACAAATAATCGTGTTAGTTCATAAGTCCATGAAGGGTCAATTCTAAAGATGGATGGCAGCAGCTGTCCTCAGAGAAAGCCAGCTCTGTAAACAGGATAAGAGGAAGGGAAAACACAAGAAGCACCGTATTAAAGCACAGTTTTAATGGCAAGGTATGTAATACACTCACAGGATAAAGATTAAAACAGGCTCATCTCTGTGTCTATGTGGCATCTTTCCTAGCGTCCGAGACAGGTATCCACGTGCTGAGGAGATGGCAGGGATTCCATTGTCAGTCCTGTGGCCACCAGGAAGTCAGCCGGAACCAGCATGGAACACAGGGAAATTACGCCACCAGAAGCAAAGAGGCATCAGGGAGAGAGACAGTTCTGGATAGGCAGAATGGGGAGGCTACACGCTCGGAGCATCACCTCCTTCTACAGGCCTCTAGAAGGAGCTGATGCTCAGAGCCAGTAGCCTCCCCATTCTGCCTATCCAGAACGGTCTCACTCCTTGATGCCTCTTTGACAACAGATCCCTGTCATCTCCTCAACGAGTGGATACTTGTCTCGGACGTTAGGAGAGATGCCACATAGACACACAGATGAGCCTGTTTTAATCTTTATCCTGTGAGTGTATTACATACCATGCTAGTAAAACGGTGCTGTAATACTACACTCAGGTGGCGCTCCCTGTGTTTTCCTTTCCTCTTAGAAAAAGGGAAAAGAAGGGAAGGAAAAGGGAGGGGCAAAAAAGAAGGAAGAAAAGGGGGGAGACTGAAAAAACTGAGGCAAGGAAAAAAGAGAGGGAAGGAGGAAAGAAGAAAAAATTAGGAAGAAAAGAAGGGAAGGAGGAAAGAATCGAAGAAAGGAAGGAAAGAGGAAGTAAGAAGGGAAGAAAGAGGGAGGGGAAAGTAAGAAGGAAGGGAAGGAAAAGATTAAATAAGGCAAAAAGAAGGTCAGAGGGAAAGAAGTAAAGGACCATAGGAAGGAAAGAGAGAGGAAGCAAGAAGAGAAGGAAGAGGGGGGAAAAAGAAAGATGAAGGAAGGAAGATATGGATAGAGGAAGGAAGAAAAGAGCAGGAGGAAAGGACGGGAGGGGAGAGATTGCGTTGAAGGCAAGATAAAAACAAAAAGGGGAATGAAGGATTGATTGAAGGGAAAAATATCTAATAACTAAATTATTAAAGGAAGGAAGATAGGAAGAAAGGGAGGGAGGGGGACGAAAGGAAACAATGGGGAAATGAAGGAAGAACATGGCAGGAAGGTAGGAAGGGGTGCACAGAAGATGAGATGAGAAGAAGTCAAGGAAGAAAGGAAGGAGTGTAGAAAACAGAAAAAATGTGTAGCGCTGGGACCTATTCTACCCTGGGTGAGTAGATATGCATTAAAAAAGAAGAGTCACCAATACAGAAAACCATTCAAGATTGAAACAACCCCATTGTAGGTCTATGCAATGACAATATTGTAATCTTATATATGTCAGTATTTCAGTCTTTAAGATGAATAGCAATGTTACAGTCCTGTATATGACAGTAAAAACAATGTAGTGATCCAATATCCCAAAACTTGCAGACAAGTTGGCTACCACCAGAAGAAATGAAGGCTTACCAGATGTGGTGGACCAAGTAGGGCATACGCCAAACAAGGTCGGATAAGGCTTAGGTGGTAGATAGCTGCGGATGTCTATGGTATCCTAGGTCGCCTGACTCCTCCTGCTGGTATTCTGGTTCTGGGAGATGTATGGAACTCCACGGGTGTGGGTGATTATATGAATCCCCAAAGGGGGAGGGTGAGGTATTCCGTGTGTGGTTCCCCCACAGCGATCATTCATGAAGTATAGGTGGATAGAAAAAGAAAAAAGGGCCACATAGTGTGAATCCGTATAAAAGGTTTATTAAAATTATATAAAAGGAAATACACTCACGTATAAGTCCACAAGAAAAAAGCAGCGCTGAGAAAAAGTGGCGACAATGGGGTCCTGTCCGACGCGTTTCGTCCTAAAAAGGCGTCATCTGGGGGGACATCCGCAGCTATCTACCACCTAAGCCTTATCCGACCTTGTTTGGCGTATGCCCTACTTGGTCCACCACATCTGGTAAGCCTTCATTTCTTCTGGTGGTAGCCAACTTGTCTGCAAGTTTTGGGATATTGGATCACTACATTGTTTTTACTGTCATATACAGGACTGTAACATTGCTATTCATCTTAAAGACTGAAATACTGACATATATAAGATTACAATATTGTCATTGCATAGACCCCCAATATGTACAATGGGGTTGTTTCAATCTTGAATGGTTTTCTGTATTGGTGACTCTTCTTTTTTAATGCATATCTACTCACCCAGGGTAGAATAGGTCCCAGCGCTACACATTTTTTCTGTTTTCTATACTTTTACTTTGATGGTTGTGTTAGCTGCTTTTCTTCTATATGTGAGCAGCGCAGAATTACTTTTGTACATATATAAGAAAGGAAGGAGTGATTGATTGAAGGAAAAAAATCTCCAATAATAAAATTACCACAAAAGAAGCAGAGTGGAAGGAAGGCAGGAAAAGATGGGGAAAAATGAGGAGGAAAAGGCAGGGGGAAACGAAAGGAAGGGGAGGATATAAATAAAGTCAGAGGAAAAGGAGTAAAGAAGGGAAAGATGAGGAAAGGTAGTAAGAAGAGAAGGAAAAGTAGTCGGCAAAAGAAGGAAGAACAAAGGGGAGGAGGGAGGAAAGGGAAAAGAAAGGAAAAGGAAAAAAACTAAAGGAAAAGGGGAGGAAGGAAGAGGTGAAGAGAGGAAGAAGGGAAAAAGGAAGGAAGGGAAGGGGGAGGATGGAAGGAAGGTAAGATGAAAAGAAGTGGGGGAATGAAGGAAGGAAGGCAAGAACACGCAAAGAAGAGAGAGAGAGAGAGAGAGAGAGAGAGAGAGAGGTTGGAGAAGGGAGTTTCAGAAGGAAGGCTGTTTATAATAACTTGCTAATGGCTGTGTAGCATCTCTTTGGATTTGGTCAGCGAGGGAATTACAGACACTGGAACTTTGGTTTGATGCCAGCTGCTTTATGGACGTAAACATTTATTAGTTTATTGGTCCCTAAAGTTTTACTAAACACACACTGTTCCATTTACATTGTTCCTTCTATTTCTGAATGTAGATGATGGCACTGTATTTTAGTATTATTTTAATAGAAAAAAAAACATCTAAGTAGCTTTTAAACATAAGCAAGAGGAGCTTCTAGTCCTCTGCTGCTGGTTACAAGTTCAAAATAAAAAAAACAGCCTTTGGAATACAAATTAAAAATAAATAAGTATTATCAATAATCTGTTATAAATTGTCATACAGATAGTTATTTGAAATAAAATCTTTATTATTTTTTTAGCAATAACATGATGTGGGAAGATATCTGCCAGTCACAGGCTGTGTCACGCCCCTCCAGCCTGTGTCTTAGAATAACAGGGAGGTGAGGCCTCCATCAATCTACATGTAATATCTGGTCCCCATTGTGTTTAGATGGTTATTGGGCATGTGACTCTATAGTCACACGGGCTGCTCAGATGTGATAGGGAGGAAATGCTCAGCATAAAATCTCCTTGAAAACTGAGCATGTGCAGAGCTGCCAACACTGCTCTGCAAAATCTGTAGTTAAATTGGGGACATGAAAAGAAGGAGGAGATAGAGAGCAGAAGGATCAACCATTTTTTTTTTCAGAGTACAAAAAAATAATCTAATAGTGACTGAGTGAGTATGAACAGCATGTAATACAGTACACTATTTATTATTACTATTTTATATGATGTGGGTTTAGTGACACTTTAAAGTGAATATTGCTTTTGCCCATCATGAACATTATTTGAAAAATACTATTGTATTTTTTTGTTTTTTTTCATCAGCCTGGCTATAGATCTTTCATATTTATCAATTTTTATCAATTTATCAATCACAGCCAGGAGGATGCAAGCATTGGAGCTCCCCTAACAGAGACTGATCAGCCCACACAGGCTACCAACAATCATGCAGGCAATGGTGGGTCTATGTATTCAATTCCATGGATGCACCTATAATCCACTGATCTGTAAAACAGAGATTTTATACAAATAACTAAAGATTATGTAACATGTTGGCTTATAAAGGTGACAAAAAGAATTGAAACTGACCCAAAAACCTTTCTAATTTCAGTTTTAAAGAGCATCACCAGCTGCAGTTATATTAATAGAGACGGATGGATGTTGTAGTTAAAGCCTGTGTAATTCTGTTCATTAGTAATTCTTCCCTCACTGCTGGAATATACCTGGAATCATTTCACCGGGAAGAGTAAATTGTTCCTGTTTATTAGAAATGAAATCTTCATTATAAGAGAAGCGGAGTGCCGGTGACACATACTACAGCACAGAAGAATATCATTAATGTAATCACATTTCTTCTCGCTGAAGTTCCTCTGTGGTGTCTTAATATTTAATGGTTACATTAGTGCCGCATGCAGAAAAGAGAGGTAATGGTGTAGTCTGAGCACAGATATATACTAGACAATGCTAGGCACTGAAGGATGTTGGAACGTCCATGCCATCGAGCTTTAAAGCAAAGTTGAAAATAAATAAATAAAACAACTAAAATTAAAAGCTCATTTTTTATTATATTTATTTTATTATATATTATTTATATTGTATTATTATATTTTATATAGTATTGCTTTAAATTGTATCAGCTGTACACACTCTATAAATACTCAATATACACATAGAATATGACTTGCATTTCTACAAACATTTTTTAAATTATATGTATCACCTTTCTAGTTACGTTGCTAGGATGTTGGGCAAATTTAGTTCTTCCTGGCTCCTCAGTAGTCAGTGGAGCAGTTGTTGATTGTTTTTTGCTTTCTGGATCTCACAGGCTGAAGGTTTGATTACTCTCCGTTATTTTCCAGAGGCATCTTGAACATAGAGGCTTGAATAAAGCAAGTAGCAACCTGACTATTTAGTATGCTTTAGCCAATCCCTAAGGAGGTGTGCCCAGTAGGTGGCTGGAGAGGCATATAAATAGCCTGAGATTTAGAACAGGAGGGCTCATCTCCCTGTTGGAGGGAATCCACTCGTCTGATAAGGAAATGGCTACCCCCATTTGCAGCAGCTTTCCTGATTTAAGTCAATATTCTTTGACATCTCACCTGTTGAAAAGCTGGGTGGGGGGGCTACTCCTAAAGATCCCTTTTTATAGGTAATCAAGGGATCCCTCAGCTAAGGACCTGCTCTGGTGAGCTCACCAAAGAGTGTCTGGTGGAAGTTAGAAGGGTTCTGTCTATCCTGTGACATTGTGGGTATTATCTTCTCCCTCATTGAAGAGTGTTCAGTGGTTATTGGAGGGAGGCATCCTGTCAAATTGTAAGTACTGACCTGAGTTTAGGGTCCTGGTGACTGTGTGCTGCATCCTTTGGGTGGGAGAGCCAGCAGTATTCCTGATATGTGCCTGCTGTACCATGTACTTATGAGATGAGAACGTATCCTGTTCTCTTTGTATTGATTTCTTTGTGTGAAATCCCTGGGGTGCCTCTGCTTTCCTATTAAAAAAACTGACCACACTAAGCAGGAGAACACACCGTAGTCAGTTCTGTAGGGAACTCAGTCTGCTCTCCTCCAATGATCAGACTTGTGCTGACATGTCCCCCTGCACAGCCTTTCACTAGGAAGACCAGTGAGCTGCTGTTTCTCCTCCTTCCAGCTATTATGCAGCTGAGAACAGAGGGAATGTGATCACTTAAAAAAAAGGGGAAAAAGGTGAAAAGGGTATGTATAATGTTTTTATATCTATACAAAAATATTTTGCCTTTCATTTTTATTTTAATCTGAATGGGTGGCTTTACAAGGTGATGGTTTACATATACTTTAAGAATTATAGAAAATTATTACAAAATATGTTTTCTCGAGATTATAGAAATAGTTGAAATACTGGAAATGTATCTCTTTATTTGGCCCACTGACTTCCAAAACAACTCTTTTTCTCGGACCTAATTCCTGTTACCCTCTTTACTGATAAGAATAGCATTAATAAGGTAAATACCATAATATGGCCACTAGATGGAGCTACTATTTATTTCTAGTGATGTTTAGTTCCATCTAGTGGCCATAATGCAGTATTTCCCTGACTCACGTTGTTCTTGCTATGAATAAAGAACATCCTATCTGGAGAGAAAACAGCCTAGTAACATTTGATTTTGCAGTCATTTGCACAGAAGATATGTGCATGCAGTTTTGCAAGATAAATAGCTCTGCAAATTTTTTCATAAATACACCCCTTAGTAAATACCAACCTGGTACATTTGGCTCCACTAACCCGTCGACAGAGCAGATTTTCCAAGATGAGCGCACCTGATATCATTATAAGACAGTCCCGTCTTTACTACACGGGCAGAAAAATTGTCCCCTTGAGGCCGGCCTTACAAAAAGCCCATCAGCGACTGTAATTGCATTTTGAATATGGACGTTGTTCTTGAATAAATATATTTAAAATTACGGCAATTAATGGGCTATGAAAAATTCCTTATCACACCGCTCTGACAATTTGTATGTTTTATTTTCCAGCCTCCTAGACGGCTCTGAATATTTAATGTCCCATTCAGCAACTTCCATATAAAACCACATGCAGAAAAGCTTGCCTTACCTTACAATACAGATTTAATTAAAAAGGTAATTGTGTCCGTAAATTAACAGAATCCCAATTAATGTTTAGAAGCAAATGGAACGTTTTGACTTGGATAAATTAGGATTTCGATCAAGGTACAACTTTGCCGGAAAGATGCAAAATATATAGAAATGAACAAAGTAATAAAGATCCTTCATTAAATATAACAGAGGTGGGTTCTTAAAGGGGTACGCCAGTCAAACACAAGCGTTTTTGTAAACTGATTCAAGACCTAGACCCTACTTTAATCCCATTTCTTTTCAGGTAAGACATATACAAGAGAATTTGGAAAGACAATTCAAAGAGTTGACTCTTTATAAAGTTGCTTAAGTGGAGAAAGGTTCCCTTTCGTTGCCTACCCCAAATAGTGACTCAAGGTATGTACATATACCACAAGAGCTAAACCAATGGCCAAAGAGTCAAAATGGTTTATTTGTTATATGATCATTCATTTAATTATTTTATCAATGATTAAAGCATTTTGCCCTTTTTCACCCTTGATTTGGCACTTGTTGTTGGGTATCCTTCATTGGATACCACGAATAGTGACTCAAAGTATGTACATACACCACAAGTGCCAAACCAATGGAGAAAGATTCCAAATGGATCAATACCGGGATGATGCCTGGGTGCAGGCATCGACCTGGTATAACCACTGCATCGGGAGGACGTCCATGTACGCCCTCCCAGTGGGAAGTGGTTAAAGTGATTGCAAACAATCACCTTGTAAAACAACCCATACAGTTTAAAATAGAAATGAAAGGAAAAACATTTTTGTATAGATATAAAAAAAAATTGTAAAAATACATTTTTCCCTTTTTATAAATGACCACATTCCATTTGTTCTCAGCTGCATAAGAGCTGGGGTAGGAGAAGCAGAAGCACAGTGACCTTCCCAGTGAATGTTTGTGCAGTGGGGGCGTGTCAGGACAAGTCTGATCATCGGAGGAGGGTACAGCATAGCTAGAGAACTGACCACGCTGTGCTCTCCTGCTTAGTGTGGTCAGGTTTTAATAGGAAAGCAGAGGGATTGGAAGGACGACCAGAGATTTCACATAAAGGAAGCAATAAGAACAGGAGACTTCCTCATACAAGTACATGGTAAAGCAGGCACATATCAGGAATATCAAGTGTTGGGGTAACAAACGCTTTAATTGTCCTTTTTTCCCTTATGTTATCCTGTGTATTCTTGTGTTTTCCTTGTAAAGGGCTTTGATAAGCCACCTTTAAAGGCGCTAAATAAAATAAAGTCTATTATTATTTTTATTATATATATTGCACTATTATTTTATGAACAATTAAAGCATTTTGGCCTTTTTCACCATTGGTTTGGCACTTGTGGTTGGGTACTCTTCATTGAGTACCCTGAACACTGACCCAAGGTATGTACATATATCACAAGCGCTAAACCAATGGAGGAAAAGTTCAAATGGTCTAAAAGTTCTATATTCATACAGTATACACAATCATTTTATGAACAGCTAAAGAATTTTGGCTTTTTGTACCATAGTTTGGTGTTTTTGGTTGGGTACGCCAAATAGTGATTCCAAGTATGGACATGCATCACAACTGCCAAAACAATGGAAAAAGAGTCCAAATGGTTTAATTGTTATATAATCATATATTTGATCATTTATCAACATTATAACTAATTTGGCTTTTATTACCATTTGGTTTGGCACTTTTTGTTTATGTACATGCTTTGATTTATTGTTGGGAGGGAACATCCCCCTTCTCGAAATTCCTTTCCTTGCTGGTGTCGGCTGAATAGTCAAAGAATTAACTTAAAATGGAATTCCTGCCTAACATTTCCTATTCCTAAAATGTCCCATTCCCACTCCTGCTACCTATCCTTCCTACCCTATATGAAAAAGATATGTACACTTACCTTTTTTTAGTCCATTATGGTCCGGTCACATGATCCCGCAGCTCTGTTTCCCCATGTCAAGTAAGCGTTGGCTGCAGGGGAGAGGAGGGAGCACTAACAACGGGGGGGGGGGGGGACCTTGCTTATGTAAACAGGGCATCTTCCTCACAACACTAGTCCAGTTGTAAGGGGCAATCAGATATCACCCCCCATGTAAACGAGTAAAGGGTACATAGGGGTACTCCCATTCATTCACAAAAAATGTAGAGTGTGAATAAAAACATGGAGAGAGTTTTTGACAAGTCGTGTATTAAAAATTAAAAAAAAAACAATCACGCCACTTGCCGAATGACAGCTCTCCAAGTTGTCATTGGTAATAAAAAGGCAGGGATATTTGTGACATTGTGGCCATATTTGGGTTATATTGTGGCCATAGTTAGGCAATGATGTCATCTCCCTATTCCTGCCCCTTTGCTTAGGTGGTTGGGGATTCCTAGCCATTTGAGTGAATAGGCCAGGGGATGTCACTGGTTGGTAAGGATGTAGTGGGTGCAAGCGCCCTCTCCTTCCTTAGCAGCAATTGAGAGCGAGGATCTGTCACGTTCTTCCCCGCTGAACCCCCTAAAAGTTTAGAATGAACACTCAGCTCATCCCTAATCCTAACATATTTTAAGAAACAGGGCCCAGAGGGAGAGGTGTATAAGCAGGCTTACACAAGAGGGGAATGCAGGGAAGAACTCAACAGTGCAGGGCCGGGAAAAGGGGTGGGCAGGAAGGGCAGCTGCCCTGAGCACAACAAAGCAAAAGGACAGAGAATGGACACAGGGCAGTAAACCCATTCAAAGGCATTCATTAACAATGGGGGAGAGGGTGCAGTTCTCCATCCTTGCCCTGGGCACTAGATGACCCTGTTCCAAGACTGCAACAGTGTGTCGATGAATCAATAAACGTTGTGGGGGGGGGGCATTGTGGGTTAAGCTGCAGAGCTGTGAGTAGTTGTGGTGTAGTGGGGTGCAGTTCCAATCTTAGTATTTCAGCCATGTACTTAGCATTCTTCTCTGGAGTGCCCCTTTAACATCAGTAGGAGCAGTAGATGGCAGCCAATAGTCTTCTTCTCATTAGATCTGGCCAAGGTAAGAAGGTCACAGATCTGAAGGCAATTTCACAAAAAATAAAGCATGCTTTTTTTTTCCACCACTGACTTTCTCTGAAGTTCAAAGTAATACTAATAACAACTTATTTTTCTCTGCAAGCTCCTGCGGAGAGTACAGCACCTGGAGACATTGCCTGTCAAAACATGTCGCTCCCTGCGATTTCTGTATCTGAGGCACCATATGATGTACAAGGTAGAACAGAAATAAAAAAGTTTACACCAAATCTATCCGAAGCCTCTTTTTTTCCCAAGCAGTCTCTAAATAACCGCCAAGGTCGAGTGTGCCGTATCAGAGGTTTGATGAGAAAAGGTAGCTGTCCTTTATCATCTTTCCTAACATGTGCACAGAGGAAAAAAATCTACAGGAAAAAAAATCCCAGTAAGTGAGTTAATGGGTTTCTCTTTTCCTGGGTACATGCGGGATTGTTGATTGAACGCAGGTATCCTGATGGTACGCACATACAAGATCATAACCTTCATTCCATCCTAACTGTGAGCATAACAAACACAATTTGTTCTCTTTCGGCCTGCTGTGACTCAGTCACATGCGCAGATGACAGGCGACAAAAGGCGAGTGAGAAGATCAAGGGACAGAAAAGAGAAAGATAGCATGAAGAGCGCCAAACTACTAATGAGTCCAAGGAAACTTTAATGGTTTATCTAATAATTGAAAAAAGCATTCAACACTTTCTAGAGGTCTAAACACCATCCTTCATCAAGGCTTGGATGTTGTATATATTCTAGTGAGGACGCAGCTGGCACAATTAGCAAACTGAATTTATATAACGTTTACATTGAGTGGTACAGTATCTGAAATAGATTCCACAAAGTTGACATGGAGACTTCTTTTTTCTGTCCTCTTAATGTCACATTGTTTTTAATGTGAACTTTATAGAAGTCAGTGCATTGAAGGTTAAAAGACCGAAAATGCCACTGGTTGGGTTGTGTTTGGTCCAAATCCATGTTTAGCCTAACCCAGAAGGAAGCTGTCAGTGCTGGTCAATTGACCTAATATGGCCATGTGTTCACATTAGGTCAATAATATCACAGTAATCCTCACCCATCTGTATGTATAGCTGTGGGAATGGAGATCCCATGGCTATACATGATTGGGTCAACACTGACAGCTTCCTTGCTAGTTCAACCGAGCATGGGTTCAGACCTAACCCCAGCTTATCACTTCTGGTTACTTGGTAGGATCTACTTTTGGTGCAGATCTGCAATGGCTAGTGTGGAAACATTAATGGCTCATCAAATAGATGAAAAAAGCACTCAATGCATTCCGGGGATCCAACCCCCCCCCCTCCTTCATCAAAGATTGGATGTCATAATATGCTGGCGAGGGCTGGACTGGAAGTGAACTTATACAAAGTTTATGTTAAGTGTTACAGTATCGGCAATGGATCCAAAAATGTTGCAGGGAGACTTGGAGGTCTTTTTTTTGTCCTCTGGATGTCACATTACTTTTATTATGAGCTTTCCCGAAGTCAGTGCATTGAAGGTTACGGCTTCAACAATGCCACTTGTTTGGGTTGGGTTTGGTCCAAATCTATGTTCAGCCAAACACAGAAGTAAGCTGTCAGTGCCGGTCAATGACACTGACATAACATGGTCATGTGGCCATAATAGGTCAATGATGTCTCAAGAATCCTACCCATTTTAATGTGTAGCTGTGGGGCAGGGAATGCCTTGGCAATACCTGATTGGGGCGACACTGACAGCTTTCTTCCTGGTTCAGCTGAAAATGGGTTCTGACCTAATCCAAGCTCATCCCTTCTGATTACCATTGCTGAAGTCTTTAGGATCTACTTTTGGTGCAGATCACTTTCTGCAATGGCTAGTGTGGAAACGTTAATGGTTCATCGAATAGATGAAAAAAGCATGCAACATATTCTGGGGATCTAAACACACTCCTTCCCACCCCTTTCTTTAAGGCTTAGATGCCATATATATTCTGGTGTGGCTCAACTGGCCTAATTAGCAAATCTAATTTATATGAAGTTTACAATAAGTGATACAGTATCTGAAATGGGTCCAAATAAATTGTCAGGGAGACTGGAGGTCTTGGTTCTGTCCTCTTGATGTCACATTACTTTTATTGTGAGCTTTTTAGGAGTGAGTGCATTGAAGATTACGGGTCCGGCAATGCCACATGGTTGGGTTGAGTTTGGGCCAAATCCATCTTCAGCTGAACCCAGAAGGAAGCTGTCAATGCAAATCATTGGCATTGACCTAATACGGCCATTTGGCCATATTGGGTTAATGATGTCAAGAGAATACCCACCTCTTTTTCTATGTGCAACGAGGGGGTGAGAATTGCCCTGGCCATAGTTGATTGGGCAGCCACTGAAAGCTTCCTTCCCAGTTCAGCTGAACATAGGTTCAGACCAAACCCAAGCTCATCCCTTCCGGTTACCCTAGCTAAATTTGATAGGATTTACTTTTGGCACAAATTACAGATTCTGAAATTGATGGTGTTGCCTTCAACAATTTATGGTGGGTGTGAACAGTAGTGTAGCGTGGGTTGCCAGCACCCGGGACAAGGCAAATAATTTGCGCCCCCCTAACCTACGGACTTTTAGCACTCCCTGAGTCCCTTCAAATACAATAGTACTGACCTACCCGATTCCTATACTGACCACTACACTAACCTACTTGATTTCAACACTGACCAACCTGATTCCTTTACTGACCACTACACTGACCACTATACTACACTAACTGACCCACCATACTACACTAACTGACCCACCATACTACACTAACTACCCACCATACTACACTAACTACCCACAATACTACACTAACTGACCGCCATACTACACTAACTGACCGCCATACTACACTAACTGACCGCCATACTACACTAACTACCTGCCATACTACACTAACTGACCGCCATAATACACTAACTGACCACCATACTACACTAACTACCCACCATACTACACTAACTGACCACCATACTACACTAACTACCCACCATACTACACTAACTACCCACCATACTACACTAACTGACCGCCATACTACACTAACTGACCGCCATACTACACTAACTGACCGCCATACTACACTAACTACCCGCCATACTACACTAACTGACCGCCATACTACACTAACTTACCGCCATACTACACTAACTGACCACCATACTACACTAACTACCCACCATACTACACTAACTACCCACCATACTACACTAACTGACCACCATGCTACACTAACTACCCACCATACTACACTAACTACCCACCATACTACACTTACTGACCCACCATACTACACTAACTACCCACCATACTACACTAACTGACCCACCATACTACAATAACTGAACCACCATACTACACTAACTACCCACCATACTACATTAACTGACCCACCATACTACACTTACTACCCACCATACTACACTAACTGACTTTCTCTCCCCCCCCGGGGCCAGTAACATGAATCTCATGGGGGAGTCTCGCTCACCTTCGTGTCTGGCTGGCCTGCATCAGTCCGGAGGAGGAGGAGGAAAAGACAGCGGCGGCTCACAATGCTATACAGCTTGTATAAGAGTGTACATTTGCTGTCCCCTAAAAATACCTCAGCATACAGCCATTAATGTCTAAACCGCTGGCAACAAAAGTGAGTACACCCCTAAGTGAAAATGTCCAAATTGGGCCCAATTCACCATTTTTCCCTCCCCGATGTCATGTGACTCGTTAGTGTTACAAGGTCTCAGGTTTGAATTGGGAGCTGCTGTGTTAAATTTGATGTTATCGCTCTCACTCTCTCATACTGGTCACTGGAAGTTCAACATGGCACCTCATGGCAAAGAACTCTCTGAGGATCTGAAAAAAAGAATCGTTGCTCTACATAAAGATGGCCTAGGCTATAAGAAGATTGCCAAGACCCTGAAACTGAGCTGCAGCACGGTGGCCAAGACCATATAGCGGTTTAACAGGACAGGTTCCACTCGGAAGAGGCCTCGCCATGGTCGACCAAAGAAGTTGAGTGCATGTGCTCAGCGTCATATCCAGAGGTTGTCTTTGGGAAATAGATGTATGAGTGCTGCCAGCATTGCTACAGAGGTTGAAGGGGTGGGGTGTCAGACTTTCATTGCTCAGACCATACGCCGCACACTGCATCAAATTGGTCTACATGGCTGTCATCCCAGAAGGAAGCCTCTTCTAAAGATGATGCACAAGAAAGCCCGCAAACAGTTTGCTGAAGACAAGCAGACTAAGAACATGGATTACTGGAACCATGTCCTGTGGTCTGATGAGACCAAGATAAACATATTTGGTTCAGATGGTGTCAAGCGTGTGTGGCGGCAACCAGGTGAGGAGTACAAAGACAAGTGTGTCTGGCCTACAGTCAAGCATGGTGGTGGGAGCGTCATGGTCTGGGGCTGCATAAGTGCTGTGGGCACTGGGGAGCTACAGTTCATTGAGGGAACCATGAATGCCAACATGTACTGTGACATACTTAAGCAGAGCATGATCCCCTCCCTTCGGAGACTGGGCATCAGGGCAGTATTCCAACATGATAACGACCTCAAACACACCTCCAAGACGACCACTGCCTTGCTAAAGAAGCTGAGGGTAAAGGTGATGGACTGGCCAAGCATGTCTCCAGACCTAAACCCTATTGAGCATCTGTGGGCCATCCTCAAATGGAAGGTGGAGGAGCACAAGGTCTCTAACATCCACCAACTCCGTGATGTCCTCATGGAGGAGTGGAAGAGGACTCCAGTAGTAACCTGTAAAGCTCTGGTGAACTCCATGCCCAAGAGGGTTAAGGCAGTGCTGGAAAATAATGGTGGTCACACAAAATATTGACACTTTGGACCCAATTTGGACATTTTCACTTAGGGGTGTACTAACTTTTGTTGCCAGCGGTTTAGACCTTAATGGCTGTGTGTTGAGTTATTTTGAGGGGACAGAAAATTTATACTGTTATACAAGCTGTACACTCACTACTTTACATTGTAGCAAAGTGTCATTTCTTCAGTGTTATCACATAAAAAGATACAATAAAATATTTACAAAAATGCGAGGGGTGAACTCACTTGTGTGAGATACTCTGTGTATGTATATATATATATATATATATATATATATATATATATGTTTTTTTTTTTGTTTGTTTTTAATGCACACAGGGCGAGTACTTGAATGTGACTTGATATCCACTTTTTGCGGTTTCTATACAGTCCCGCGGTGATGCCCGTTTAGGGGGTGGGGCCATGACACTCATTCCTTCACAGTATGTCTTCAATCTGAAGACATCTTGTGGTGGGAAGGCAGTACTGCAGGGGGTAACTAAAAATTATAGGTACATTTTCCCTCTAAGCTGTTTTTTTATGTTTGATCCTGTCTGAGGCCCCCTATTAAGAAAAAAAATGGTCAGAGTTGGGCTTTAAAATATGTCGAAAATTCACCTAAATTTTGCCTTCCCCACCGATCTTATTAAATTTCTTTCTGAAAATAGACATTCAATTATACATTTATTAAATGTACTTTTTAAACGCAAGCCGTATTTTAGTACTAGATCCTATTTGATATCAGTTTCTTGCAGTCCTTGAACAGCAGAGTTCAGACGGGAGGAGGAAGAAACAGCACTACAAGCCAATCAGTTATTCTGCAGTGGTTATGTGCCATCACTTCTTTCACTGTTTACTGGGGAAGGGAACCTGTAAGTGAAAGCGCAACTGCAGAAGAGAACTCTCATGTCCTTGAGACAGTGTCAAATTTTTGCCAAAATTGTGTACAGTTTCGATCGTCCCTATTTAATTTATTGCTACAGCTACATTTCAATTCTAAGAAAGGTCACACAACCCCCAGGTTCGTGGCGAAAGCACAATTACGCCTTGGCTACTTTTTTTTTTTTTTTTTTTAGGACATTTACTTGTAAGACTAAACAATAAAACAGATAAACATTTCAGCTCACAAAACCAATTTTGACCAATCAAAGCCGCTCAACACATTCTGAAGAAGCAATTCGGCAAAATGTCAACTTGAGATGCGCTTATTTGACATAAAACGGCAGCTTTTTATTTTCCGAAAGAAGGAGAGATTTTCCAGCTTGTCAAAGCCTCTCCCAGCGTGTGAGCCGCTGGTTTATCTCGCTGTCCGGCGTCTTTGTTTCCGCCGCTTCCAGATACGAACAAAAGAAGGGAACCGTCTTTGAAAGTTCAGCGATACATTTTACATGGCAGACAGCGGAGAGGAAGGCGATCCCAGAATGCCGTGCACCACAAGAGACAACCATGGAAAGGATGATACAGATAGGATTGGGAAAATTAAAAAAATGTAAAATACCAAAAAAGAAAAAAAAATCAGTGCTAGGCAAACTGCAAGTCCCAGCATGCCCTGCCACCAGGGTCATAACTATTTGTGATAGGGCCTCATAGCATCATCAATTAAAGTAGTATTAGGCCCTCAGTGTTGTTTAGTTGAACACATTGAGCACAATAAAGTCAACTCCCCTCCCCCCCCGTAAACTATTTGTTACATTACAATTCTTGCCCCAACACTTGCAGTTTACAAATTACAATGCTGCTGGCTGCTTCCCTGAACTTCCATTCTTCACAGGAAAGAGTTAACAATGGACAGTGCAGGGTGGGGCCAGCCTATTAGCTTGGAGAAGGGAGGAGGGGGGAGGAGCAAGGGAATGCCTTGCCATCCTAGACTACAGGGCTGTGTGTTTCTATTGATGCACACAGTGTAGAAACACATCTCTAGTCCCTGCATGCAAGGATGGCTTCATAAGAGGCTGCAAGAAAAAGGAGCTACCCTGAAACAGGAAACCTGGGGCAGAGATCATGGCACCAGCTTAACCACTTGCTGACCGCTGCGCGCCTATATACGTCGGCACAATGGCAGCGGTGGGCAAATGGGCGTACCTGTACGTCCCCTTTAAGATCCGGGGCTAGCAGGCGCGTGCCGCGTACAGTGTGACCGTGCCCGCAGGACACTCCCGGCGATCGTGTCACGGAGAAGCAGAGCGGGGAGATGTAAACAAGGCATTTCCCCATTCTGCCTTGTGAAATGACAGAGATCACCGCTCTCTGTCATCGGGTGCAGTGATCGCTGTCATGTGAGTGGTAGCCCATCCCCCCACAGTTAGAATCACTCCCTAGGACACACTTAACCCCTTCATCGCCCCCTAGTGGTTAACCCCTTCACTGCCAGTGTCATTTACACAGTAATCAGTGCATTTTATATCACTGATCACTGTATAAATGACAATGGTCCCAAAGTAGTGTCAAAAATGTCCGATGTGTCCGTCATAATGTCGTAGTCCCAATAAAAATCGCAGATCGCCGCCATTACTAATAAAAAAAAATTATTAATAAAAAATGCCATAAAACTATCCCCTATTTTGTAGACTCTATCACTTATGTGCAAACCAATCAATATACGCTTATTGCGATTTTTTTTTACCAAAAATATGAAGAAGAACACAAATCGGCCTAAAGTGAGGGAAAAAATTGTTTTTTATATATATTTTTGGGGGATATTTATTATAGCAAAAAGTAGAAAATATTGCGTTTTTTTCAAAATTGTCTCTCTTTGTTTATAGCACAAAAAATAAAAACCGCAGAGGTGATCAAATACCACCAAAAGAAAGCTCTATTTGTGGGAAAAAAAGGACGTCAATTTTGTTTGGGTGCAACGTCGCATGACCGCGCAATTGTCAGCCAAAACGACGCAGTGCCGAATCACAAAAAGTGCTCTGGTCAGGAAGGGGGTAAAATCTTCCAGGGCTGAAGTGGTTAAAAGAGTTGTAAAGTCAGAAGTTTTTTTATCTTAATACATTAAGATAAAAAGCCTTCTGTGTGCAGCAGTCCCCCTCAGCCCCCCCAATACTTACCTGAACCCCATCTCGATCCAGAGATGTCCACGAATGTCTCAGCCGTCCAGGACTCTCCCTCCAGATTGGCTGAGACACAACAGCGGCGCCATTGGTTCCTGCTGCTGTCAATCAAAGTCAGTCAGCCTATTAGGAGAGAGTTACTCTTTAAGGTTTTCACTGCCACTAAGGTTTATCGTACTTCGGAAGCGGTAGGGGGTTTCACACACAGTCCCATCTGCAGTAATCTGCCAAAGAGAACGTTGGCTGTGCTTTCATTGATGGACTCAGGACCGGCACGGTGGGGGCTGCCGGGTAGAGGGGAGGGAGACCAGTGAATGCCTGTTCATTGATCTCTTCTACCTGGTTAGAACCCAAAAGCAACATGTATTAAGACACTGTCAGAAACCATGAAATCAGACCGAGACAGAAGTACAGTTCAGTAACCGTGACGGATAGTCAGCCAAGCCAGAAGTCAGGGATCAATGTAGTGGAACAGAGAGCAAGATCTGGAACCAGAAGGGATGTCAGCAAAGCCAGTCTTTAAACAGGAACGTAGAAGATAGTTTCTTGTGATGTGACCAAGGCGAAGGCAGAGCTCCTCTGGACTGGATGGCTTAAGTAGGCTGGACTGGCGAGCAGGATCATCAACAGGTGAGTCACTGTGGAGAGACTCTCTAGTGCCACCCCCAGCGGTTGGCAAAGGGAAATGTGAACTGCCTGTGAGTGACATACAGTGTGGGAACCCGCACAGGAATCGCGCTGGTTCTCGCATCGCATATGTGTGAACCCAGGCTTAGAGCACAAATTAAAAAATATTGGTTATTGTTGGTCGTTTTTTGTTTATAGCTCAAAAAACAAAAAAACGCAGAGGTGAACAAATACTAGACATGTGCAACTTGTTTCATTCTGAATTCGTTTTTCAATTTAATTTGGAAATATTTGAATTAATGAAAAACCCCTTTAGGGAATTTTTCCAAACTTTCGAAAATTCGAAAGAACGAAAATCCGAAATTCGCAAATCCAAAAGAACGAAAATCTGAAATGCGAAAATAAAGACGAACATCCAAAAATTCAAAAGAACGAAAATTCCAAAAATAAGAAAGAAAATCTGAAAATTCGAAAACCTGAAAATTCGAAAATCCAAAATAATAACTAACTAACTAATAATAACTATTACCAACTAAAAAATTATAGGTATTGGAATTTCCATTCAAATTTGTCTGTTAGTGAATGTAACGATTACAAATTTATCTGAAGTTACGAATTATCCGAAATAATGAATGCAGCATCTAAACAAATGGAACGTAATAAATTAGTAATAATAAATAATAATAATAATACATTTTTTTAAATTATTATTTTTTATTATTATTATTTTGTTACGTTACATTCGTTTTGATGTGGCAATCATTATTTCGGATAATTCATAACTTCGGAAAAATTTGTATTTCTTGCGTTCACTAACAGACAAATTTGAAAGGAAATTCCAATACCTATAATGTAATAGTTTGTTATTATTAGTTATTATTTAGAATTTTCCGACTTTCGTTCTTATTTTTGCATTTTCGTTCCTATTTTCGGATTTTCCTTCTTTAGAATTTTAGGATTTTCATTTTATTTTCGAATCTTCGAATTTTGGATTCTTACAAATACCGCATCTGAACGAATGGAACGTAATTAATTCAAATTTTTCCAAAGTAACGAATTTCGATCATAACGAATGACCCGCAAAAAGAACGAATGAAACAAAAATGAACACATTTTTCGGCAGTGCACAGGTCTATCAAATACCACCAAAAGAAACCTCTATTTGTGGGGGGGGGACAATTTTATTTGGGTACAGTGCCGCAAAACCGCGCAATTTTCAGTTAAAGTACCGCAGTGCTGTATCGCAAAAAATGGCCTGGTCATGAAGGGGGTAAATCTTCCAGGGGTCAAGTAATCTTCAGGTCTTAAAAATATTTTTTGCTGGCAGCGAAGGGGTTGAGCCGACTATATTTCTTTTCTGTCTCATATGTCCCGTACACACGGTCGGATTTTCCGACGAAAAATGTGTGATAGGACCTTGTTGTCGGAAATTCCGACCGTGTGTGGGCTCCATCACACATTTTCCATCGGATTTTCCAACACAAAGTTTGAGAGCAGGCTATAAAATTTTCCGACAACAAAATCCGTTGTCGGAATTTCCGATCGTGTGTACACAAATCCGACGCACAAAGTGCCACGCATGCTCAGAATAAATAAAGAGATGAAAGCTATTGGCCACTGCCCCGTTTGTAGTCCTGACGTACGTGTTTTACGTCACCGCGTTCAGAACGATCGGATTTTCCGACCACTTTGTGTGACCGTGTGTATGCAAGACAAGTTTGAGCCAACATCCGTCGGAAAAAATCCTAGGATTTTGTTATCGGAATGTCCGATCAATGTCCGACCGTGTGTACGGGGCATTACACTTCTAAGTAAACTTCCAGCTTAACTCTGAAATCCCATTAACGCCAGAATACAAATGCCGCCGCGCCTCGCTCAGAAAGCATGATTTCAAGGTGAAGCGATTCTTGTGTACAAATACATTTCAGACGGTTTTCTCTCCGCTGTAACAGATCTTCCCACCACCTATGAACTGGATATAACACTTTGGGCTTTCACTGTGCGCATGCTTTTGTTGTCTGGTTTCTCTGAGCCGAACAAAAGGCTTTATGTGACTTTGTAAAGGTGGCGATATTGTGTCCTGATCTGATCCAAAGCTTGAGAGGATCACGCTGAGAACATTGTGTAGTTCGCTTCCCTTAATAATCTAGTTTTGGTCCCCGGGCCTCCTCGGTAGCCAGGGGCTCCGCCGTTTAGTACATAAAAAAAAAAATATGTTGAGCAAAATGAACACATATTAAAGCGATATTAAACAAAACCAAAAAATGTAATATATTGCAACTTACCAATCATTAGATGTGGTGGCTGCATTCGTTTTCTTTTCTTAGGCTTTTTTCTGTCTGTTTTCACTTTTTGATCTGGCCAGTTACACACCTCCTGAATTAGAGCCCCCCCCCCCCACTCTGGATGAAGGAGCACAGGGGGCACCTTTGGACTGCAACATTGTCAGTAGACATGTGCAATTCAAATTTTTGATTATTCGGGTGTATCCAAATCTCCGAGTCAAAAAGTAAGGAATTCTGTTGAAATTCATTTAATTACCTTTCATTTATTCGTTTCCTGACAAATTCCAAATTTTCGTAAACATTCAATTTCGAATCGGTCGAAAAATGGTCGACTGATTTGAATTCTGTGCGAAGAATAGCTGGTTGTTAAGTAGCGGGCCAAAAAAAATTTGGCGCAGGGTTCCCCTTAAAATACAAAGGTGCTGGTATGGAATTAGGGGGGGCAGACTGGGTTTTTTTCTGGATTTGTACCGGCATTCTTTTGTTTCCATTTCTGCTGTCAGTGGGGAAGCCCGCTGACAGCTGATAAGTCATCGGTTGTTAAGTACACAATGGCCGGCTTCCTGGCCCGCTTCTTAAAGAGGAACTCCGGTCTGCTCACATGGTGTCCGGGCTGGGCTCAGCCCTTCCTTCTCTGAGCTGGCCGCTCAGCTATCGGCTAATTGCCAGCTCCTATCTCTCCACACTTACTCAGCTGTTGATGATATCCTGCTCGTCAGTCCTGCCTACTTAAGCTGTTAAGTCCAGAGGAGCTCTGCCTTCTACTTGGTCACATCACAGAGTAGGATCACTGAGAGGCGACCGATTGGCTAATCACCTCTCGGCATGCCAAGACTCAATCACTTTAACAAACTGGAAAGGCAGGTTGCTGGCAGTGAAGTGGCCACAGACCGCATTCTTGTCACATTTGATTTGGGGAAAAGATTTCCAGAAGCTTCAAAGGCTTTATAATTCAGTATGGGCTCCTTAGAAGGAATCCAGCGTCAGATATACTTTGTCATGTTCAGTACGTAATATGCAAGTGACACTAGAAATAGTGTAAAGAGGATATGCCCATCAAGTTTAAAGCAAAACTGTAATCTGCTTATACTTTGCCTTCTGTAGTCCGTTCCTCCCCCCTCAACAACATGCTAATGGGTTTTTTTTAAACAAAATCTTTGCATTTTCATTACACACTTTTTTTTTTTCATCACTGAGTCTCTGTAATTCTCTATGTATTGCAGGCAGATTATGGCCTGGCAGGGTGCTGAACACAGCTTCCTGAAAACATCTCAGTACTTCTCGTTAGAGCTCTCAGACCAGCTGTTGGGGGAGTCAGGGCTGCTGTTGGAAAGCATGGGGCCCGTACAGTCTACCTGAGCGCCCCCCCCCCCCCTCCCCCCGTGTGCAGGAGCTGGTGGAAGTGAGAGCAGGGGAAGCTGGCAGTGCAGAGAAAAGGGGTACATAGGGGGGCCCGGGCAAAAGGAAGATTCGGATCATGGACAGGAGGGATCTGTCACGATACACTGGACAGCACAGAGAGGAGAGCTGAGTGTAATCTGAGATCTAAGTGGAGTGAATAGACATGCCCCCCTCTACACAGGCTCATGGGGAAGTATGCACAGATGAGGCTGCAGTCAATCACCTGCTGTGTGCTGGGGGGGGGGGCTGAGCTATCTCCTGGGATCGCCTGATGTTGGCATAGACCAGGAGTCCTGAATTACAATTTACGGTTAGTAAATTGTAAAAAGTAAAAAGGTCCAGTTAGTAAAATTTTCTTTCGCCAGAAGTCAAAATTTCATGTTTGCACCATAACACATCCTTTACATCACAGCCAGCTCCCCCCCCCCCCCCACACACACACACAGTTACATCAGTGTTCATAATCCCCCATTACATTGCAGATACCTGCCCCTTTAAAGCAGCCCCACAGTGTCCTCAGTTCTCCTTCCCCTTTACATTGGAGTGCCCCTTACATCATAGTGTCCCTTTAGGGTCACAGTGCCTCTTTATTTCAGAGTGCCCCTTTAATCACAGTGCCCATTTATTTCAGAGCACCCCTTTAATCACAGTACCCCTTACATAATGGTGCCCCTTTATGTCATAGTGTCCATTACATCACAGTACCCCTTTATGTCATAGTGTCCATTACATCACAGTGCCCCTTTATGTCACAGTACCCTCTACATCTCAGTGCCCCTTTAATCACAGTGCCCCTTACATCACAGTACCCCTTACATCACAGTGCCTCTTTATTTCACAGTGCCACTTATTGTACATCACACTGAGGATGACAGCGGCAGCCAGAAGCAAGATCTGGGAGAACACACCCAGCTGATGAGTGGCGGCCACTGAGTCCGGGTCCAGACCGCGGTCCACCATTTAGTGATCCCTGGCATAGACTGTCAGACGTGACTCATACAGACAGATAGCAGACAAATGAGAGAGCAGACACAGAAATCACACTAGGTGCTTTGGATGGACGCAGGTACACACTATAGCATAGCTCCCAACTGTCCCTGATTTCAAGGGACTGTCCCTGATTTGGAGCAATGTCCCTCTGTCCCTCTTTCCCCCTCATTTGTCCCTCATTTTGGTTGAATCCATATAATTGTATATATAAAATGCACTTTTTATCTTTCAAAAAGTGTTCCCCAGTGCTAAACCTTTCATCCAAATTCTAAATGGCTGCTTTTGTAAATTTTAAAAGCCAATATAAGGAATAGTAGTGGTAAAAAAAAAAAAAAAAAGCCTTTGTGGATTTAATTAACCTTTTTTTTTGGTAATTCTCCTTTAAGGGGGTGTGGCAGGGGGTGTGTCCTATGCCTACATACATTTGGTAGTAGGTGTCCCTCATTCCCATCTCAAAATGTTGAGAGGTATGCTATAGAAGGATATGCTTTGTTCATTTTTTCATTTCAGAGGTTTACAACCACTTTAAGGCCGTACTTTTAATAGCTTTAATTATAACTAGTTAAATAAATAATAAAAAATACAGCTTTAAAATATATACAGTTGCTGTATTTTGTAGCGTTAACTCCATTCATCCGGACTTGATAGGTTCACTTTAAAGATATTTTTAACAAAACCTTTTCCTGTCTAAGGCTCGGTTTCCACTCGTGCTACTTGTCATGTGACTCGGGACTGCAAAGTCGCATGACAAGTCGTACCCCATGATTTCCAATGAGTACCGTTCATATCTGTGCGACTTCAAGTTGCAGTGACTTCAAAGTAGTCCCTGCACTACTTTGGTCCCACTTAGATGCGACTTGAGGTCCATAGACCTCAAGAATACACAGGCATTGCTTCAAGTCGTATCAAAATCTTGGCAAAAATCGTGGTAAAATCGCGGCAAAAAAAAAGTGGAAAAATCACGCGACTTTGGGGTTGCAATAGTAGAAACCGAGCTTTAAGGTGATATAGCAAGTCTGCAAACATAACCTTTTACCTATTTCTTTTCCCTTTCCCTTTAAGAGCTGTCATCCACGGATCAGGCAGTTTATAGGGAAAATAATTTGTTGTTGTTTCTTCCTGTCCTGGTGACACCGCTTGTTTTTGTCTTGTTTCCAGTCCTGGTGTCACAGGGATAACAGGTGAAGGTTCATTTCCCCAGAGAAGGCACCAAGTGACACCCTTTGGCTGGAGTTGGGCTTTCAAATTTGTCTTCTCAGAGTGATTTAGGACTGGAGAGGAGTTCTGAAAGCCTTGTTGCCCTCACTCTTCTTTGCTTGGCATTCAGTATTTAAAGGTCACGTCTTTAATCTTCAACTATATAGAAAACAATTGCAGATTGAAAGTTTCCAAATGCCCTTTCAGCTGCAGGAGATACCGGCTTTAAAAGCTTTCCATTAGTTTTTTTCTCTGTGAAGTTATCTGTCATAGGTGTCATTCTAACTACTCATTATATGTCCTACTTCACAAGGACTATACCATTTTATACTGTGTTACTCCTCAATATTTGTACAAATAAGACATTCGCAGAACAAAAAATTTTGTTTTGTTTCGTTATTTACATAAATTTGTTTAGTTAAATTCGTTTAATACGTATAATTAGTTTTCGGAATTTGTTTTTTTTTTTTTCGTATCTATTCGAATTTTCAAATTTGGATCGATTCTAAAAGTTTTCAAAATCAGTTTTGAATAGTTTTCAAATTCGAATAGTTTTCCAATTTCCAAAGAGAATAAAATAGCATAGAAAATAAAGAAATAGAATAGAAAAAAAATTAGAATAGAAAAGAATATTACAGAAAATAAAAGAATACAATATAAAAGAGTAAAACAGAACAAAATAGGATTGAAAAAAAAAGAAAAGAATAGAATGGAATAGAATAGAATAGAATAGAATAGAAAGGAATAGAATAAAAAAAAAGAATAGAATTAAATAAAAAGATCATAACTATCTTATGAAATTCGAATAGAGTATTAAAGAATAGATTTAAAAAAACAATATAATCGAATAGAATGAACATAACCATCTTCCTAATCTAATCTATTCTTTTCTATTATATTCAAATTCAAATTGAGAATTTTGGGAAATTGTTATATTATTTCTATTCTATTCAATTTTTTTAAATTGTATTCTTTTTCTATTTGTTTATTCTATTCTATTATTTTATTTCTATTCTATTCTATTCTTTTCTACTTAAATTTATTCTATTCAAAATTCTAAATTTGTAAGATGGTTATATTCTTTCTATTCTAGTCTTATCTGTTGTTTTTTTCTATACTATTCTGTTATTTTCTATTCTATTCTAATCTATTATTTTCTATTCTATTTAAATTCGAATTGATTCTATTTGAATTTCGGGAAATGGTTCTTTTCTTATGTATTCAGATTCAAATTTATTCTATTTGAAATTCGAAATTTCAGAAGATGGTTATATTCTTTCTATGTTATTCTATTCAATTCTATTCTATTTCTATTATATTCTAGTCTATTCTGTTCTTTTATTTTCTATTCTATTTTGTTCTGTTTTACTCTATTATATTATATTTTCTGTTATATTCTTTTCTATATTTTTTTTCTATTCTATTTCTTTATATTCTATTCCATTGTATTTCCTGTGGACATTCGAAAACGATATGAAAAACGAAAATATGTCCAAATTTCAATTCGGAACAAATGAACCGTACATATCTAGTACAAATTGTTATTGTTATTGGAAGCACATTTGGTAGCGTATATTCTTACTGGAATTGTAGCGCTAATTGTAGAGCTAGGAGGGAAGGGTGGAGAGCAATAAGTGGAGAAGGGAGGAGAGAAAAGGAGAGGCTGGGGGAAGGAGACAATAGGGGAAAGGAGGATATGAGAGAACAAAAGAAGGGAGGAAAGTGGAATAGAAGAAAGCAAAATAGGGGGGAGACAGATACCCAGATAGCAAGTAATTGTGCTGCACATTTGAAAATGTCTTTCTAAGCTACTGCTAGACTTGCCAGGCTTCACAAGTTTGTTGCACAATTGCAGCAAGTCCGCATTGCATGACTCCAGATCAACTTTCTTTGCAAACATTCTGCAAGTCTGCTGCAAGTTCTGGTTTCGTTATGTTGTTCAATAGTCATCCCACCACAGGGGTCACTGTGGCTGAATTTTCATGCTTTAGACTTGCAGAGCTCTTACTGTAGACTCACCACTGCAACTTTGCTCTTGCTAGAGACTTGCCACGCAAATGTGCTACAATTTGAAAAAAGTGTCTACTGGAACTTGTGCCTCAATTGTTCTGCAAGTGTACAACTTGCCAGTGAAAATGTGCAGCAAGTTAACAGACTTACAATTCAGCACTGCCACAGATTTGTGGCAAGTTATCCTTGCTATCTGGGTAGAGGAGCAGAGCAGAGGAACAAATGGAGGAGATTGGAGAAGAATCGAGAAAAGGGGAGGAAAAAAGAGAAGAGGGGTGGGGGGGTAGAGGGGATTTAGAAAGGGAAATGAGAAGGGGCAATAGAGCAGAGCAGAAGCATGATGAGGGAGGGGGGATGGAGATGCTAGAAAAGGGGAGGAGATGATAGGGAAGAGGAGAAGACAGAATACAGGGAGAGCAGAGAAGAAGAAAAGAAAAGGGCAGGAGAGGGGAAGAGAAAGAAAGGAGAGGGGAGGAAAGCAGAGAAGTGGGGAGGGGAGGAGAGAAAAGGAGGGGGTGGGGGAGGGGAGGGGAGGAGGGCATAGGGGAGAGCAGAAGAGAAGAGATGAGATGAGCGGAGGAGAAGAAAAGGGGGGGAGGAAAAGGTGAGGAAAGAAAAGGAGGGGGTGGAAATTGGTAAGAGGAGAGAAGAAAAGAGAGGAGGGGAGGGGAGGATAAAAGATCAAAGAAGATGAGGGAAGGGGAGGGAGAACACCAGAAAGGAAATGAGGAGTGGAGGAGAGGAGCAGGGAAGAAAAAGAAACAAGAGTGTAGAGTGGAGAGGAGAGGAGAGGGGAGGGGAGGGGAGGGGAGGGGAGAGGAGTAGAGGCAGGTAAGGGAAATTAGGAGAGAAGATTAGAATAAGGGAGAGTAAAAGGTGTGGGAGGAGGGGAAGAAGAGAGGAGATGTACAAAGTGAACAAGTAGGATCAGGTTGTAATCAGTGGTGCGTCATCCATGTGTGCAGTGTGTGTGGCGCACATGGACCCCGAGGGAAGGAGGGGCACATGGGACCCAAGGGAAGGAGGGGCACATGGGACCCGAGGGAAGGAGGGGCACATGGGACCCCGAGGGAAGGAGGGGCACATAGGACCCCGAGGGAAGGAGGGGCACATGGGACCCGAGGGAAGGAGGGGCACATGGGACCCCGAGGGAAGGAGGGGCACATAGGACACCGAGGGAAGGAGGGGCACATAGGACCCCGAGGGAAGGAGGGGCACATGGGCCCAGGGGGAAGGAGGGGCACATGGGCCCCAAGGGAAGGAGGGGCACATGGGTCTCGAGGGAAGGATCGGCACATGGGACCCGAGGGAAGGAGGGGCACATGGGACCCCAAGAGAAGGAGGGGCACATGGGCCCCGAGGGAAGGAGGGGCACATGGGCCCCGAGGGAAGGATCGACACATGGGCCTCGAGGGAAGGATCGGCACATGGGACCCTGTGGGAAGGATCGGCACATGGGACCCGAGGGAAGAAGGGGCACATGGAACCCCGAGGAAAGGAGGGGCACATGGGCCCCGAGGGAAGGAGGGGTCCACTGTTCCCTGTCACACACCACACACAGAGCAATCAATCATATTTTCTCATCAACGATCCACTGATTGTGGGGCCAATGCTTTGTAGGCTCCAGTGTAAAAAAATAATAAATGCACATTTTTTTACTTGCAAAATCATGTGCATTTATTATTATTTTTACTAAAGGTGTTCCTTTAAGCTGGCCATAGATGGATCGTATCTGTAATTTGTCCATGTATTCTTGGGCAAAAACTAAAAAATAAATAACATGTAGCATTTAAATGTATAAACCAATCACATTTGCATTCAGGTCTCAAGATTACGGGTGTCCATCGATTGCTTGAGGAGGATCACAGCTCTGTGTAGTGATTGACTGAGGAGCTGTCTATGGTGCTGAATGTCTCTACATTCCACCACCACCAACCTTTAAATCATCATATGTACATCCATCTCAGCCCTGGTGTCCCTTTTACAATCACCGGCTCTATGATTACACACTCGAGCCAAGACGGCCATTTCTTTTTTAAACTTAGAACTCCCATATGTAGGAAAAGAGGATGGTGATTGAGAGTGATTGCTTCCAGGAAATTGGATGTTGAGTATCTACCGAGAACAAAATCTCAAACTAATACCATCTCTTGGGACCTGTACAGAGAATTGTTTAATGGCCCTGGGATGGGGACATCGCTGTCATAGTCCAGTCAACATCCATAAAATTGATGGCAGATTTTAGCAGACAATTTTGTATGTAATTCATAGACAAAAAATAAATAAATAAAACTAAAAATACACTTTTTTCTACTTTAATCAACGTTAGTTTAAAAATAAAAACAAAAATTACTGTAGTATAAATTGTATTCTATAATTTGTCTCATTTAACCCTTTCATGCCTAAGCCTATTTGTGACATTTGTTGCTTACAAGCTAAAATCCGTATTTTTTGCTAGAAAATTACTTAGAGCCCCCAAACATTTTATATATATATATATATATATATATATATATATATATATATATATATATATTTTAGCAGAGAATCTAGGGAATAAAATGGCGATTGTTCTAATATTTTATGTCACATTTGAGCAGCGGTCTTTCAAACGCAATTTTTTGGGGAAAAAAGACACTTTCGAGAATTTAAAAAAAAATAAACAGTAAAGTTAGCCCAATTTTTTTGTATACTGTGAAAGATGATGTTACGCAGAGTAAATAGATACCTAACATGTCATGCTTTGAAATTGCACACGCTCGTGGAATGATGGCAAACTATGGGACCTAAAAATCTCCATGGGCCGCGCTTTAAATAAAATTAACAGTTACTAGGTTAGGGTTCCAGAGGAGATCTAGTGCTAGAATTATTGCTCTCGCTCTGACGTTCGCAGCGATACCTCACACGTGTGATTTGAACACCGTTTACATATGCGCGACTTACATGTGCGTTTTCTTTGCTCGCGGGGAGGGGGGTGCTTTAAAAAAAAAAAATCTTATTTATTTTAATTTGTTTACATTGTCTCTTTAAAAAAAAAAAAAACGTGGTCACTTTTTTGCTGTCACAAGGAATGTAAACATCCCTTGTGACAGTAATAGGTGGTGACAGGTACTCTTTATGGAGGGATCAGAGACCCCAAATCCGTCCTTTGGACTTCAAAGTATTCAGATGGCCAAAAACGGCAATTCTGAATACTGTCTTTTTTTTTTAATCGCCGCTATTAGCAGCCGAGTAAACCGGAAATGACGTTGTGACGTCGCTTACGTGTTTACACATAGGAGAGGTGGCGGGGGGACGGGGACGTTTGGGTTTGCTTTTCATTTAAAAAATTTCATAGTCCGGTCAACACCCATAAAATAGATGATAGATTTAAACAGACAAAGGTTGATTTACTAAAACTGGAGACCGCAAAATTTGATGCAGCTTTGCAAAGAAACCAATACCCCCCCCCTTTTTTTTTTTTTTGTCAAAGCTTAGACGAACAAGCTGAAGTAAGAAGCTGATTGGCTACCATGCACAGCTGCACCTGATTTTGCACTCTCCAGGTTTAGTAAATCAACTCTATATTCCTTAACCAGTTCAGCTCTCACACCTGTACACCTCCTATGCACCTGAGCAATTTATACAGTACATTTCTACTACGAGCCTTTTTACTTAAGATAGCAAAGTAATACATATATTGCTTTTTTAGAACAAACAAGTTTTTTCTTTGGTGATATTATCATCCAAAAATGTTTTTATAAATGCAATGCATAGGCTAAATTTTATTTACTTTTTTTCTACCTGGATCAGCGTTAGCTTAAAACACTGTTTCTCTAGATGCAAACTATAATTTCTATTCTATAATTTGTCTCACTTAAATTGTAACTAAAATTAATAACAATTAATAAAAATTAACAAATAAACTAAGTGTTTTTTTTTAATCTTTATTTTTTGAGTTTGCTTTTCATTGTAACATAATAAATTAACAAATAGAACAAATAACAATAAAAAGAAGAAGTTTAAGTATTAATGGTTAGAAAAATAGAAATAAAAAATTAGCAATAATATAATAGTTAAAGCGAAACTTGACTCTCTCAATCATTATTGACTATTTTAATCCTTAAGCTGCTAATGTTAGTAAATGGATAGGAAATAATCATATCACATCATTGCTTTTTTTAAAACTTTTTTTACATTTCTTCAGTTACGTCCTGGCTTTTACGCCTAGAGATATGATGTTGCACATCCCAGGAGTCTTCAGGAGGGGAGGAGGGGCTTTCTCAGCTAAGCACACCCTCCTGCCTGAATGCCTGAGCTAAAAGCGGGTGGATTCCAGGAAGTAAATGCTACATGAATCATCTGCCATCATTCAAGATGGCCACAACCTGAATTGCTAGGGAAGTGTTTTTCAATGTGATTTCTGAACAAGAGCATTGAGACATGACGGATGGGGGAGTTTGATTTGCATATTAAAAATTATATAAATAGCACTTTTTGTTTGTGGTGCTCAGGTGAAGTGTAAGGGGAGAAGGGAAAGAAGTAGTTAATTAGGGTTGATCATAGTAAACCTAGGGTTAACAAGGGTTAAAGCAAATGTAAAAAGGCAGAAGGTTTTTTTTTTATCTTAGTGCCTTCTATGCATTAAGATAAAAACCTTCTGTGTGCAGCAGCCCCCCACAGCCCCCCTAATACTTACCTGAGCCCCATCTCAATCCAGCGATGTTCTAGGAGTGTCTTAGCTGCCCAGGACTCCCTTCCTCATTGGTTGAGACGGCAGCACGGCGCCACTGGCTCCCGCTGCTATTAATCAAAGTTAGTCAGCCAATCAGGAGAGAAAAGAGGGTGGGGCCGGACCGTGGCTCTGTGTCTGAATGGACACAGGGCACTGTGGCTTGGCTCGGGTGCCCCTATAGCAAACGGCTTGCTGTGGGGGCACTCAAGAAGAGGAAGGGGCCAGGAGCACCTGAAGAGGGACCCAAGAAGAGGAGGATCTGGGCTGCTCTGTGCAAAACCATTACACAGAGCAGGTACATATGATGTGTTTATTTTTAACTTAAAAAAAAAAAAACAAGACTTTACAATCACTTTAAATAGTAATACATTTACCAAGACCTTGGTATCACTGCTTGTTCCTGAGGGAGAACGGGTTTGTCCCAAGGGCAGGAAGAGGTTAAAGAAGGAAACTTTTGAAGTATATTTAGAACTAAACTTTTTATTTTGCACATGATAGGGAATAGTTAAAAGCTGTAAATGTTTGGAGCTTTTCTTTTTTTACATCTCTGTCCTATTGTTGAACTTCCAGTTCTTCAAGAAGAAATGAAGGAAATCTACCCAAAGCAACAGGAAATTCCCTTTTAGGCAAGTGTTCCCTATTGAAAGATTTCCCCTCTGTTCCTGTTCTAGTGACAACTCAAATCTTTGGATTTTTGCCCACTGGGACAAATAAAGAGAAAAAAAATTCCCCAGTACATACACAGGCAGCAATAAAAACTTGTCGTGGTCCCAACCCTTCTACACACCATACAAAACTGAAACAAAAAAGATATACTTTCAGGGCCACATTTTTTTGTGTTTTTTTGTTGTTGTTCAATTTCACATTGATGCATCATTCTAACCTGTAGCCTTATCTCCTGACTGGTCAGTAAGTTAATTGGTTGATGGACCAATCCCTCCTCAAGCCCCATATAAACTCACCCATTCAGGTTCTGAAGCATGAGAGGGAAGTTGCACAGTAGACATGGGCCGAACGACCCCCTGTTCGGTTCGAGCCAGAACTCTCGAACATCAAGAAAGTTCAGAACCAAATAATGAACCCCACTGAAGTGTATGGGACCTGAACTGGAAAAATCCAAAGTGCCCATTTTTAAAGGGCTTAGATGCAAGTTATTGGGCATATTAAGGGTATGGGGGTCCAGGTAGTGCCCTGGGGGACATGTTTCAATGAAAAAAAAGCTTGTAAAAAAACCTCATTTTTGAATGAGCAGTGATTTACTGATGCTTAAAGTGAAACAGTAAAAATGAAAAATTCCTTTTAATATAGTGCCTGTGGGGTGGAGGGGACTAAGGGGTAGTCAAGTGGCAGATCTGTACTGTGTATAGAAGCTGCTGCAGAAAAATGACATTTTGCCTGCAAGCTTTCTTTATTTTATAAACAACGGCTTGGGGAGCCAGTCTGTATGATGAGGCCACAATTTAGTGCACTGGGAACAAGATTAGAGATTTTTTTGGTTAATGTCTGGTGTCTGTTACAGACTTTGGATAGAAGTAACAGGTGCGGAAAAATTGGGCTTTGGGTGTTGGTGGAGTCTTCACACTGTAACCATATATAGATACTGTTGATAAATCAAGTAATGTTTGTGCATCATTAAGAAGCAAGTGGCTGACGCTGTGTTAAAACAACTCCGCTGACTCCTCTATGCATGATGCTGGGGCTAAGGCCGGAGTAGCTACGCACAAGGAGGCAGAATAAGCTGCTCTGGCAGCGGTAGTGGACTGCGCACTTGTCTCTGCTTGGGTGACGGAGGATGAGGAGGATGGTTTAGTAAGCCAGTCCACCACCTCCTCTGCATGCTGTGGCTAGATAGCATGGGCAAAATCACTAAACAGAGGAAATGGTGTCCTTCCTGAGGATGGACCTTGTCCACCTTTGCCTGTGGACACATTTGTTGCCGGCCCCCTTATAGTGCCATGGGAACGTCTGCCTCTCCTTGTTGGCCTCCCAGACATGAAGGGGGGGGAGTTATTACCGAAATGTAATAGAGATGGGAAAATGTGTACTTGGATGCACTACAGTCAATGGAAAGTGGTGTTTGGTGCACTTTAACTTGAGTACTCACTACACCAGTGGTTCTCAACTCCGGTCCTCGGGACCCACCAACAGGCCAGATTTTAAGTATTACCTTGGGGAGATGCAGACTAGAATACTGCAATCACTGAGCAGCAAGTGATATCACCTTTGATGTATTTCAGCTATCTTGCAAACCTGGCCTGTTAGTGGGTCCCGAGGACAGGAGTTGAGAACCACTGCACTACACAGACACACTCCACTGACACTACAATATACTGAAGTAAAACTGCATTGACACACTACAATATACTGCAGTAAAAGTGCACTAAAGCACCATAATATACTGCAATAAACGTGCACTAAAGCACCATAGTATACTGCAATAAACGTGCACTAATGCACTTCAATATACTGCAATAAACAAGCACTAATGCACTTCAATATACTGCAATAAACGTGCACTAATGCACTTCAATATACTGCAATAAACGTGCACTAACGCAGCTCAATATACTGCAGTAAACCTGCCCGGAACACTAAACTGACACTAAAATAAAAATGAACGGTCGCACTACACTAATGCTGCATTTTTACTATATTCACATTACACTTACACTTTACACTCACAATAGAATCACAATACCACACTAACTCGCTAGTAACAATGAAAAGAGCCCTGATCTATCTATCTCCACTCCAATATCACACTGCAAAAGGCTGCTCTGGGAAGGAACCTTTTATAGTGGGAGGATGGGTCTATGAGCAATGAGCCATGATTGGATAGTCATCATTACTTTCTCCAATCATGGCTCTGACAGTGTCCTTTGCCCTGACTGGGCAAATCTTCATTGTTTTAGCCAATCAGGGCTTTAAATGAACTGTGCGGCGCGGGGTGTTCAGCAGGCCGAACAAAAGGTCAAACGTCCTGACAATTCTGGTGTTCGCCAAATGGAACAGCCAATGTTCAGCCCGAATTCATGCTCGGGCCGAACTGTTCGCCCAACACTATTGCACAGTATAGAGTCATGTGACAAGTCACTGTGAAACGATTGCTTATTCCGTCAATGCGTTATAAAATACTCAGATTCCAGTTAAACTGAGTTAAACTGGGTTGTTTTACTTTATGTTTTCTCGGTTATCATAAACAGTCCAATGGTTGATTTTACCCATTGCCCTTGAAAGCGCGAGCTGAAAGAGTAAAAGCACAAAAAAAACATACTTTTCTAATCATTTTCACAAGGCAGGAGTTAACATTTAAAAGGGTTATTTGCGGCAAACCATTATTAAGTATCATTTTTATGATGCAAAACCAGATATAGAGCCAATCAGAGGCAAAGCAGCGGGAGCCTAATGACACAGACAAGGAGATTGGCGCATCCGTTCGCTACCTTCCTTGCTGGAGGACCGATATATCATTAATTGTCTTTCTTGCCATATAATTGCAGAGATAAGATAAATGCAGTCGGAGCAATGGTACATGGACCAGCTGTGATTTGCGCGCTGTTACGAAGGCTAATGGACGCAGCTGTTCGTCGACACCTGCTTTCTGGAAAGCTGTCATTTGCGGTTGAAAATCAATCAAGGCTCCATAAATGCTGATTATACAAAGTGGCACGGAGCGGATTTATTTAATGCCAATGTGGAGGGGGGCTCTCGCCAGGGCCGGCTGTCATATTCCCATTAACAGCCAGCAAAAACTTCACTGTAATTTCCATCAGCGCACATTTTCTCTTTAATTTTTGTAACCTTTACTTTACTCAACTTTTTACTTTGCAGATCCATATTTTGGTGATTGTCATGGGATAAGGAAGATTATTATGATGATGATAATGATAACATGATGATGATGGATAGATGATGATGATAATGATGATAATTTGAGAAGGATATGATGATGATGATGATGGTGATAAGAGGATGATGAGGAAATGATGATGATACTAATAATATAATGATGGTGGTGATGTGGTGATGATATGATGCTGAAGATGATGATGATGGTGATATGATGATGATATGATAATAATTATACGATAATGATGATGAGAATGATGATATAATGATGATGATGATGATGATAGTGATTATGATGATGATGGAAGTGGCGGTAGTTAGGATGATGATATCATGACGATAATGAGGATATAATAATGATGGTGATATGATGATGACATGATGCTGATAATACGATGATGATGGTAATATGATAATGAGGAGGATTTGATGATGGAATAATGGTGATTATGATGATATGATGATGATAAGGATGTTAAAATGATGATGATGTGATAATGACGATGGTGATATGAAAAGGGTGAAGGTAGGATGATGATGATAATAATATGATGATGAAGATGATGATTATGGTGATATAATGATGAGGATATGATGATGATGATGATGATGATGATGATGATGATGATGATGATGATGATAGTGATATAAAGATGATGATGATATAATGATGATGATATTAATGGTGTGTGTGATGATAATGATGATAATATGATGATGAAGGTGATATGATGATGATGAGGTTATGATGAGAAATATGATGATATGAGAATGAGAATGATGATGATGATAGTGATTTTGATGATGATGGTTGTGGTGGTGGTTATGATGGTGATATGATGATAATGAGGATATAATGATGATGGTAATATGATGATAATGGTGAAGTGATGATAATGTGATGATAATGATGGTAATATGATGAGGATATGATGCTGGTATAATGGTAATTATGATGATATAATAATGAGAATGATGATATAACAACGATGATGATGATGGTGATAGTGATGATGATAGTGGTAGTGATTATGGTGATGTGATGATAATGATGACAATATGATGACAAAGATGGCGATGTGATGATCAAGATATAATGATGGTACGATGATGATATGATAATGAGAATAACAATATAATGATGATAGTGATGAAGATATAATGATGATAGTGATGAAGATATAATGATGATGAACACTTTGCTCCAGAGAGTCTATTTTTACTCTAATAGACTTGTATTGCAGGAGAAGAACAGTGAAAAGCAGCCACTGCAAAGCACGATTAAAGCAGAACTAAATAGTATCTGAGCAAAATGAAATTGCAATTGAATTCATTTTTAAAATTCAAAGCAAGCTACCCCATCCATTCATGCCTCCATTCTTTATTATGTTGAGAAACAACTTTAACTCCCCCCTCCCCACAGCATTTCTAGCCATCATAATAAAGGTCAGATGATTCCTGTAGGATTTACTTCCTGGAATCCGTCTGCCTTTAGCTCAGGGAAGCAGGCAGGAGGGTGTGCTTACTTAAGAAAACCCCTCCACCCCTCCTCCACATGAAAGAAATGAAAATGTCCATGAAGACTCCCAAGATGTATGACATCATTTTTGCCTAGGTCAGAAACCAGGAAGCAACTGAGGAAATGTAGAAAAGGTTAAAACAAGTAAATATAATATGCCTTCCTGTGTATTTACCAAAGATAGCAGCATAAGCATTCAAAATAGTTCTTGTTGATTGAAAGAGTTTAGCTCTTCTTTTATGAAGGGGGCAGTAAAGGCTGGGCAGGGACGGGCTAGATGATGCTGGACATCTTCCAGGCAGGAAATGAAGCAAACTCTATCTTGCCGACTTGCTGCATCGTCTAATGCACATTGTGAGAAGCTCACAGTGTGCAGTGAAATCTTAGCAAATCATTTTAGTAGAGCAAATAAGCCTGTGCAAATAACTGTGCAAGCCTGAAGGTAAGGTTCGGTTTTGAAACCTGACAGAGCCTCTAACCTTTTGGCCATGTCACTGTTAAAGACGCCCTGACATTTTTTTTACTTTTGACTTTGTTACTTTTTAAAAATCTCCAAATCAAAGGCATCCCTGCAATAAAAAGATGTAATATTTACCCCTCCTCCTTCCCATCAGTGCTGCCTCATCATTGCCCATCAGCACAGCCTACCATTGCCCATCAGTGATGCCTATTAGTGCCCATCAGTGCAGCCTCATCACCTGTTTGCAAAATTTTATAACAGAAACTAAAAAAAACTTTGTCTTTTTTCATTTGTTTAGCAAAAAAATAAAAAACTCAGTGGTGAATAAATACCACCAAAAGAAAGATCTATTTGTGTGAAAAGAATGATAACAATGTCATATGGGTACAGTGTTGCATGACTGCGGAATTGTCATTCAAAGGCTGAAGGGGGTAAAAGTGGCTGGTAGGCAAGTGATTAATAAAGCATTTTTTTTTCTTGCACTTCTGTTACTTATTTGTTACCTTTTGTAATTCAGCAAAGACCACTCAGATAAATACATCTGCTGTTCCGAAAATCTTCCTCCATTACGGAGGTATAAATAAGTGAAAAGACTGCATCATAATACAAGTTGCTCCTTAAATTTTCCTATAAAAGAACACCTTTCAGAATGCTGAGAGCAGCTGCTGAGCCGCCAAAAAAATGCTGATATTGTACAATACAGCCGGTTGTGTAAAGAGACGATGAACAATTGTCAGGCCGCACATTCATCACGGGGGTCGGGTAGGTGATCATCGCTTTAAAAGGATGGCCATTTGCTCTGTGATTCTCTATTTCACTCCACAGTCTTTTTCCATTAGCCGGCACCTTCAGATGGGAGTCTTTCTTTCTTCCATTATAACAGAGGAGATAGTGAAGGCCCAGAGATCAATGGCCGCTAAATGATGTCTTTTCAGAAGTCCAATCCTCCATCAAGCGACAATCCAGCTTTTCCAAGACAAAGTGAATGGGAGCAAATGAGATTATGTATCAGAAAAGCTGATTACTTTTAGAAGTCATGGAGTGCTTTTTGGAAGTGTTGTGTCAATATATCAAGGTGCCTCCTTCGTAAGGGAAAACAGAAGGGTGACAGAGCTTGGCAAGGAGAGATGTGTGTCTATAAGTACATCAGCCATGATCCATGTGGTCTGAGATCTGACTGATTGATAGGGCATGTCTATAAAGAACTGTGTTTCTCAACCAGAGCTCAATAGAACCCTAGGATTCCTCCATAGGTTGCTAAAGGGTTCCTTGAACAGCGGTGGATTAAACACTCACCTGATGGTGCCTGCATAGTTCTGGCACCAATGCCACATAGCATTCATAGAGCACTTTTCATATTGCTTCTGTGAATAAAGGGGGAAGAAAAAGGCAGGCATAGTTGGCCTATAGTTAGTCTATGACAGGTTCAGCCTATTGTAATAATCCCTGCTGCACTAGAAGATTTGCTGCAGAGATATGAAGTGGGGGACGGGGGGGGGTGCAGAGGACTTCAGACTTCAGCTTAGGCTAGGTTCAAACTATTGTGGTTGCACGTTTAAATTGCATGTATTTCTGTACACACAGGCACAATGTGCTGACCTTTGGCAGACTGTGGGGATGCCATTAATTCCTAATGGCACTCCCACACATCTGAAAATGCAGTGCTGCCCTGAGGCTGCCCTGAGGGTGCGTTTTGGAAAAAGGATCAAGACCTTTTCTCTGCATTTCCTGCAGATAGAGCGGCTCTTTTAAATTAATGGGTTGCTGTGCCTATGCAACAGTGCAAACCTACTGTAGCTTAATGCCCCGTACACACGGTCGGATTTTCCGACGGAAAATGTGTGATAGGACCTTGTTGTCGGAAATTCCGACCATGTGTGGGCTCCATCACACATTTTCCATCGGATTTTTCGACACACAAAGTTTGAGAGCTTGCTCTAAAATTTTCCGACAACAAAATCCGTTGTCGGAAATTCCGATCGTGTGTACACAAATCCAAAGCACAAAGTGCCACGCATGCTCAGAATAAATTAAGAGACGAAAGCTATTGGCTACTGCCCCGTTTATAGTCCCGACGTACGTGTTTTATGTCACTGCGTTCAGAACGATCGGATTTTCCGACCACTTTGTGTGACTGTGTGTATGCAAGACAAGTTTGAGCCAACATCCATCGGAAAAAATCCTAGGATTTTGTTGTCGGAATGTCCGATCAATGTCCGACCGTGTGTACAGGACATAAGAGTGCAACCAGCAACACAAGAGACACTGCTCATTGAATGTACAGTATGCACTGTCCCTTGTGCTCATAAAAAAAAACGAAACTTAGACTTTAACAATAATTATACATCTCTGATAAGTAAAGTGGATGAACATAGGCTAAACGTCTGCAGCAGAATGACCGTATACATATTGTGAGGCACTGGGCTGGCTGGTCACATTTTGAGTAGTGTACTTTATATGTGCCACCTAGTGTTTTGCTTTTATCTTTTTCGGTTATTTTGCGGTAAGGCAAGGAAATGGAAATTCCCTAGAAGATATTAATGTGCTGTCACTGAACAAGAATGCTGTACATAGAAACTACTTACAGTTGTAAGAAAACATCACAAGACATACAGAACTTTGCAAATATACATACAACACACACATGCACTCACAACCTAACCTTCCTAGTGAAAAAGCGTTGGCAATGGTCTGTTTGTTATAGGGATTCATTAAAAAGTTAGTTAGCATGGGTTATACAGTAGTTTGCAATTTCCATAGTAGGACTCCGGGCTACTCAATCGATTGTAGGAAACCAGGGTTTCCTGTAGTGTAGATTTAGTGTCATTCCCAGGTGAAGTCCCTTCTGTGGTTATGTGATGTCTCCTCCTCTGGCACAGACCTTTCTTGCTGGTATGGACACCCTCTGGCACAGACCTTCAATGGTGTTATGGAGTTCACTCTGGCCCAGACCTTCCTTGCTGGTATGGACACCCTCTGGCACAGACCTTCCTTGCTGGTATGGACACCCTCTGGCAAAGACCTTCTTTGGTACTATGGAGTCCCCTCTGGCACAGACCTTCCTTGGTGTTATGGTGCACACTCTGGCACCGACCTTCAGTGGCATTATGAAGCCCCCTCACGCACAGACCTTCCTTGGTGTTATGGAGTCCCCTCTGGAATAGACCTTCCTTAGTAGTATGGATTCCCTTCTGGAACAGCCCTTCCTTAGTAGTATGGAGCCCCCTCTGGCACAGACCTTCACTAGTGTTTTGGAGCCCCCTCAGGCACAGAACTTTATTGGTGTCATAGAGCGCCCTCTTGCACAGACCTTCCTTGGTGTTATAGAGCGCCCTCTTGCACAGACCTTCCTTAGTGTTATGAAGCCCCCTCTGGCACAGACCCACCTTGGTTTTATGAAGTGCCCTCAGGGACAGACCTTCTTTGCTGTTATAAAGCCCCCTCTGACAAAGACCTTCCTTGGTGTTATGGAGCGCTCTCTGGCAAAGACCTTCCTTGCTGTTATAGAGCACCCTCTGGCATGGACCTTCCTTGCTGTTATGGAGCCCCCGCTGACACAGACCTTACTTAATGTTGTGAAGCGCTTTCTGACACAGACCTTCCATGCTGTTATAGAACACCCTCTGGCATGGGCCTTCCTTGCTGTTATGGAGCCCCCTCTGGCACAGACCTTCCTTAGTAGTATGGAGCCCCCTCTGGCACAGACCTTCCTTGGTAGTATGAAGCCTCCTCTGGCACAAACCTTCCTTAGTATTATGGAGCCCCCTCTGGCAAAGACCTTCCTTGCTGTTATGGACACCCTCTGGCACAGACCTTTCTTAGTCTTATGGGGTGCCCTCTGGCACCAAACTTCTTTGGTGTTATGGTGCGCACTCTGGCACAGACTTTCCGTGGCATTATGGAGTCCCCTGTGGCACAGACCTTCCTTGGTGTTATGGAGCTCTCCAGTCTCTTTCTCTCTTTCCCATTCTTATCCTAGTTCTTTCCATTCACTGTCATTGAGGGTCCAAACTGCACAATCATATCTTTCTCATGAAAGTGATTGGATAGAACTCAAGCCCTCTTTGGTGTTATGACTATCCAACAACAATGACACCTCTAGCAAGTATGCATTTGTAAGTCTTACCTATCTGCCATCACACCTGGACATTAGGAGAAACAGCCAACTAAAGCTGGCAATGGATGGGTCAAAATTCATTCAGACCCTGCTGAACAAGCTGAATTTCGATCCACCTATGGCTGTGCTAATGATCAACTTCTGTTGAAAGGACTTGTTGGAAAAATGTTCTGTGTCACCACAGTCAGAACACAAGGGCACAGCAGGGATGATCTCTCCAACCACCTAACTTGTATGGACGGAGTATGTGATCTTTTTTTTTTGATCAGCCCACAGGCTGATCGAAAAAAAACAGGCAATCTGTGGGCAGCGTTGGCGTACCAAAGTTATACCCCCTTCAAGGAGACAGCACAGCCTGTTAACTGGCCTCCACCTATTTAGCTGACCCCTGAAGACAAAGGGACATACTTAAATATAATGTGTAACATTTGGCTTTAACTAACGAACGCACCAACGGGAAACAGGAGACAATCTTGTAAATACATACTTAGGCCCATATCTTCCCCATAATCCTATTGTATTAGAGGACAGCATGGGCAAACATTGTTCCAAATGTTCACAGAAAGCTGATGTTTACTCCTGAAAATAAGACTTTAATATGTAAGTCTGAAAACACTGAACCTATACTATTATCTCAATTATGGGTAGTTATGAAGATTTTCTAAGTATATTGCATATAATTTCTACAGCACAGTAAATGTTTTGCCATAATTCTCTCTGCAGTTTTCCCCCTTATATATAGGAGGTTTAACGCTGTTAAATTGCCAGAACAGCCACTAATTGGTGAAAGGTGATATAAAATTCTCTTTTATGCCAAGGAAACATTTCAAAACATTTGCATGATTAGTTTGATTATTATGAAATCAATTTACATACATTTTCAGAAGTTTCTAATTTTGCTCATCCTATTCTGTCTAGAATGTTTTATTTATTTTTTTTATCTGAAGATAAATGAAATGACTAGAGGCGATATTACATTACAAAAAAAGATAGTAATGGAAAAATCAAAAACTGCCTTAAAGAGGATCTCCAGGCTGTATAAAAAATAAATAAAGGTTAGCAGCTACTGTAGCTCACCTGTCAAAGGTTCCAGTGCTTTCCTCACCCTGGCCGGTTATTCACTGGTCTTTGGGTCCCCGGCACTGGCATGTTTACTAAGGGAAGTCGCCTGTGACTCCTTGTGGCTTCACAGTTGGCTTCCCACTGTGCATGCCTGAGGTGTGTTGCACTTTGTAAATGGCCCCCCAGTCTTCTGAGACCTGTGATGTGTCCCAGAAGGCTGCTGGCAAAGGAGGGGAGGGAGGGCAACTTCTACTCAAATCGCCTAGGCAAAAGGGGAGCAGGTACCTATCAAAACAAGGTACCAGCCCCCCAAAGAGGCTGCCTAGTTTGCCTAGCAGCAGCGCCGGCCCTACCTGCAAACTAGGCAGTCTCTTTGGGGGGCTGGTACCTTGTTTTGATAGGTACCTGCTCCCCTTTTGCCTAGGCGATTTGAGTGGAAGTTACCCCCCCTCCCCTACTTTGCCAGCAGCCTTCTGGGACAAATCACATCATTGCAAATCAACATTGTGGCAGATGTATAGCGCCCAATGTTGTTTCCAGTGTTGTTCTCAATGCAGTATTGACTCAGCGTGCATTGATACCCAATGCCTCCTCTGTAGTTCTGGCTCCTGTGAACGCAGAGGGAGGTGCCTGGAATAGTGCAGAGAGTGGGAGGTGAAGAAGGATGGGACTGCCAATGGCAGCGCTAATCACAGACTGTGGGAGAGAGCACAAAGCTCAAGCACATGGCTGGATATGAAAGTGTGATCCAATGATGAGTCTGTATAAGGCAGCAGTGTGATCCAGGGGGAGGGGGCAGAGAGCTGGAGCATTGTGTGTATAAGGCAGCAATATGATCCAGGGGGAGGGGGGCAGATAGCCAGAGCATTGTGTGTATAAGGCAGCAGTGTGATCCAGAAGGAGGAGGGCAGAGAGCTGAAACATTGTGTGTATAAGGCAGCAGTGTGATCCAGAAGGAGTAGGGCAGAGAGCTGAAACATTGTGTGTATAAGGCAGCAGTGTGATCCAGGGGGAGGGGGGCAGAGAGCCGGAGCATTGTGTGTATAAGGCAGCAGTGTGATCCAGGGGGAGGGTGCAGAGAGCCGGAGCATTGTGTGCATAAGGCTGCAAGCAGTGTGATCCAGGGGGAGGGGGCAGAGAGCCGGAGCATTGTGTGTACAAGGCAGCAGTGTGATCCAGGGGGAGGGGGCAGAGAGCTGAAGCATTGTGTGTATAAATCAAGAGTATGATCCAGGGGAAGGGAGTAGAGAGCCGAAGCATTGTGTGTATAAGGCAGCAGTTTGAACCGGGGAAGGTGGACAGAGAGCCAGTGCATTGTGTGTTAAAAGCATCAGTGTGATCCAGGGGGAGGAGGGACAGACAGCCAGAGCATTGTGTGTATAAGGCAGCAGTGTGACCCAGGGGGAAGGGGGGTAGAGAGCCGACGCATTGTGTGTATAAAGCAGCAGTGTGATCCAGGGGGAGGGGGGCAGAGAGCTGGAGCATTGTGTGCATAAGGCAGCAGTGTGATCCAGGGGGAGGGGGCAGAGAGCTGGAGCATTGTGTGTATAAAGCAGCAGTGTGATACAGGGGGAGGGGGGCAGAGAGCCAGAGCATTGTGTGTGTAAAGCAAGAGTGTGATCCAGGGGGAGGGGGAAGAGAGCCCGAGCATTGTTTGTATAAGGCAGCATTGTGATCCAGGGGGAGGGGGCAGAGAGCCTGAGCATTGTGTGCATAAGGCAGCAGAGTTATCCAGAGGGAGGGAGGCAGCAACCCGGAGCATTGTGTGTATAAGGCAGCAGTGTGATCCAGGGGGAGGGGGGCAGATAGCCAGAGCATTGTGTGTATAAGGCAGCATTGTGATCCAGGGGGAGGGGGCAGAGAGCCTGAGCATTGTGTGCATAAGGCAGCAGAGTTATCCAGAGGGAGGGGGGAGGCAGCAAGCCGGAGCATTGTGTGTATAAGGCAGCAGTGTGATTCAGGGGGAGGGGGGCAGATAGCCGGAGCATTGTGTGTATAAGGCAGCAGTGTGATCCAGAGGGAGGAGGGCAGAGAGCTGAAACATTGTGTGTATAAGGCAGTAGTGTGATCCAGGGGGAGGGGGCAGAGAGCCGGAGCATTGTGTGTACAAGGCAGAAGTGTGATTCAGGGGGAGTGGGGCAGAGATCCGGAGCATTGTGTGTATAAGGCAGCAGTGTGATCCAGGGGGAGGGGGGCAGAGATCCGGTGCATTAAGTGTATAAGGCAGCAGTGTGATCCAGGGGGAGGGGGCAGAGAGTCAGAGTAATGTGGGTATAAGGCATGTAAAATTCATGTTAGTCGTCTGCAGGATTCAAAATTGTGAGTTTAGTGGTCCGTGAGGTCCAAAAGGTTGGCAACCACTGCTCTAGTTCATTTTTTTATTTCACTGCATTTCCCCGATTTTTTTATTTCTGTTAAAAATAATTTAAAATAATGAGGATTACTAGGAGACATTTTTGGCACAAGGATGAATCCAGGAGATTTGAAAAGCTTCCATAACCCTTGGAGCCATTTAAAGGCCATTGCACGCTTGTCATCTCGTTGGGGCTTACATACAGCCATTTACTGCACAGAAAATTCAGATTTACCTAGCATTATGAAAATACAAGAATTCACACTGTCAGCTGACTTTCCACTACATATGTCCTCTTCTATCAGTCATTAATATGTAGCATGTTTAGCTGTGTTTATGCCGACGCATTTTTCTCTTCTAGAAAGTCAATGAAAATATATTCTCTGGCTCTTAATTAAACCCACTTAACAGTTGTTCAATACATGTATGAATTTGTCCACCGCTAGCTTCAGATTAGCCAGACTGGATGAAAATAACTCATGGTAATATCCTTTTAAATTAAAGAGAAGGACTCTAAATGAACAGACAGCTAAAACATGGCCAAAGATGGGATCTTTCAACTTCTTCATGTCCGAGGGCAATTCAAAACAGCCCAAAATGTGCCACTATCTTGTGAGCTTGTTAGTACATTTAGCTTTGTTTGATTTTTTTTGATGGGTATTTCAGAAGACATTTTTTTTAAAAAAATTAATAAAATAAAAATAGTAATTAAAAATAAACATGTAGACAGTATGATTGGCCATATTATAAAGCATGAGGATCTTGACAGAATAAGCCGTCAACAGGAAAATACTTGGACTAACCACTACAGTAAAACAGCAGTCCAAAGAATAAAGAGTAGCCAGACTAAGCAGTTCCAACCACTGTTAGCTAAAAAAGGAAAACGATACAGAAGAAAAAGAGGGGAGGAGGTGGGTGAGAGGAGAGGGTAAGGTTCAATTTTCCACATAAATAAGCCACGAGGGGCGTTGTGAAACGTATCGGGGTGGAGCTCGTTACGTCATCATGTACGACTGGAAGTTAGGTTCTGCTGTATGGGGAGATGAATATGATATTATTAGGAGGGCAATGTACTGTTAAAGTGGCAAATTAATTCCAGTGCACAGGAGATACAGGTGCAACTCAAAAAATGAGAATATCATCATAAAGGTAATTTATTTCAGTAATTCAATTCAAGACGTGAAACTCAAATATTATATAGATTCATTACACACAGAGTGATACATTTCAAGCATTTCTTTCTTTTAGTTTTGATGATTATGGCTTACAGCTAGTGAAAACCAAGATTCAGTATCTCAGAAATTTAGAATATTGCATACGACCAATAAAAAAAATGATTTTTAATGCAGAAATGTTGGCTTAATGAAAAGTATGTCCATGTACAGTATAGTATGCACTCAATACTTGGTTGGGGCTCCTTTTGCATGAATTACTGCATCAATGCAGCATGGCATGGATGTGATCAGCCTGTGGCACTGCTGAGCTATTATGGAAGCCCAGGTTGCTTTGATAACGGCCTTCAGCTTGCCTGTATTGTTGGGTCTGGTGTCTCATCTTCCTTCTGACAATACCCCACAGATTCTCTATGAGATTTAGGTCAGGCGATTTTGCTGGCCAATACAGCACAGTGAT